>QRDG01000192.1:36281-615534 GCA_012064385.1 Puccinellia tenuiflora
AACTTTGTAATATAGCTTAGGACATAGCTTGGTGTAAGCCAGTAAGCAGGACTGATTGTAGTTATCTTGTCAATTAAGGACCACGAGGCTGTGATGTGATAACATGCCACATGATTTTTGTACTACTTTTAAAGAATTGTTCTCACTGTGAACTACTTAGCTGTAAATACACACTTACAGAAAAAAGTTGGTACATAGTTTAATGAATCTGTTGAACATTCTCCATAGCTGCTATAGTCTTATATTTATTCCTAATGGTAGTTTTAATATGAGAATTGATGCTATTGACTACAGGAGAAATATTAGTATGATGTGTGAAATACCTTTCCTATGTATAAGACAATTGTTTACCCAGAGAAATTCTTATTGCAGGAACTAGGGGAGGCATACCAAGTTCTCAGTGACCCCGCACAACGCCAAGCTTATGATGCCCATGGGAAATCTGGCATCTCAACGTATGTCTAATTTTCATAACTAAATATAGGCTATGAAACATACTCAACACTTGGAGATGTGGGCTTGCCACTTTCGGCAAGGCAGCATGCGTACTGTTTGTTGGAGCTTTTGTACAGGGCTAGAGGCAAATAATTTTCTTGCGTCTAAAAGATGCATTTTTCACCACGTATTTAAAGAATCTTCGGAGAATCATATTCTAACCAGCTTGCTTCTCAACATTCTACAGGGAAGGAATAATTGATCCAGCAGCAATTTTCGCGATGCTATTCGGTAGTGAGCTTTTTGAGGATTATATTGGTCAATTGGCAATGGCATCAATGGCTTCACTTGATAATTTTGGCGACGATGAAAATATCGACGCAAAAAAGTTGCAAGATAAAATGCAGGTTTGCTCTTTTGGCAGGTTTAGTTTAGATAATTTCTGCGATCATTCATTATGCACAGACTCCATGACCACTAATTTTGTTGTTGGCCACCTTTATATCCATATATGTATTGCATTTCACAATCTTTCTACTACTATTCTGCTGAACGGTAAACTACAACTGCAGGCTGTTCAAAAGGAAAGAGAAGAGAAACTCGCAGAGATACTTAAAACCGCCTGCACCTTTATGTTCAAGGAAATAAAGAGGAGTTTGTCCGGCTTGCTGAGGCCGAGGTGTCCAGACTTAGTGATGCAGGTTTGCTCCCTTCCTCCTTCAACTCTGGATCCTTTTCCTTTAGTCCTCTTCCTGCTCTACCTGTCGTTGTAAGAATTTAACTGCCAGTTGCTATATTTGAAGGAGCTGTAATTTCTGCACTCTATGGTTCAATTTGTAATTTTCTATTTGACGCCTTCATGAGCATAGTTTATGTGATTGTGATGGCATTCTCAGAGTCATCCACTTGAAAAAAAAAACAGGTGGAGCTTTATCTCTTTGTCGAAGACCATCAACTTTATAATCCCTTGTACTAACTAAAAACAATCTTTTCATGAATTGCATCATTGTTTCCATCTGGTCTGAAGCAAATGATGCACAAAAGATTGAAGCTGGCCCTACATGATAATTTTATTTTTCTCGAACACACACCAAAGTGTGTCTCATTTGTTTTAGAAGAAAGCACCAAAGCACATGATAATTTTATAGTTAGACTAAAATGTATTTACCAAACCTACCTATTCAGAAATATGCAATGTTTTTTTTTTGTGCTTCTGTTCTTCCTTATGCTCTGTGTTGGCTATGCCGTTGATATCTGTAATCTGAAGTTTCTCTCTCTACCGGTCCTGTTTTCCTTGTTCTGCAGCATATGGGCTTGTTATGCTGAACACTATTGGCTACGTATATTCAAGACAAGCTGCAAAAGAACTTGGAAAGAAAGCAATATATCTGGGGGTTCCGTTTGTAGCTGAATGGTTCAGAGACAAAGGCCATTTTATCAAATCCCAAGTAACAGCCGCAGCAGGTAAAAGTATCTCGTCAATAAAATAAAATTGCGAGTTCTTTTAATATGTGTATCTCGAAAGCATATGATGCAGCTTTGGGCATTGTCCGTGTTTCTGCAGGCGCAATAGCTCTTATGCAGCTGCAAGAAGACTTGAAGAAGCAGATGGGTGCGGAGGGCCATACCACAGAGGAAGAACTTGAAATGTACATGCAGAACCACAAGAAAGTTATGGTTGATTCCTTGTGGAAGCTTAATGTTGCTGACATCGAAGCCACCATATCACATGTCTGCCAGATGGTCTGTCCAGCTTACCTGCCACCTTTCATGAATGCTATGTCCCTTGTATTCTCGAGTACTTAAAAAAAAGATCACCGATGTAGCATGCTAGCAGTGATTTGTGACATGTGTGTCGGTACCAGGTGCTTCAAGATGCTAATGCCAGGAAGGAAGACCTGCGTCTTCGTGCCAAAGGACTGAAAACTTTAGGGAAATTTTCCAGGTATTGCTCGTTCATTTGTTCTATTCTCGTGTTGGTAACGTCGCAACATTTCTAGCACTGAGCTTGTTTCTTCTCCACACAGGGGGTTAAGGTCAACAGTGTTGAGGGTGAAGCGTCCCAGATGAAGAATATAGATAACATGGATGACAATGGCGGCAGCTCCACTGATTCGTCACCAAAGCGGGAGGCATCATTCAATCCCGTCCCTACACCTCCTCTTACCCAGGTAGTTGCCCCCAAAATCCAACGTTTATGAAATTCCTGAAAATAGTGGTTCTTTTCCCATTGTATATACATTTGACAGTAACTTGGGCCGGATAAACTCTTATCTGACCTTATTTTTCTTCTTCCACGCAAGACACTGAGAAATGATTTTCTTCTGTTGTGCCAGAGTCCATATGTAGAGGCTCCCCAGTTCGGCGGAACCTATTGTTCGTTCAACTTCCCGATGCCGACAGCTCCGCCAGGCGCGCAGAGGGATCCGATGCCTTGACGGCCGACACCAGACTCCGTGTACCATCAATTATTTCGTGTAATATTGCTTGCTCGTGGTGCATCATTTGTACCTGTGGTAGTAGAGTAAACGGGGGAGTCAGAGGAACGGTGGGTAGCAGCAGCCGTGTATTTGTGTACAGTTGTGTTAACGCTGCTGTTACAGGCTTACAGCAGCAGTAGGTCACAATTGTTGTAATACATGATTTGGTGTTGTTTTCCTGAGCCGAGGTCTCTTGGTAACATTGAGGTTTACAGGTTTGCGCTTATGTTGCCACTGTTCTTATCAGATTAGCCTCCATAGAATTTTGTAGGCTGAGATCTAACATAGTTTCTCTGAATCAAGGAGTCACTTAGAAGACGTGAATTCGATGGGAATTAGTAGAACCGGTACGGACGGCTCGTGAAGTCAAAACGGCTGCGGAGGCATCAAACCAATCTAGGTTTTTTTCCGTCCCTCTCACTGGGGAAGCTGCCGGTCCTCCCGCCTCTGGGGCCTTTGGACGGCGGACCGTGGGCTCTCGCCGGTGGGAAGGTTTTCGTTTCCTTTTTAGATTATTTCGGTATCTTCTTCGGAATGGTGTGGTGGCGGTGACATCCCAATAGTCATAATAAGGTGCTCTCCGTCCTATCGCTCTGGTGGTGCGTCGCATCCGGGGGAGGACGCATGAAGTTGTGTCCAGCCGATCTATTGGGATCTGATCCGTTTTGTGTTTGTTCATGTGGTTACATGGCCATGATTGCTGTTCTGGTGCGCTAATCTGTTAGGAGTCAGGACCTTAGCATGACGACTTCCCGTCCGTCTAGTACAACAAGTTCTTCTACGACAAGCTTTACTCGGCTCCAGTAGGGGAGGGGTGAGGATGGCGGCGCGCCTTCGGCTCGCTCTACCGCTGTAGTCGTCGTAGGTGGTTTAAAAATCTATTTAAATTTTGTATTACTTTAAAAAAAATACTCTTGTGATTAATCAACAGATTGGTTGAATTTTCTGAAAAAAGGAATTCAGTAACGCAGTCAGTCCATGCTGCAAAAATTCTCACCAAATCACGTGGATAAACACACACTCCAATCTGTCCCGATAACGATAATGACGCAGCTTGCAGTTCCAATTCATCACCTTGCTGGATTGTTTGGATTGCTTCCTGGATAAACCCAGTTCGTCGTCTAGGAAGAGATCGTGTCATCGACTTCGTCTAATCTTCTCCTGTTACGCGACAAAAATCAACGAACAAATCACGATGGGCTACTAGAGCAGCAGCATCGACTAGCCCAGCTCCACCCTCTCCTTCCGTCCTCCTTACTCCTCCCGCGATCCGTCAGCCGCAGCAGATTCGTGAGAGCTCGCCGCCGATGGCGTCGCAGGACGGCGGGTGGGGCGACGGCGGCGACTCGCTCTTCGAGGGCATGGTCCTCTTCGCCCCCTCCCCTCCGCCGACCCCGCCGTCGAGGCACCCGAACCCCCAAGCCGCCCACCCCCCGCCCCGCGCCGCCGCTGACACCGACACCGACACCAGCGCGGCCTCCCAGCCTCTGGACGAGGACCTCTTCTCCGATCTCACCCTCCTTGCCCCTCAGCCTCCGCTAGACCAGGACCAGCACCAGCACCCCCAGGGCCAAGATCAGAACCACCGGCCCGCGTCGCCGGTCTCGCCTCCCCCCGCCGCTTCCCTCTCCCGGCAGCCGTCCTCCTCGTCCCTCCGGAAGAAGAAGCGGGCCGTGCGCATCGGGTACGGCCGCTCGTCCCAAACCGCCCCTGCTCTGCCGCCTACTGTGGGAATCGCTACAAACCACCACCACACTGCTGCTGCTGCTGCTACTGCAATCCCTACTGCCAGTAGTAGTGGTAGCCTCCCCGAGGCTTTGCCGCATGACGCTGCTCCCGCTATCCCAGCCACTACCCTGATCAGGTAGCTAATGGCGACGAGGAAGGTACGGTGGTGGTGGTGGATCCGGAGGTCAATTCTTTGGATGTGAAAGAGGAGGCGAAAGAAGAAGATGCTGGTGAGAAGGAGGTTGGTGGAGGGGCTGGGGTTGAAGCAGTGGGGATCGATGAGAGGTTGGCTCTTCTTAGATCTCAAATGTCCAGCAAGCTCGACTCAATCCAGCAGAGAGCCGCGGCTGTCGCAGCCAAGCGGAGGCAGCTGGCTGGTAGGCAGAGGAAGGTTGCGGAGGACGTCGGTTCCGCAGCCTCCAAGCACAAGGATTTGGAGAGGGAGCTGGAGGAGGCGTGCGAGGCCGAGGACTTCGAGAGGGCTGAGAGGATCAGCGACTCACTTGCGGCGCTGGAGAAGGAGAAAGACGAGTTGTTGACGGCGCTGCGTGATGCGGAGCTCGATTATGATTCGGTGGACTTGGAGTTGCAGGATGTGCTCGAGTCCCGCCATTGCCATGGAGGAGGAAGCTGCTGCCCTTCTGGAGCAGTTTGCAAAGGTAAATCAGCTGCACGTTTTCTTTCCTCGCCTTGCATAAAACTTTAATGTCGATGAGAAATGTACTTCCTTGAATTCAGGCATCCTTGTAAATAACCATTGCTTCGAAATAGATGGGCGTACAAAGTCTCATTGCATCAACCCTAGTATTTGTGAAGAGCTACTCAAGCATGTATCCGCACTAAGTATCTGCTGATGCTTATGCTTGTTATTGGATGACATAAGCTATGACTACTATGGTGCTATTTGAAACTAACTTTTAGAATAACGATGTAACAAGGGTCTTATTTTTTGATTTAACATTTCATTATGACATCATAATATGATCCATTGCCATGATCTTGAAAAAATTGGTTTGCGACCTTCCAGGGCATAACAAACCACCATTATAAGCATCTAAAAGGACTTGAAAGGTTCGAACAACTAGATAGTCATGAAAGAAAAGGATGATTTGGATTTTTATGCTAACCGAAAGGATGAAGTTGAGCTGCTCTATATGATAAAAAAGGATACCTTTGTCCATGTCCACCTGAATACAATGATAGTTGAACAGCTACAGTAATCCGCGCTGCAAGTGCTCTTAGCAAAAACCAGTTATGAACTTCTCAAGGAGTCACTGCATTTTAGTTTCTGTTCTTCTAGTTGTTCATTAACATTCAAGCTCTATCTTTCTTAGGATGCCATTGACCATGCTGATTTGGTAAGCAAGCAAGCAGAAGAAATGTCCTCGAAAGAAATAGAAGAGTGGCAGACATCAATGGAGACACTACAAATAAAGAAGCTAGAGATGGAGGTTGAAACAGAATTGGTTTTAGCAGCACGTTCAGGGTTGGAAGGTTCAGTAGAGCATTGATTGAAGACGACAGAAGAGAAAAGGACATGCTAAGTAAGAAAGGCGATACCCTCACAGTGGAATTAGCCGAGCTCCTGGAGTTGGTGAGGTTGAAGAAGCTGAGATAGCTGAAAACAATGCTCAGATACAGGAGGTTCAAGAAAGGATCAGTGCAGTAGTCTCCAGATTTCATGGCTCCCAGTCAGACATTGACACGAAAATCAATTCCTTGCAGGAAGCCCAAAGTAAAATTGATCAAGATACTGAAGCACTTGTCTTAAAAAAGAACAAAATCGATAACTTCATTTCTTCAACAGAACAGAAAGACTCAGACTTGCGAGGAATAATCGATGCTTGTTTTTCTGAAGCAAAAGCTTGTCAGCAATCAGTTGAAATCAGAAGAAAGCTTGCATCATCGATCTTGAAGTCAAGACAGGATAGAATTGGGTTATTAAAAAGGGAGGAGGAAATTTCACAAGACATCCAAATGCTCAGGCAACAAACAACTGATGCAAGAACTAGTCTTCAGGTACAACATCTATTCTTTAATTGGTTTCCTTCTCCTAATAAAAACATTGGGTGCCATAGTTAGTTTTATATCCCGAGATGTTTTGTCGGTGCTAATAAGCTCCTCATGCTAAATATGTCTTAATTGATGGGTCTGCAGGGGATATCTTCAAGGAGAGCAGGCATACAGCAAGAGATAGCTACATTTAAGCAGAAGTTGAGCTTTATTGAAAAAAGGGGCCCTGAACTAGAGGCTGAAAAGAAGGTCGCTGCTGCAGCAAGGAACTTCAAGGAAGCTGGAAGGATAGCTGCAGAGGCGAAGGCACTTAATTCTGAAAAGGAAGAATTGCATGCTAAATTGGAAAAAGCTGGTACTGATCTGGAGATAATAGAAAAGGATATCACAACAACTACTGACAAGATACAGGAATGTGAAGGGCTTATTGTGCTCAAAGAACAAGAGTCAGCCATGACAAGTTACAAAAGGCTCCGGTTGGACTCCTCTGCTGCTAGAGCAGAATTGACTGCTGCAACTGAATCAGATGATAGCGAAGAAGTGGCGATATTATGCAAAGAAGCTGAAGCCGCAGAATCTAAAGCACTGGAACTCAAAACATCGTATAACCTTGAATCAGATGGTGATGAATATATATTTCAGCCTGTAGTTCCTATAGCATTCATTACAAATTCAACATGGCAGCACTTGGCAGAAATGGCATCTTCTTTTGGCCTCTCTCCTCAAAAGTGAATTGGATAGTGGGATTCCAGACATGGCTGCTTTGATACACTTAGTAAAGTTTTGCCCGATAGCTGTACCCTCCTCCCAAATATGCCTTCCTCATTCTTCCTTTAAATTACTGGCATCTGGGATCTACTCCAAACAGGAGCAGTGTAAATTGAGTGTATAACATCTGCTTTGCATACTCTCAACTCTGAGGAATTTTCTTCCACCCTCATATTTTTGTGTACATTGACTGTAATTCTTTTGTTGTTCTGGTTTTGATTGATTTAAAGTGACAGGTTATCATCAGAATGTAATCAGAATAAGATATCCTTGAATAAATGTTCTTCTGTTCTGCCATCATTCGATCTTGCATAAATTGGTGGGAGCATCTTATCACAAATGAATCAGCGGATGTAATTTCTTTTTGGCAAGACTATTGGTTAATCTGTGCCTTGGTAGACCGATTCTCAGGTCTTCTAAAGTGTGAACTTTTGTAATGTACTATTTTGACCAAGCACTGGAGCGTGGAAGCTGTGAACCTCCCTACCTATTTGGGGTCTACGGCCTACTCTCTACCTGCTGAACTGAATCACCAAAAGGGCATGACATACCAATATCCCTTTGTGCTTGTTCTGTTTCTACTGCATATATAAGCTGATGAATTAAATTGCAGGAGCACTTCGAGCTTGAGAGAATGGCGAATACTTCCAAGGGCAAAGTGTGTGTCACTGGGGCCTCTGGCTTTGTTGCCTCTTGGCTTGTCAAACGACTTCTCGAGTCCGGTTATCATGTTCTAGGGACAGTCAGAGACCCAGGTCCTTCTCCTCTCACTCTAATGATCCACTCTTGTATTCATCCTGTTGCTGCTAATGATGGAATCTGTTCTAATTGCTTCTTGTTCATGCACAATTTTCTAAAGTGATAGTGATGTGACATATTTGCTAATTGGATAGGCAATCAGAAGAAGGTAGCACACCTCTGGAACTTAGCAGGGGCCAAGGAAAGGCTGGAGCTTGCGAGAGCTGACCTTTTAGAAGAAGGGAGCTTCGATGATGCTATAATGGCCTGTGAGGGTGTCTTCCACACTGCATCACCTATCATCACTAAATCTGATTCCAAGGTATGATGTACTACTAACTATGATCACTTCACTGCCCGTCTTCTTTTTTTGTATGTTGGATGATAAAGCTGTCCTGTGATGATGGATCTTAAATGACATGTGATGCCCACTTCAATCGCAGGATGAAATGCTTGATTCTGCAATAAACGGCACTCTGAACGTGCTCAGATCATGCAAGAAGAATCCATTTCTCAAAAGGGTTGTTCTCACGTCATCATCGTCAACCGTGAGGCTGAGAGATGAAGCTGAATTCCCACCCAACGTGTTGCTGGATGAAACATCATGGAGCTCGGTGGAGTTCTGTGAAAGTATCCAGGTGTGATTCTGAGCGATCGAAATACCATGCCTTGTTTTTATGCCAATATATCCTTCCAGTCATTTCTCTGAAGATTGGGTTTGTTTCTTTCGACGTGCCTGGTAGGTATGGTACGGTGTCGCGAAGATCCTTGCCGAGAAATCAGCCTGGGAGTTTGCCAAGGAGAACAACATTGACCTCGTGGCCGTTCTTCCAACGTTTGTGATTGGACCTAATCTCTCCCCTGAGTTAGGCCCCACTGCTTCAGATGTCCTTGGATTATTCAAAGGTAAGTTGTAGTATTTCTGCTGGTTTGATTGTTCATGTCTTGGAGATATAGGTCCATCACACACTGTATAGCATATGTAGGTCCTAAGTGTCAGCAAATCCCATCTTTTTGCAGGAGAGACAGAGAAGTTCACCATGTTTGGAAGGATGGGGTACGTCCACATCGACGACGTCGCGAGCTGCCACATCCTGGTCTATGAAACCGCCAGTGCGAAAGGGAGGTACATATGCAACTCGACGGTTCTTAATAGCAATGAGCTGGTGGCTTTCCTCGCGAAACGGTTCCCATCGTTCCCCATCCCAAAGAGGTCAGTTACCAGTCACCACTTTGAAAACATATAGCACAGTGTTGTTCATGCCAAGCTGACCTCAGCCAGCCTTAGTTTGTGATCTTCCGTTCTGCTGATTTGATTGGGAAATATGAATGCATTGCACCGAATTTGTGTGTCTGTGTGCAGTTTACCGAACATCTACGGTGAGCAGACGTATGGCTACAACACATCCAAGATTAGGAAGCTGGGCCTCGAGTTCAGAGGAGTTGAAGAGATGTTCGATGACGCGGTGAAGTCGCTCAAAGCTCATGGCTATCTGCGGGAGAAGAGTGGGGAATGAAGCGGATGAACTTATGAAACCCATTCCCGGAGAAAGATGAATGAGGCTACGCACTCCAGTTGCAATTTAGTTAATGCGAAAAATGTATCCTTTTCCCTCCATTTTTAATTTAGGTATACTCTGCAGACGGTGACTGTGAGCATCTACATTCAACAGAACTACGTGAAATTATGTAGCCGCATGAAAGAACGAAAAGAAAATGTATTTACATTATTACATTACATGCTCATGCTGTGTCAATTGTAGTGGTCCTCGTGAGTTGTTTATTAAGTGAATATGATTTTTCGAACCTTGTGAACAACTAATGTGAATGGTCTGAATTTTTTTTGAACCCGTGAACAAATTTTTTGAACCGTGCGAACATAATTCAATCTTATATGTTTTTTTTTGAACTTACGAACAATTTTTGAACCATATGAACATATTTCTAAACCTCATGATTATATTTTAAAACTTGTGAACATTTCTTGAATTATTTTTTCATAAAATATCCATATGAATATTAGAATAAATAAATAAAATGAGAACAGAAAATAAGACAAAAGAGAGAAGAAAGGAATAAAAAAGGAAAAATAGATAAAAAAATAAACAACCAAAAAGAGCTTGCCATATTATTGGGCCGCACTATAAGCGACCCAGGAACGGACCCTTGCCTTGAGGCATATGGGAACTCCCCCCTCGCTCCACGGCTAAGGCAGGACTTTTTCCTCATCTTCTCTTATCCTCCTCTCTTCCTCTTCCGAGGCTCCACTACACCACTACACTCCACATTTCTGGCTTTTCTGCAGGCCGCCTCGATCTGGATCAGCAAGGTGGGTTTATATTCTTCTCAATCCCGCTCTCTGCTTTGTTCCATTGGTGTGCCCAATTTCCACCATCGCCGTAGATTTGGAGGAAGCAATAACCATCTGGCGAGTGAGAAAAAAAAAGGGTAAACGGGGGAGCAACAACAATGCCTATGGAGCACTCCTCCGAAGTCCGATTAGTGTTTGCATATGAATCTACCGAACCTCCTTTGTTTGATTTGATGTCCTTAGTCACCTGCACTGTCGGTGTTCGACGAATTGCTTCACTGGCATGTTTCTTAGCTGCATTGAATGATTGCACTAGGATCCTAAACTGATAGCCTGAGATGTATATGTATGTACGAAACCTCATTGCATTTTCTATCGTTGAGCAGAACATAGCCCAACAATGGCGGGTGGTGGCGGCGATGCCAAGAGCCTGATGCAGTGGCTGCGAGAGAAAGGGTTTGACGAGGAGACCATCGGGCGCATGTCAAGGCAGTGCAAGAATCTGCCGAATCTCGACGCCGGCGAGGCCTCGAGCGTCTGGGACTACCTCCTTAATGATGTCAAGATCGAGCAGCGGAAGCTGCGCTACGTGGTCACCAAGTGCCCCAAGGTGCTGACCGTGTCCGTCGACGGCAAGCTCCTCCCCACGGTCCAGTGCCTCACTACGCTGCAGGCCAAGCCAGGGGAGGTCGCGCAGGCCATTATCAAGTTCCCGCCGATACTGTTCCACAGCGTGGAGCAGAAGCTCTGCCCTCTCCTCGCCTTCTTCCAGACGCTGGACATCTCCGAGAAGCAGCTCGCCAAGCTGCTCATGGTCAACCCGCGCCTCATCAGCTACAGCATCGAGGGCAAGTTCTCCCAGCTGGTCGACTTCCTTGCAGGCCTTGGAATTGAGAAGGAAGGCATGATTGGCAAGATCCTGATCAAGGAGCCATACATCATGGGATACAGCGTCGACAAGCGGCTGCGTCCTACTGCCGAGTTCCTCAAGTCGGCAGTCGGGCTGCAGGGGACAAATCTCCAGAGGGTTATCATGAATTTCCCTGGTATACTGTCACGAGATGCCGACAAGACTTTACGGCCCAATTTCACGTTCCTACAGAGCGCCGGATTCAGCAAGGACCAGATCATGGCATTGGTTGCTGGATACCCTCTTGTTCTCATCAAGAGTATCAAGCGTTGCTTGGAGCCCAGGGTGAAGTTCCTGGTGGAGGAAATGGGGCGGGACAAGGGAGAGGCGGTAGATTACCCCCAATTCTTTGGCCATGGTCTCAGGAAGAGCCTGGAGTACCGTCACAAGATACTCAAGCAGATGGACTCGAGGTGCAGTCTCAGTGAGATGCTCGACTGTAATCAGAAGAAGTTTGCCATGAAATTCGGTTTGATCGCCGCAGTTTAGGGTCTGCTCGTCTCTTCAGTTCCCATGTAGCCTTTTTGTCTTGCAGGCCTTTTATCTTCAGGCCAATGTTTTCATTGTACCTTTGGGCCATATTGTTTGTTGAACATTTTGTACCTTCGTAGCAAAGCACGTGAATCTTCCTGTTGTCATGTTCTACTCAGTTGAAGTGCATAACTTTACTCCCCTCGATGGCTATCACAGTAAACTATTTAGCATTTACACAATTACACATGCACACCAATCAATGATGTCCACTTCACTTACAAGCACAATTTGCAAAAGAAAGGCACAGTGCCTACTCACCCAAATTTCTGTGTACAGTGTATCTGAAAGAAGACTTATACGGCAACCATTCAACACACTTATCTATCCTCCTCCTGAGACATTTCTGATTTCTTTTGCTGGGCTTCAGGCATGCTTTTGCATACCATCTCAATCAGATCAGGCAACTCCAGTGCAGCATCCTTTGCATAATAGTGGAGAACTTTAGGAAGAAACATGGTCTGCTTCCTGATCATAACATTAGCTCTAACGAACTCAGCCTTGGCTTGATCCAGTTGATGATATAGTTTCTTGGCTGTGTACAACCTTACCTGCGGAGATCATGTACAGTAATAATAATGTGATCACTTTATTATAGTTAAAATGCAGAGATTTCTTACTGTAAGAATAGTGTGGTTATTTTGCAAACATTATCTGTAAAACTTACGGGTGGATCTGAAAATGCTCCGGTGGAAAGACTAAAGTGAGCAAGCGGCTCTGGCTGGCGAAGAGCATATGGATGAGTGGAGCTCCCTGATGCTGATTTTTTCGTGGGCGTAAATAGCGTGCGAACCCACTGTATGAACATTAGTTTGTTAGCACCTTATGCTTCTTAAATTTGATTGTGTTTGTATTTCTGATGGAAAATGCTATGTAGGTGCATGCCATACCAGAGAAGGGCGATGGGATTGACATCCAAGAATTGAGTTCTGAATAATTTGAGAGTTTACTGAATGCCCACCGACATCATATGCAGCCTGACAACATATTGCTCAAGAATTAATTTTAAGAGAATTTCAATATGACAAGTGATAATAGTATAGCTGTTAATATTTTTGATAACCGTATACCTTCAGAATCATGTCTGAGCTTTTCATGCGTTTATCCTGAAGTCCATAAGCCATAAAAGCCTGTCATATTTCAGAAGGCTCTGTGGGTTAGACATGAATATATTCCGAGGTTAACAGTGAATGGAGCTAAGGTAACAGTTGTTATCAATGTTGAACATACGTGCATCACTAGAGCGTTGTGGATGTTGATCCAAAAACAGAGCTGCTCCTCACGTGCCATCTTCGTGGGGTCAATTTTCTCAAGCCGCTTTATCAGGGCTCTGAGGCACAAAATGAACATCTTGAAATGAAGATTTTTTATACTGTTTTCTATTCTTTTGAAAAGTTGCTTACCTTATTGTTTCAAGCATTTTGGAGGCATAATCGAACTTGTCTGCATCTATATGTATCCTTGGAAAAATTATCATCCCACTGTACCGGTCATTATTCTCATTAAGTGAACCATATTTGTCGGAGCTTGTGTCAACATTGCAGCTGAATCGGGGGCTCCAACTATCGACACGGTGCTTTAGAGAAAAGGTACTTGACGCGGAGGAGAATGAAGGAGTCGACAAAGTCTCATAGTCTGCATCTTCTGATGGGCGGCTCGCAAGTTTGCAGTAAACCGCAGAAATGCATTTTAGGATGTCCTCTGAAAGCTTACATCCAATCCTGGGCACATATTCAGCAATAGAAGCACTCAAGAAATTTGCAAGACTGGAATGCCCTGAAGTTGATCTTGACAGTCCCTGTGAATACTTCAATGATATAAAAGGTGCATCAGATATTCTCACATTCGAAGGTTTTATTAGCAAAAGCTAAAGCTCATTTTCTCGAAGAAAGAAAAAACACCGGTATGAGTTTGGGTATTAATCTGACTAGGTGACTATTAATGTATAAAGAAGAGAAATCGTTCATACGTGTCTAGAATCTGAAACTATTGGCAAGCTGTAGGATGCTGACTCCTTGATATCTCTCAACCGCAGAGCACCTTCATCGGCTTTCTTCCTGCTGCCTTGGCGGTGCGTTTCTTGAACCATCTGACCATAACTTCAGCCTTAGTACATTGTCTGCTCTCTGGAATTTTTGTGCAGTATAAAGTCCCAACATTGAAATCCTTCCAAAGTATCAGAGTGTGTACCTGACCAGAAACACGAGGGGAGATACCCAGGTATTGATCAAATGTCGCCCTGTAGAGCGAAAGCAAATGCAGTTCCCTTCGTACAACTTCCTCCTCCAGGGCTGCTATCTCCCAAACCAAGTCTGCAACAGGCTGCATTCACGACAAGATCCATCATAACTTAACTGTTACAAGGCATGTATAGCAACTATGTAGAATTAACTTGTTGCATTTTTCTTCCATACGATTTAAAGTTTAAAGATGAACACTGTTGCTGAGTATAGCAGAAACACAATTTAAGGGTAAAAAAGGAGCATAATCATGGCCTTGGTTACAACTCCATATGACAAACATCATTTTGTTGACAAAAGTGATAAGCTTAAGGTAATGAGAAAAAGGTAAGATGATGATGGCTTTATAAAGTATGGATACAACACCTGAATTGAACAGCTTTACTTCAGCTTTTGGAGTTAATTCATTAGGATCTGGAACAAACCTTTGACATATAATTTTCATTTTGTTCTGCGGAAGTAACCATGTGGGGGTCTTGCAAGTGCTCTGCTAGGTTAAGTGAGTGTCTCCTATGGGGAATCCTATCCCGATTGGTTGTCTGCACAATCATGTATAGCATGACGTAGAACAATAACTCGGTAAGAAAGTAAAAAATCTCAAGAGTAGTAGCATTGCTATTCTTATAAATAATGAAGTACAGATTTTTTTTAGTAAGAGCGAAAACAAAAGGGAAGTTTAGATTACCCACAGGTTTGTGATAGGAGAATCGTGGTGATATGTCGTATAGATTTCCTTGTGTGCTTGCAACACTGAAATAATAAGAAATGAAGTTAGAACATTACCTAATCAGGTGTTCATCTAAGATAACAGAATGCTAAATACTGGATATCCTTTGCAGTCGAAGGTAAAATGTTCCTTTGGTCAAAAGAGACCATCAACGGTATTAGGAAAAACAGATACGGTGGTTGGAAAATGATTTGCAAGCACAACTGTCTACAGTGGAAAATGGTTTGCAAGTATACTGACCTTCGGGTGTGCCGGTGTTGTAGGTGGGAACACGAGTGGGCAGGCTTTGGTGTCTCCATGCCTATTGCTGAGTACTCCATGCCTGCTTCAGTCACCAAGAACCTGCCAACCATCCAGAGCAAGCAATCAGTATCCAGTCTCCATAGCTAGGTGAAGAGAAGGAGAAAGTCATCTAATCACTCAGCTAATGAACTCACCAACAAGCTCATACATCATGAGTTACTATAAGCTGTCAATGGAAACAGAAGGCGGCGGCTACGATTGATCAGCTGAATTGGTCTGGCTGATGAGGAACCTTCTCTACCTCTCCCAGCTCCAACTTCTACTCAGCCAAACAGAGGCCTCAAAGGGTTTTGCTGAGCAATAGTACTAGAGAGTAGATACAAGGAAGAACGAATGGAAGCTTAGCACACAGCAGAAATGGCGGGCTGAGCAGGAGGGTGCAGTAATGCCAGCCCAGCTGTACTATATAGCGAGAGAGTGTGTGAGAGAGATAATCATGGCTTCGAGGCATACGTAAGACATGGTATTTAAGACTGAATGCGAGGGGCAGCTAGGATGGTTAGCGAAAGGAAGGAGGCAAGCTGACCCACAGAGCTCAGCTAGGCCAAAGAAGCAAAGGAAAAGCAAACGCAGCCTGCAGGAAGATACCTACCGTCAGTAGTTAAAGGATGGTAAAACTGCCCCCCAGAAAAGCAGAGGTTAAAAAGGAATTTAGCAAAGGAAAGAAAACTGGAGCAGTGGCATCTATCAAGTGTGTCACCCTGCTGCTGCCGATTCCGCCATTAAAAGAACAGAGAAAGGCGAACGGCTAGAAACAGTGGTGAGTAATGGCGAGGTGGACGCAATGATAGGGATTAATTAAGATATATGGAGAGGTTTTAGTGTCTGCTCAGCTCCGAGGTCGACAGTGACTGGCACCCAATCCATCTCACTCATGATGCATCCCTTTATTTCGAAATTCAGTAACGACCACTATTTTCTGAGAAAGAGTCGGTACGGATCTCTCTTATTTTAAAATTTTCAGAAGAAAAATTAAGATGAAACAAGTAGCAGAAAGATTTTTAGTGCCATTAGGTGGGCGTGGCCGGGGGCAGGGCGATGGAGCAGACGGGGATTAGGTTGGGGCGTTGCTACCACCCTTGGTCCATTTTTGGTTAAAACATTTAATTAAAGCCGCAACCACCACAACGAACCACTGTGCAATGCCTTCGTCAGGCGTCTTGCTTCAGCTAACGCATTCATTATTACGTGCGTGATCATGCATGATGGGTGCATTCCGTTTGCAGTTTACATGAATCGTACGTTCGGTGTACCAGAAGCAAGTTAAATTTTGGTCTATGGAAGCTCCCCTAGATGGTAAACAATAATGCGTACCAGAAGCAAGTTAAAATTTGGTCTATGGAGCCCTAGATAATAAACAATGATGAACACCTTCCTAGGGTGACACGGGGAACCCTAGCCACCATCCCAGCGCCACCCCTCCTCCTCCAGCACCCTCATCGCCGTCGGCGAATGCGGCCGGGCAAGACATGTGTCCGTGAACGGCAGCAGAGGGGCTTCATCCCCTGGGCGGTCATGCTCTCAGGCGGCGCGGTGGCGCACATGTGCCGGCTCGGCCCGTAGTCGTGGCTGCTATTGTTAGCCTGCCCTGGCGTCGGTGGTGGACATGGTGGACCAACCGTTCGTGGTTGGCACTTGGCAGTCACCGATGAAGGTCGGCGTAAAGACGTCAGCGCTTGTGAGTGTCGTTACCTTGTGGAAGGAGTTGTCGATGTCTGTTCATCTCCAAATATGAGGTTTCGGGGGAAACCCTAGATTTCGGTCTTCCGGATCGGCGATTGCGGCACTTTGGGCGTCATTCTCCCTCTTGAGTGCATCATTTTGAAACACGTGCTGGCTGGAGGGGTATGGTGTTGGAGCGGTGTTGCATCTACCACATCGACGACGGTGATTCTCGGCGACGTGACGTGGCGGGGTCTCGACAACGGACACGTGATGATGGCCACCCGTAGGGTGGTGACGGAGTCTGGCGTCGTGGCGACGTCGATGGCTCGCATGGCGAGGGTCTTCACTTCGATATGCACTCTGAAGATGGGTTGGCGGAAGATGGTAGAGGCGACTTTCGAAGCTATCTCTAGATTTAGCCGATGAGCCGGCGATGTATATATGTGGGTGAGACATAAGGCCACGTTTAATTCCTCTATTGTTTTGCTAGTTGGTGTTGCGTTTTCACCTATTTAGCGGTTTGGTTTGTATGATCGGTGTAAGAAAAAATGCTAGTGTTTACTGAATATATAAAATAAATTAAAACGGTATGCATGTCTTTGATGATGGGGTAATTAATTCCCCTTTTCGAGAAAAAAAGGCGGTGAGATCTTCTGGATTGAAAACTCCGAGTGATTGTTGATGCAACTACCCAACTGGCAAGCTACAGTAGATGCAGGGCAATTGAGATGCACACCGATTTTTAGTTAAGGAGAAGCAGCCAAAGATGGGGAGAAAGATGATGACAGGGATGGGGGCAAAAGAGAGGCCATGGACATGGACGGGAACGGGCCCGGGCGCAGTTGCCTGCATACTTGCGTGGGGGTGAAAGACGTACGTACGGTGAGCGAAAGAGGAAAGCTATAGCTAGCTAGCTATCCCTCGGCCGGCAGGTAAAAGCCGAGACGGGAGCGCCTTGCACCCGGCCGGCCGGCTAAAGGGAAGTGATAGAGAGATATATACAGTCGTTTTGCTGTGCCACCGTGCGAGCGACTCTGCCGCTGCAAGTTGAAGTTGGCCAGCTGCGTTTATCCATCTGCCGGCGGGCCGACCGTCGCTAGCTAGCTGGTCCTGCTGACACTTCACAGCGCAGAACGACGGAGCTAGCTTGTCTGGCCAGGTGTTTCTCATCTAGGCAGATACACAACCAAACAACACGTACTCCGTTCCTTTGCTTCTCCCGTGGTGCTACAATCGAGTGAAAGAAGCATGCAGCACCCTCGATCGAGCCATATAATAAATTATGAAAAAAAGTCTATTTTAAACCTCGAGTTTATAGAGGTTAGGCAAATCAAACTCCGAATTTTGCATCTCAAAAGTTGGCACTCTAAACTTGTGAATTCCGGTCTATATCGAATGACCCTTGACATGTTTGCTGCAACGGGAAAGCAACGATTCCGGACGGGATTAAAGGCTACTCTCAGTCTCTCACTGACTAATAGTATATGTTCTGACTCTTATCTTCTATTTTCCTCTAATCCATATCTTGTGTCCGATTTCACTACGCATTGGGCAAAGCAAATCTAGTTGATTTCCTTACCGTCGTCGAAGCAATGTAGAAGCAGGTGTGCGAGTTGCAGCTCCGGTGCTACGCCACCATGGTTCGACGTGCAACAACCGGAGGATCACGGTGGTGCTAATTCCTTGAGGGTGGGAGGACTAGAGGACTGGGAAGGATAAAGAAGAGGCGCTAAGCGGGTGTAGAGGGGTGATTCCGCGCTGCGGAGGAGGATGCGGTGGCGGGATGGTCAGAATGATCTGGGAGCAGAGTGATAGGGGACTCGGCACCGTATGCAAGTATACAGAAGAATCGGTCGATGTGTGATTGGGGGTAGACGATGTATATGATGAACTTTTAAACCTTGAGCTCGTAGAGGTTAGTCCAGAACTTTAAGATCTCAGAAGTTGATACTCTGAACTTGTGAATTCCGGTTTATATTGAACCTTGACATGTTTGCTCCTCTCACTGGCTACTAGTATATGGTCTGATTGCTTGTCCTCTTATCTTCTATTTTCTTCTAACCTACTACTAGTATATCTTGCGTCCGATTTCACTACGCACTGGGCGAAGCAAATCCACTTGATTTCCTTACCGCCGTCGACGCGCTGCAGAAGCAGGTGTGCGAGTTGCAGCTTCGGTGCTACGACACCATGGTTTGGCGTGACATCGGTTCCAGTTATTCTGGCAACAACAGGAGGATCGCGGTGGTGCTAATTCCTTGAGGACGGGAGGACTAGAGGGCAGGGAAGGAGAAAGAAGAGGCGCTAGGCGGGTGTAGAGGGGTGATTCCGTGTTGGGGAGGAGGATGCGGTGGCGGGATGGCCGGAATGATCTGGGAGGAGAGTGATAGGAGACTTGGTGCCGTATGCAGCGTGGATGCGAGATTGGGGGTAGACGATGGATATGACATGCATGCCAGCTTGGTGGGAGTAGCGGTTTGGGATTTTTTTTTTCTTCTGGCATGAAAAATAGATCTAGGTTCGGGATAGACCGGGATTAATAAGTTCGGAGTGCCTACTTTCGGTATTTGAAGTTCGAGTTTCGATTTATCTAACATCTAGAAGTTCAAGGTTTAAAACGGACTTTTTCCAAAATTTATTAGTCAGACACGCGTGCGTGCTTAATGTGCGTACGTAGTAGTTCAGAGAAATCAGGAGTAGCAGTGTACGTATAGCTCGCTAGCTGTCTATATAGCTAGCAATGCGTGCACACGTACGCTACCAGCCACAGTGCACTGCGATACACGGCAATGCGTGCGTGCTGATGCAAACACTTAATTTGGTCACGGGGACACACGCCGCGCTAACCAACTAAATAGCGAGACGGGCACGCGGTACCGATCGATCGGTCGAATGGACGTCTAGCCATCAATGTACGCACATCGATCGAATTGCCATGGTGGCCGTCAGTCCGTCGGTTTCTCCAAGTCGTTAGGAGCGGACGACGATTCGCAGGATCAGCCAACCGTGGCAGTAATAAACACCCTGCACGTGAGGGTCCCCGGCCGAAAACTAAAAGAAAGCAGCAGCAGCCGGCCGGCGCCACACGGGTAACTCAAGCTAATATATAGCCGCTCGTGCATACTACGTTGGACATCCAGCCGTACGTGCATGATTGTGTCCAGTCCGTCGCACGCATCCATCCATCCATCATGGAGGCGGAGTTCAAATTAAAGAGTAACATCCAAGATGATGGAGGAAGTAAGAGCTAGCTCATTTAATCAGTATACACGTGTGGTTCATCATGACTAATGAGCATCCTTTGGCGGATCATGATCACTGTGCCTTTTTTTCTTTTCTTAGAATGACTAATGTGCTAAGGTATGCGACTGTGCAAAAGAACCGCTCACCGCAACGTGCCCCGCACCACTCCTCGTAGGGGCGACTCGATAGGGTGACGGTCAACCCTAGCCACCACCGCGTTTTTCCCTTCCTTCCAACTCCTCGCCACCGCATGAGATAGTCGGCCGTAGGACAGCCGTGAGGTGACCTCCTAGTGTTGCTCGTGATTCCGCGGGCGCCCCGACGTGGAGGCTAGGCTCGGTCGTGGGGTGTGGCAGCACTGAATGGACAACTCTTTGACGACTTCCGGTGGTGGAGGCGGGGAGACCTGGTGCTTCAAGCTGCAGATCGATCCAACCATGATAGACATGGCCAACGGAGGCCATGGATACATTGACATTATGGTTGGGACATGTCTAAGTGAATTTTTTTTTCGGTGTAGATCAATGGATCACAATTCCGCTTTTATTTAGCCGATTGTTAGAGAAAAGAACAGCTAGCTAGTTTATCTTTCTAAAAGGCTTACATTATGGAACATAGCTACTAAGAAAGTAAGAATGACCGTATCCTTCAGCAATCTCGTTTTTTCTTCTAATTTTTCTATTTTTTTCTCGACAAAATTGGCCCAAAAGGCCAAAATAGTTCAAAAGGCAGAAAGCACGCGAGCCGGCTGTACACGTGCCGTGCCAGGCCGGCCCGGTCTGTTGGCCACCTCTCCTCCACAGACTCACGGTCCCTCTCCTCTCTTCGTGGCGAATCGCGTCCTACATTTCCGGTCGCCACCCGACTAGCTCGGGTCATGGCCTTCCCCCGTGCACCCACTGACCCACCCCCTTTTCTACGCCTCGGCCAATTCAACCACCGCATCCCCGTACACCATATCATCCATGGCCGTCGAGTAAAGGAGGATGAGGGAGGAAAGGGGGTGGTTAACTGGTTGTGGGATGCCGCGACGGCCATCGAGAAGCACTAGGTCGACGGTGTCGTGGCTCGGCGCCAGGAATCGAGCAAGCAAGCCTGCAGGGGTGGCGGCGGAGCCAGGACCTGCTGACCTCCAAGTGGCCTCTCCATATGACCATATCGTGCAGTTTCAATGCTTCCTTAGCAAAGTCAACCGACGCCAAGTTTGCGCAACCATCCGAGCAGCAGGTTTCGATGGATGCCTTCCTCTGTAAGCAACATGTTCTCTTCGCCGTCAAAACCAGAATTATTTTTGCATACCAGTGTGCAGGTTTGTGGTGTCAAATATGTGAGGTAGTGCAAGTACTGGAGCGCATGGCAACAACCGCCTATTGATGACATTTAGAATTTAATTTTTCTTTCTTGCCCTGCACAAGGTATCTTGGATATTGGTTTCATCTCATCACAGTGGCATATTTACGGCTTTGGAAACTCGGATCTCTATACGCTCTCCTGATAGCTAGATGATGGCCTATAATTTCAGTTAAGGTGTGTGATGCGTGTATTTTATCAATTTGAAGCACAATTTTCAGAGTAGTAAACGCCAGACCATGAAACGATGCTATGCTCGTTTAGTTTAGGATGTGTTATTCAGTAACCTTCAAAAGGAATTTTATTGTGGTATGATACTTGCAAATACGTTATGTTTCTTTCAGTACAAAACAAATTGATTCGTGTTTTTAGCTAATTGCTATGTGTAGGTCTGGCGCGCAAGGGAGGTCCAGGGCAATTTCATAATCACTGTCGTGGTGGCTGCTGGCGGCATTGGCATTGTGCTGAGCAGTAGGCAGCCTCAACACTGCTGCATCCTGCGAGGGGGATATCACGTGGCTCGAGGTCTCCTGGGCGGCACGGGAGGAGCATGCGGTTGCAGTCATGGCTTCGGTGACGGCCTATGGCGGGGAGGCAACGGAGGCTCAACTAAGAGCATGTCTAACAGACCCCATAAATCGCCGGCACCCCGTATTTTTCCGGCGGGATACGGGGTGCGGGCAAAACGGGCCGGCTAGCAGGCCCCGTATTAGGCATGGCCCGTATCGGCCGAATACGGGGCCCGTCAAATCGCCCCCCCCGCCCCCTACAAATACAGGGCAAGGCTGCGAGTGGGGGTCCAACCCCCCACTCGCAACCCTAGCTCCGCCGCGCGCCGCCACTAACTCCGACGAGCAATTACTTCGCATCCAGCACCGCCGCCGCTTCCGCAAGCCCACCCCCGCGTCCGCCATCACCATGCCTTCCTCGAGCCGCCGTGCCGGCCTTGGAGGTGGCCGCGTGGGAGGAGGCCGGGCTGAGCGCCGCCTCCGAGCGCGAGCGGCATGGCGCGCGAAGCATCGCGCGTCTGTCGGCGCGAAGCGGAGGGGAGTCCTCCGATTTCTTGTCCAGGGAGCGGAGGTGCCGCATTCCCTGGCGGATTTCGCGCCGGGAGGCCGGTTCGAACACGAACGGCCGCCGACGCCGGACATGGACGAGGCCTGGTACGAGGGTTTCGTCCGCGAGGAGGAGGAGGAGGAGGAGGAGGAGCGCCGCCGCCGTGCGCAGGAGGAGGCCGTGGGCGGCGCCGGAAGCAGCACCGGAGGAGAGCGCCGCCGCCTCCGCTTCGACGACGGCGAGGGTAGCAGCGCCGGATCCGGCGAGGGCGAGGGCGAGGGCGCCGGATGGCTCTACGCGCGGACCGACGAGGAGGAGGCGGAGGCCATCGCGAAGGCCACGGCCCTGTCGGAGGCCGCGGCGAAGGCGGAGGCGGCCGAGAACGTCGCTCTCGTGCGGCGTTCATCGCCAAGGACCGCCAAGGCTAGATCCGGCGCTGCTCCGGCGCTTGCTCCGGCGCTGCTCCGGCGAGGCCAGCGCCGTTGTCCCCGGGTAGGGTAGAAGTTGCGATTCTCGTCGGTCCCCGTTGTATTTTGTATATGATCGATGATGAACTCGTACTACTATGATGAACTATTTCTCCCGCGTTTTCTCGTTTTTAAATTTACGGGGTGGAGTAGGGGGTTTGCTAGACGGGATGAAATTTTGTGTTCGAAATCGAAGCGAAAATATATTACAGGGCCCTGTATTCGCTCGATAAGGGGCGGCGATTTAGGGGGCCTGTTAGACATGCTCTAACTACCTCAACGGTGCTTTTGATTCAATGGTTCTTGAGGTCCTCCTCCCTGCAGTTGGCAAGGCGGGTAAAGCAGAGTGTGGCCAGTTGAGTTTCCGGTTCAGTCTCCACCTTAGTTTGTTCAAGTAGTCAGTAAAGGGTGAAGAATTTGGATCAGTTAAATTTAGCATATATATTCCCGTTTCAGTGCTACTCCCTCCGTTCTAAATTAGTTGTCTTCCATTTGTACAAAAGTGGATGTATCTATACTTATAACATGTCTAGATACATCCACTTTTATACAAATGAAAGACAACTAATTTGGAACGGAGTGAGTACATGTTAAGGAATTCCGATGCAGTTGAGCTACCTTTTGTTATATTTTATCCAAGAAGACACTTATTACTTTTTTTGTATGTATGGAATATGACAAGATTACTATTGGTACGATCTGTCTTCACGTGTCTTGAGGATTTTTTTGCTGATTCACAAGCCAATGGAGTTAAATGGAAGATCGTTACGATAAACAGCTGAATTTTTCTTTGCAAGTGAAGCCGATTACGAGAGTAGGCCTATTCTGCCCTCGATTTAAGATAGTAGCTGGGCATGGTGAATCTGCTGAGCTCCGATGAAGAAGAGAGTGTTACAAGCGACAGCGAAACAACGACGAAATTAAACAAGATCAAACCAACGGGGATACGGGATTTTAACGTGAAAACCCTTCCAACAAGGAAGAGAAAAAATCACGGGCGCCAGCTGTAGCACCCCGACCCCAGAGCTATACAGTGAAACGTTGTGTAACCGGTCATGCTATACAATCGAGAGTTACTGGGTTTACCAATCCCAGACCAAAACTCATTGACACATCATAAAAATCATAGTTTCCCTTAGCATAAGATGCTAAGGTTTCATTATTATTACCAGTACATTGAAAAGGAAGGTGTTTAAAATTCATGCTATAACTAGACTCATCACAGCAATAAGATATATTATAATTTAAGCACAAGTCTCTAGCATAATTGTTCAGAGTATTAATTATTAAAATCGGCATGACGCTTCTCCGTGAACACTACCAGGTAAATGACTTCCCCAGTAGCCCCCGAGCACTATGCCGGGTTAAGTTTTACAAACTAGCCGACATAGTGGTCCGAGATGATGCGTATGCATATGTTTAGCCCCTTAGCAATGAAATGCCATCCTGTGCAGGCGTGCTCGGAATACATCATCGGCACACAATACCTCGATCATGCCATAAGCTCAGGCATCGCTTTCACGTATAGCAAAGAGACCAAGACTGCGGAACAACTGGCACATTACAGACTCTACGACACAAGAGATCATAGTTCAACTCATATATGAGAAAGATAGCAAATAACACAATCAGAGGTCACAGACCCATCATTATAGCAAGCGGAAGCAAATATAGTTGTCTAACAATAAGATCCAAATTATGGCCTAAGAGGCCTACAATAACATATCCCAGCCAGCCTGTTCCGAGACGTCCCAAGCTGCCACCTGGGAACCAGACTACTCGTCGATGTCAATAAAGAACCCACCTTCCAGTTCGGTGACGTCCTCCTCTGAAACAAATAATAATCAACAAAGCAAGGCTGAGTACGACGTACTCGCAAGAATTAGTAGGGCGATATAGCCCCGATGCTGACGGAGGCTCTAATGCTGTATAAGGTAGCTGGTTTTTATAAAGCTAGTTTTCCATTTTAAAAGACATCAGGACCCTTTGCATCGTCTACTCAGAATGTTTTCCGAAAAAGGGATAAGAGAGTAAACTTTCATCTGTGGTTCTCAACGAACCATTTGTAACCAGAAGCATCTCATCTCCACCAAGGCACTCCCTCGAATCACCCTCGAGGAAATGAACCTTTACCACACGTTGATTATGCAACATCTAGCTGCCATATCAATTAAGTTAAGGTTTTCTATGATCTTATCGTCTATTCCCAAGTCGTCCATAACCGCGGACACGGCTTTTCAAAAAGATTAAACCCTGCAGGGGTGTACTAATTTACCCATTGGTACCGTCCGGCTCACCTGATTGGCCCTCTTCCGGGAAAGGCCGGCAAGTGGGCGCGGTTAAACCTTTACCTCGCATGAGACTATCCAAGAGTCATCTGTGGCGACAGGACAAGTTTACCCAGCCTATTTTAGCCCCTGCCCCCATCGCCACGTCCTAAACAGCACCATCCTCTTCATTCCTTTTTCCGCTCACACACACACGCGCAAATGGAAATAGCAAACTAGAGGACCCTTGGATACGCCCGCACAAGTTATTCAGTTAGTAAGGGGCCCATACCCCCACCGTTGGTAGCACGCTAGTCTTGGTTCAAGAGGTAAAGAACTCGCACCTAGGGGCAGGAACGAAACAAAACACCATCCCCGATGGCAACTCATCCCAGCCTTCTTAGCAATTTAATTAAGCATCACACGTATCCACCATGCCCAAATCATTCCATCAACATCATCAGTATGGAATTTAATCAACGGACATAACTAGCATACGACTAAGCATGGCTAAGCATAGCTAAGCATATAAATACAACAATTATATCTTTGTCTCCGGCCAACACATCAAACCTAGGGTTCATAGGAAGGGAGGCATGTGATGGTTCAGGGGATAAACATGCATTCATAGGATACTCTACATCTTGATCAAAAGAAACATTTGAATCGCATGCAATATTATGGTGGATAAAATAAGTTTGTAAAACAATTGGAGGCTAGATGCCAAGAAGGTTAGGTTAGCTCTTGCCTTGCTGATAGTACTGGGCGCGTTGATCGTCGAGGTATTGTGGTGGAACCTCGACTCCTGAATCTAACGAAACACAACAATAACAGGAAACGAAATAAATAACACGAATACAAGGTGCAATGCACAATCATGATGAGATGGTCAAGTTATGCACTGAAATAATATTGGGCATGTCCCACAAGTTGAATGGAACACCTAAAATAAATATTGCAATTAACGGGTCAAAACTCCATATTTAACTTAGTGAATTAAGCATTTATTCAAAATGTCCAGTACTGAAATATGGGTTATATACGCATGAAAATGAAATTATTAGATAGTTATTATTCTACTGATCATTTTGGTACTTCGTTCGCAATTTTCTGATTAACGATGAAGAAATGGTGATTTAAACGGTTATGCAATTTAAATCATTTTAACCAAATCCAAAATGACATCAAAGGAAAAGTTGGGTACTTGCTGTGAACTTAACATAGATAGATAGCAATTGCCTTGCTGATCATTTTGACATTTTATTCACAATTTTTGAGTGATTATTTTTCAAGTTATGAATTTCCAAAATTGGAATTAAATCTGCCATTTTAATAATTTTAAATAAACAGCAAACTAAAAGGTCCATTATTTCATGGAAATAGCACTAACAATTAGATGTTGTTTTCCTGAACATTTTAAGATCTTATTTGCAATTTTTGGATCAATATTCAAATTGTTATGAATTTCCCAAAATTGAATAACTCACACATGATTTGCATTTCACAAATTAAATTCATGTTTTTAAATTTCAATAGCATGGATGAGTTACATAATTGGTTAGGTTATGAGATCCTAAATATTTTGATAGCTCACTCATGATTTTTGGATAATTAATTCTCAAGTTATGCAATTTCCAATTTCCAAATATAATCTGCCATTTTTGTAAATTTAATTAATTAGCAACAAAAATTAATTATTTGATCATGACATTGACACTAACAGGTAGAGCCTATTTTTATGAACAACTTTCATATAGAACACTTTTTGTTTGGATTTCTGGATTAAAAGATATTTCAAAATTCAACTCTCTGGTAAAATCTGGAAATTCCAAGATTGAAGAACAGTGACGTCATCACACGTCATCAGCGGGGATGCGGGGCTGTCGATCATCAAATCGTCGAATTGGCTTGGAACTGGATGCGGGCACTTGCTCTGCTAGTTAGAGGAGATGGAGAGGAGGGGCGGCGGCAGAGGACCAAATGGTCGCCGGAGAGCCGGCGGCGACCATGACCAGCGGCGGCCGGCGGTGGCATTCGGGGGGAGAGCGACACAGAGGGTTAGGGAGAGGGAGGAGGGGTGCATCCGGTCGAGGAGCTCACCAGGAGCAAGCCGGGCAGGTCGGCGAGGGACGAGGAGGTCGGACGGCGAGGCGGCGGTGCTCGGACGCGCGGCGGCCGGCGCGGGAGGGACGAGGATGGAGGCGGCGATTGGCGGCTTCCCTCCTCGATTCTTCGGGCGGAGGAGGAGAAGGGGACACGGCGGCGACGGCGGTGTGCTCCGCTTGGCTCGGGGACGGCTGGAACGACGGCACGGTGCGGCGTCCGTGACGGTGTGAGCGGTGGACAGGGGGCGATTTCTAGGGTTAGGGTTCGGAGGAGGAGCAGCTGAGGGGGAGAGAGGGAAGCAGGGGGCTCGGGGTGCTCCACTCATCGATCCAGGGGGAGGGGGCCGTAGCGAGGAGGAGCAGGGGGGTTGACACGGCGACGGCGGCATGGCGACAGTGAAGCCACTGTCGCCACAGGGAAGAAACACTTTCGCAAAAAAAGCCCTGGCCCATTTCTTCTTTTCTGTTTTTCTTTTAAATTTGAAAACAGCACCCTTTTCCTATTTAATTGAGGCATTTAAACATTTTCAAAAATTAGGAAATTATTTAGGGAGGCTCCTGATAATATTTACAAGCTCCACAAAAATTTGTGCTGCAAAATAAAAAGTTTTGCATAACATTTGTTCATAGTGTTTTAATTAAGGCAAAATTTAATAATTTCGAAAATCCATTTACTTGGGGTACTTAAACAATTCCATAACTTTGAAAATATTTATGGAGGCTCCTGATATTATAAGGAAGCTCCCCATAATTTTCTTTTGAATTTTGAGAAGTTGAACTTGGAGTCAAAATTCACAATTTGTTTAAACCAATTTTGAATTCCAAATATTTATTACTTTGCTTAACAAGCCATTGTCTTTGACAAAAATTTAGCAAAGGTGAACCTGGAACTTCCTGGACAAATTGGAAGTTCAAAACAATTTGGTTTTGCCAGATGGAGCAATTGTACTTGGTTTGGAATTTTTAGGAAGTGTTTTCCAATCTTGCTTTATTTTTATTTAACAATTTAAATATGTATGCCATGATGCAATGAAAGAAAAAGTGAAAATTTGGCCCATATTTTAGGGTACCAAATCTGGGCTGTTACACCAGCCAGCAATAATTCACTATTTCGGGTGAGGTTACAAACGCGCCGGGATTTACAATATGTGGCTTATCCCGTGCGACGGCTTACAAGAGGTATTTATAGTGGTCTTGACCTAATAGGTCGGTAACAGGTGAACCCTAATCCAACTCGGTAACAACTCGTACCGTACCGCGGGACCAGCGCCCCCGCACCCCCGGCAGACCTCCTGCCTCGGGGCACCCTGATGGGCTGGCACGTCGGCCCAAGCCTCCCGGCGACGGGCCTCGATTCGCTTCGTCGTTAGCCTTCTATCTTATAGAACCGGATTTTGATCACCATAAAATAAACAGAGAGGACAAGGAAATCTTCCTCGTTAATGAGGTTTTGTTTGTCCCTTTTGTTTATATACATTTCTTCTCTTAGTTTTCTCCAATCCGTCTTCCATGCTTTCGTTTACTTTTGTTATTTTTGGTGGGTCTTGATAAATGATAATTTCCCTTTGGAAAATTGTTTTGATTTTGCTTCATTGCGACATGTGTGTCAGTGTGTGTTAGCATTACTGACTAGTTTTCTTCCCTCAACAAGTTGGCAGCTTTGATATGTGTTCTAAACTTCTAATCATGCTTACCTGGCTAGATTTTAATACCAATTTTTTTGATGTGTTGGGATCTCTTTTTGACAATCGACCAGGTTATTATTTGAAATGCTCGGTACTATTTTGCACTCAGTTGCTGAGCTATTTCTGCATACTCCGTGATTCTACACCAGCAAAACAACATTCTGCATCTACTTCCAGTATTTTTGTCTCTCATTTTTTCTGTAGTTGTTTTATGCAATTATTTTTACATAGTCAATGAAATCAAGTAGGGAAAGCCATGCATAATTAGAGAGTTTTGAAGGATGAAAAGACCGAGAATATGTTTTTTTGTTTCCCTCTCTGAGTTTGAAGGACTATCTGCTCATGTTACATGGTTTAAGGCTTTCTTACCGACTGATCCGGTGAAGTTCTGTTGGTGTAAATTACTTCTACAAGTTCATGTATTTCTCGCTATTGTTTCATGAACTCTGTTAGTTACAGTGCTAGCATTGAGCTATCCTTTCTTTTTCCAATTTTAGATACTAAAGAAAACAAAGTAAATTAAAAGAGCACTGGATGGATCTATTATAGCTGGATGTTATTTGTCACACTGCTTGAGCTTTCGGGGTAATTACTTATACTATTAAAAGTCGTTATGAGCATTTGGAGTAATGACTTACACTCTTTCTTTTCTTTTCTTTTCATGCGATTCCATCAAAAAGCCGTTATGAGCTTTTGGAGTAATGACTTACACTCTTTCTTTTCTTTTCTTTTCATGCGATTCCATCAAAAAGCCGTTATGAGCTTTCGGAGTAATGACTTACACTCTTTCTTTTCTTTTCATGCGATTCCATAAAAATCCATCAGTTTCTCGATTGATCCTTGCCTAGACTTCTGTTTGGATTGGTTGCTCGATCTTAATAGGTAAGATATATCGCTCTGATGGTCAAGAGCACGATTGAATTAGCTACTATATTTCTTTCTCAATTTTATTGTACAAGTTAAGTGCAAATTTTGTTGTCCATTGTAATGCTATGTACTCCATATATTTCCTGCTGAACACACGACTAAATTTAATCTGTCTGCTCAAGTAAAAAAATTGGGATCCTTGTTAATGGGTGGTCGATTTTGTTGCTAATAGCCTCTCCTTTACTCTAAGTGCTACGTTTAGTAATTGTGGGGAATGCCCTTCCTAGAGTTTACTAATGTGATGCTAGGGATATGTGCATTAATTTTCTTGTATCTGATCCATCTCACTCGTTAGTGTTGTGAATACATTCAGCTGTAATCCAATTATTTGTTGAGTTGTGATGTTAAAAGTTTTTTTTCCGAAATGGGGTACCCCCAGCCTCTGCATCAAAATGATGCATACTGCTTTTTATTGCTTTATTTTATTCCTCGTTCATCATTCACAGAACGTTACATCTCATGGGTCAGATAGTGTCGATACAAAGATCAACCATCTGAAGAAACACAAAAAAACAGCCTTGATACACATTTAGTAATCTAAGCGCTTATGTAGCCGCCAGCCGCACTGGTTGTATATATCCTTGGCTACCATCTCCACAGTGTTGCACCCAGAATCCATGACCTTGCGCTTGTCCTCTGGTTGGAGATAGGACCACGTATGAATCCAATGGGTAACCAAAGGGATAACCTGCAAAAAAGATATACATATTTATGTTTGTTAAACACCAGATTATTACGCATGTTCCAAATAGTCCAAAGCACCGCACAAACACCCACTCTAATATTTTTGAGAACCAACTTTGGAATTCCCTTGAGCCAATTACCAAAGAGATTTGTGATGTTTTTGGGTGGCGCCAAACTAAAGGACATGTGAATAATTCACCATATAGTTCTTGCAAAATGACACTCGAAGAAAAGATATTGTACTGATTCATCTTGGTCACAAAAGCAGCACTTTTGATTCCCATGTCAATTTCTTTTCACTAAATTGTCTTTTGTTAAAATGACCTTCCTATGAAGAAACCACATAAAAATATTGATCTTTAGTGGCACTTTCGTTTTCCAAATAAATTTATGTATGAACTTTGGCTGGTCATTTATAAGATCTAAATACATGGATTTGACAGAAAAAAGTCCAGATGATGTTAACCCCCAAACAAAAACATCTTGAGTGTTTGAGAGAGAGATATGCATCAGCCGGTTGACTAACTCGAGCCACTTATCCCATCTATTACCAATAAGAGATCGACGAAAAGTGATATTCAACGTCGAGCTTGACAAAACATTGGCCACCGTAACTTGTTTACGTTGAACAATATTATATAACATTGGGTACTGGTGTGCTAAAGACGTATCCCCAGCCAGGTATCTTCCCAGAACCTTGTGTTCATACCATTGCCAATTGTAAAGGATCCTCTACTAACGAAATCCTATTTAATTATCATGAGAATTTTCCAAAACGGAGAGTCCATAGGCTTGGCTGTGACTTGAGATAAAGTTTTGGAGTGTAAATATTTGTTATAGATTAATTCTTGCCACACACCCTCCTCTTCACAAGTTTAAACAACCACTTACTAATTAGGCATATATTTTTTCAGCTCCAACACCTCAACGCCCAGCCCCCCTTGATCTTTCGGTCTACAAATAATCTCCCACTTTGTTAACCTATACTTTCTTTTATGGCCATCACTTTGCCAGAAAAACCTCGAGCGAAACATGTCGAGTCTCTTGCGAACCCCTTTTGGAATCTCAAGAAACAATAGCATGAACAGAGGAAGAGTGGTCAACACTGAATTAATAAGGATGAGACGGTCCCCATAAGAGAATAGCTTCCCAATCCAACAACTTAATTTCTTCTCAAAACGATCCTCCACCACCTTCCAGTCGCTATTCTTGAACTTACGGTAATGGATTGGAATACCAAGATAAGTAAAATGTAAGGCACCCAGCTCACATCCAAACAACTACATATAATCACTTTCCATCTCCTTCGCATCCCCAAAACAGTATAGTTAACTTTTATGAAAATTGATTTTAAGCCCCGATAACTGCTCGAAAATACACAAGATAAGCTTCATGTTCAGAGCTTTGTCAAGATCATGTTCCATAAAAATGATGGTATCGTCTGCGTACAGAAGAATGCACACACCACAAGTGAGGGATTAAACCCACTATTTGGTCGTCTTCCTTAGCCCGATTATTATTAATCAAGATTGTCAACATATCGGCCACGATGTTGAATAAATTAGGAGACAAAGGATCTCCTTGCCTTAACCCTTTACGTGTTTGAAAGTAATGACCTATGTCATCGTTAACCTTTACACCCATGCTACCTCGACTAACAAACTGGTTAATCCAGTGACACCAAATTGGGTCAAAACCTTTCATGCGCATCACTTGTTGAAGAAATCCCCAACTCACTTTGTCGTATGCCTTTTCAAAATCTATTTTTATAAGGAACCCATCTAGTTTTTTTGAATGTAACTCGTGAAGTGTTTCATGTAAAACAACAACCCCTTCCAAAATGTGTCTACCCGGCATGAATGTTGTTTGTGTTGGGCGAATAACAGTTTGAGCCACCTCAGAAATTCGGTTGGTGCCAACTTTTGTGAAGATCTTGAAACTCACATTAAGAAGGCATACAGGTCTATATTGTTGAATCTGGGTTGCATCCTCTTTTTTGGGCAATATAATAATTTTGCCAAAATTCAATTGAAACAAAGGCAACTCCCCTTTATGGAAATCCCGAAACATCTCCAACAAATCATTTTTTATAAAATCCCAACAATATTGGTAAAACTTAGCAGGGAACCCATCTGGTCCCGGTGCTTTATTTTTTTCGATTTGCATGATGACATTATAAATCTCTTCCCCTGAAAAAGTAGCCGTGAGAATTTCATTTTCTTGCCCTGACAACTGAGGCATATCAAGGTTTTCGGATTCTACCAAAGAAATATTGTTAACAGCCGGTGCCCCAATTTTTTTTTATAGAATTCCGAGATATAAACTTTTAGATTTTCATTACCAACAATTGTTCCAACCTCTTGTTCCTATCATATCTTCATTTTTAAACAACTTGATATTATTAGTTTAGTCACTTCTTTTGCTTCTTGATAAGCGTGTTTGATTTTCTTATGTTATTGCAGTTCATAATATCCAAATTGCTAGAAGCTGTTTTTTCCTGAGGTATTATAGTGTGTAATGTGCATACTTCTAAAATGATCAAGGTGCGAGATGAGGGCCTAGATGTTGTACATGAGCATGGTAATAATTTCAGGTTTGAAAGTAAGCAAGATGGAGTTAGAAAGAGAGGTTTCACAACAGCCTAACACACCAACTGCACATGGCTACATTTTAGGCAAATCTTCCTCATCAAACTCACGGGTATTCAGGGTGGGCATTCGGGATTTCCCGAAATTTAAGGAAGGGAAATTCGGGAAAATAAAAGTTCGGGTTTTAGAAAATCACTCCCGAAAATCACTCAAAAAATATGTTTCCCCAAATTTCGGGAATGGGAAATTTCGGGATCGGGATCGGGATCGGGAAATCCCGAATATCCCAAATTCTAGATCAATCAACAAAAATAACAGAAAAAAATCAGTTGTCAGTGCCGTCCTTCAATCATCCTGGTGGCGTGCGTGTCGAAGAAGAGGAAAAGCGGCCGCCGGTGAGTGCATCAGAGAGCGGGGACGCACGACGGCGAGCGAAGAACGTGTCGGCGGCGGGTGCATCCCGACGTGGCAGCGGCGGTCAACTGTTGTCGTGGCGGCGGCCATGTATCTATGGTGGTGTTGCTGCATGGACGATGTGGCCACTTGATCTAGGCGTCCTTGCTTGAACCTGCCCTCCTCCGCCGCCACCACCAGGTCGCGGCCTCCCTCTCTCACGTCGGCGTCCTCCAGGTTCGCCACCAGGACGAAGAAGACGGGGCCGCATCCGGACGCGGAGGCGGCGTCGTGTCGCATGGCGCAGAGCGTGCACCCGGTGCCGCAGCTGGCGTGCGAGAGGGACTCGTCTGGGAAGCGCCAGGGCAAGGTCTAGAGATACTGTATCGCACATGGGCTCATGCGGGGCTGAAAATTACTGAGCTGGCGCATCGCACATGGCCCTCAGAATTTTTTGTTATTCGGGATTTTCGGGTTTAACCACTATGTTCCCGAATTTTCCTAAATAATTTAGGGAAATCAGATCACCTTCCGAAAAAGTGATCGGGATTTTCGGGTTCGAGTTCAGAATTTTCGGGTTTCGGGTTTGTAAATCGGGAAATATGCCCACCCTGAGAATATATGGGGGTTTATGGCTAGTGGTGAATGGCGGTCTAAAATTTAGGTATGATGGAGTCAAAAACATATATCAGTATTTAATTAGTATCAATTTTAGGTGGGAGGGGGGGGCAATTGCCCCCGTCCCCCATGGTAAGGAGTAAAAACTATTTGTCATGATTTTGTAACCATGAAATATGCAAGTTTCAATTGTCCAAAATAGTTAAAATTAACCAACATGAATAGTTGTGTATTTAGCCAATTAAATATCACCAAGATTCACTCCAGGGAGCAGTTCCACGTGGCTTAAAGCACAAGTTAATTATATTTCAAGTTAGACTGAACTCTGCTTCCGAATTTTTGTATAACATGAACTCTTGGTCAATAAGTTGGATTGATTTCACTTAAAAATGCTCTATCGAAATTAAACACACTAGTATGAGAATAGGTGTACTAAAAATGCAAACACACTAGCAGCGACGGCGATGCTTAATTACTCCTTGATGTTGGCCCTACGAAACGGTGATGAGGCGGGCAGCGGCGGCGTAGTCAATCCAGAAGTTGTACTTGGCGGTCTTGAGCGGACATATCTCGATGCCGAGGGGTTTGAGCGAGCTGTTGGCGATGGAGGCAATGTTGTTCACGTTGAGGCCGATGTGGTTGTCGTCCGGGCCATATGGCTGCTTCTCGGTGTCGAGCTCGACGGTGACTGATCTGGTTCATGGCATTGCTGTTAGTGGTCACATTGGTTAGGCCGAGGAAGCCGCCATAGCAGCCGGCAGGCGGCTTGTACTTCCATGAACGCGGCGACATATTTCTGCTGGTGTCGAGGTGCTAGTCTTCGCACAGGCCCTAGCGTCCTTCCTAGCCAGCCACATGCCGTCCCGAGGATTCCCAGGATTCATGGCTTTCATGTAAGTACATGTCCTATTCGCTTGTGTTCCCTCGTTCTATGTGCATCCTGCAATTATTACTTCCTGTGACCGTTGTACGTATGTACATACAGATCCTTGAAGCTCGTCACCTTCATGCTGGTGTTCGCTTGAGTCTCGATGATGCTCATGTTCCACGTCGCTTCCCTCTGTCAGTGGTTCGGATGGCCGGCGGACGGTCACTTCAGACATAAAGGTCGTCGTTGAGTGGGTATATAACTCGATCCATCATACTCGGCGGAGCTCGATGAGAACCGTGCTCTTCATGTGTATACCTACAGGTCTATGCCATTGCGACTTAAGGCACAAGCTTCTCCGCTCTAGATGTCGCTACATTCTTAAGCGACTAGCCCGGCTACGGCGTCCCGCGGCGTGGTCTCTATTGGGGTCGGGAGATCTCTCTACGATCTTGGCCTAGTGGTTAGTTACATCAACATCACTATAGCTGCGGTGTAGGCCTGGGCAAGGTTCCAGCTGATGGCGCATCAACAAGTGGTGTAGTCCACATTGACCTTCATTTATTTCTACATCAAATATCAATATATTCTTCGCCAAAGCAACACATGCAACTAGCAACATGAGTTTAGTAGTTAGTACTTTTCTGAAACGACGCCAACATATATTAGTTCATGGGCCAGGCGAACTAGTACTATCTAACATGACAAGAGTGACTTGAAAAGAACATTTGTGCATACATGACAAACTATTAAATTATTGTGCACAACCACGTGTTTTATGGGCGTCCCGCTTCTGGCTGACCACAAGGCAACATTCTATGCAAATCTTCCTTGTCAAGCTCACGGAAATATATGGGGTTTATGGCCAGTGGTGAAGGACGGTCTAAAATTTGTTATGATGGAGTCAAAATATATATTATTATTTATTTAGGATCAATTTTAAAGGTGGGGGCAGTGGCCCCCCATCCCCCATGGTAAGGAGTAGAAACTATTTGCCATGATTTTGTACACATCAATATGCAAGTTTCAATTGTCCAAAGTAGTTAAAACTAACCAATAAGAATAGTTGTGTGTCTAACCAGTTAAATATCATCAAGATTCACTCCATGCAGCAACTCCACGTGACTTAAAGCACAAATTATTTATATTTCATTAAGTTAGACTGAATCTGCTTCCGCATTCTTGTACAACATGAATTTTTGGTCAATAAGTTGGATTTATTTCTCACACTTGAAACATGCTCTATCTAAAGTAAAAACATCAGTATGAAAGCAGGTACAATAAAAATGCAAACATGAGATTTATCTTATGATAGCACTTAGGTTTGTTTTATTGATATAATAGAGTCACTGGTTCGACATCTCGTCCTTTTATTTTTTGCCTGACAAGTTTTATAACGCTTGGACATTTATCAAAGAAACGTTCGTCCGACAAGTTTTATTAAATGCAAGACAAGTTTTAAAGTCGTACAAAATTTTCAAGATAAGAGATGTCTAAAGCAACTATGACGATAGATCATTTAAGCGATGTTCAAAATGGGTAATACTATAGTCAATAGCAACATACAAGGTCTCCACACTGCAAAAATAATAGACAATAACATGATGTTCTTCCCTTTTCTTGATTTTCCCCGTTTTGTTACCGTTTCACCAAAACTTAGGATTATGTTATCATTTTCTGCACAAATTGACATCATTCACAAGAGCTCTCAACCATCATTTTTTGCATTCAGTAAACATGTCCTCACATTGTAAAAAAATTGACTGAACTAATACAATTGTTTTTTTGGAACAATAAATATAAAAATTCAAAGTATCATCAAATATAATCCATCACATATCTAAAGTTGGTTTCGGACACCCACATAAGCTGGCTAAAATACTTTCAAGTCCTACCTAAAAATCCCACCTAGGATTAAAAAATAGATGAAAGGCGTTTTAACACACGACTTTCAATTTATAAAGCCCCATACGGCTGAGTTTTGGTACAAAGATGTTGATGACCATCTTAAAAGAACATAGACTAAAAAAGTCAGAAGAAAAAACATGAAGACGACCAGCTGAAGTCAATGATGTCCTCGAACACGAACGGAGCACCAGGAGGCAACGAAGGGACATCTTCAAGTAGGAGCGTCGTCAGCGAAGAGGAACAAAATCGTCTGCACCAGAAGATGCCAACCATCATCTTGTCATTCCCTTCCATGACCGGAAAGGGACCCATGCCCCCTCGCCCTGACTCGAAGTCCGCCGGCATTGGAGAAGCTTATCCCTGAGTAGAGAGCAAACCAGGAACCAACCTGCCAATTGGGCTAGGGACAGATCCCGAATGGTTACTCATCAATCTCACCTTGAGAAGCCTTGCTGCCATCCATGGGTCCACTCACGAAGAGACGAAGCCGCGGACTTGGTCGTTGACGATGAAGATGCATAGATCCAAGAAGACGTCATGATAACCACGGGGAGAGGGCTGAGAGTGCAGGAGCAGCTCCATCAAGCACCGACCACACTACTGCACCCGGTGGAGGGGAACACTTCCCTTCCAACCCTGGCTCGTGGGACTCGAACGCTGGAAAGCAGGAGCGCCAAGGCCGGGCAAGGAGCATCAAAATATTCAGCGTTGCCAACACCGACAGGATCACGACCAAAACACTGGCCACACCGCTACCGCAACCCAAGAGCCATCTCACAGCGACATCCACAACCCCATCGTTTCCAAGACGACGCCTTCAAGGGCACAACGTTAGCATCGCCGCTGCGGACCAACAAAGTTGAGGTTTTCACCCGGTAGATGGATGAGGAGGAGGGAGGGAGAGCGTGGACGATACCTCCAAAAAAGGGAACACGGCGCCCGTAGGCGTCATCACCGTCGTAGGCGGCCATGGATTTCTCCCATTCTCGCATCCCTGCCGCCAACACGGAGCCTGGGCTGAGATGTGCGAACGAGAGCCGCCGCGTACCAGATCCGGTTGTGCAGGATATGCTCGGAGAGGGATGAGGGGAGAGGCCTTCAGATCTGGCACCACCGATGGCTGCCAAGCCACCTCCACGACACGACCAATGCCGCCAGCATGGATTTGGTCAGATTGAGTATTAGCTATTGCAAAGAGAAGTAATTCATTTCCAACTAGACTAGACCTAGTCTTTTTTACGGTCCCGAATCGGTTTTGTGCAGTGTTGACTAAAACAAGCACGTGCAGTGTTGACTAAAACAAGCACATCATTTTCGTACGGATACATTTTTTTACGTACAACCACTTAATTTTTCAGAAAAATACCTATATTCAAATGTTTTTGTTAAAAATCAAGATACAGCGCCCGCCCTACCTTGCCCTATCGGGAGCTCCGCCCCTGATGGAGCTGATAAACATCCGAAGCTTCCTCTGATCCTAGTTTCAGTGCGTCAGTTGTTTCAGCGCTGATTAGCGTCCAGCAAATCAGATCTCCTATCAGCTTAAGATTTTTTTTTTTTTTTTTTTTGAAATGGAGGTTGAAACCTCCGGCCAGCAGCTTATGACATGATCTAAAACAGATTGTCAGAGATATCCCAGGTCTAAAAATTACCAAATTGAACTACGGCGACAAGACGCCTAACTAAATTAGGCTGTAGCGAGTTGAATAGGGTGTTTTGCTTGTGATAAACTTGAACACTTTGTGCTAAATACAATACCTCTTATAGAAAAAACCTTGCATTTATATTTCTGCAAAACTTCCAAAAATAAAGAATAGCGACGTTGATCAATAAATAGTCATCAGAGAAACAGAAATTTCGATTCTATTTAGAAAGATAATTACACATAAAGAATGGGGAAATGGCAAAATAAAAACATTAGAAAAAAAAATGGTTCCTCACGAACAAATGCACCGCGCCATCCTTGCATTTCTCGTCTTCTTTTCTCCGTTGAGAAAGCCCGAAAAGCATAGTAGAGAAATGGTTCCCACACGACACTGCCTATTGTTCTGCATTTTTCTTCTTGATCTCGATTCCATTCCACCGCAGAGACTCCGGTTTAGACAATTAGACTCCACGGTTGAAATGACAATCCGACGTGTCAAACCAATGAACCGGAGGTGTCTTGCTCCGGCGCCGGGGCGTGACTCTGGCTCCCCCTCGCGTAGTTGCCACTCCACGTGGACGACGATGTCAAGGCCGTGCTGACCTGGCTGGACGTCGTCCCCGCCGTCGTCGACATGGTGTCGAATCCCCCATCGATCGCCGGCCACACGAACGAAGGCTTGAATGGCGGAACGGCCGGCACCGGCATGGCTCGCAGCAGGATCTGCGAGATGGCCTGTGCCTTGGGCCGCTCGGCGGGGGTCGGGTGGCTGCACGCCAGGCCCAGCATGAGCAGCCGCTCGGCATCGTCCTCATCGAACGCGCCGTCGAGGCTGGGGTCGACGGCCTCGAGCGCGCGGCCGTCGCGGTGGAGGCGCCACACCCAGTCCACCAGGAAGTGGAAGCCGTCGATGTCGCACCGTGGGCGGCGGCCGCACACCGTCTCGAGGATGACGGCGCCGAAGGCGTAGACGTCGGACTCACGGGTGGCCTTCTCGGTGTGGAAGCACTCCGGGGCGATGTAGCCGACGGTGCCGTGGACGCCGCCGGCTACCTCCTCCGTGTAGGAGGTCTTGTCCGTCTCGATGGCGCGGGCGAGGCCGAAGTCGCCGAGGCGCGCGGTGAAGCCAGCGTCGAGCATGATGTTGGAGGCCTTGAGGTCGCGGTGCACCACACGCTGGTCGTACTGGTCGTGCAGGTAGTGCAGCGCCGACGCCACGCCCTGAACGATACCGTACCGAAGCTCCCACCCGAGCGGCTCCCGCTGCCGCGACCCCCCTGCCGCCGCCGAGCTGAACAGGTGCTGGTCCAGGCTGCCGTTCGGCATGTACTCGTACACGAGCAGTAGCTCGCCGTTGTCGTGGCTCCACCCTGCAGAGTTCATCCAGGCAATGTCAGTTGCTACTACTTCACACAGATATTTCTGAAGGTCATGAGATCCTTTTTTAGATAAAGGTCATGAGATCCTATTGTACAGTTATAATCTTGCACAAATGTGCTAGATTTTGAATCTGGTGTGACCATCTTTTAATCCACATTACGAATGTCATGTCTTTGTCAGAACTCGGGACAAGTTTAGATTACGGCACATGAATTTATACTGTCTGATTTCATAAAACTATGTCCTTGATGGTTTTGAAATGGGGGAAAGAGTCCTAGCTCTGCATCGATTGATACATAATTGCATTATCAAATCGAGTTCATACAAGAACACAGATCATGGATCACAAAAGTTTGAGATACGGATGAACCATCTAGAAAATCTGATAACATGAAGTGTCTTTGCATCAACATGGTATACTAATAAACCCTGTATCCATCGCTTGACTGTCCTTAATTACTCTATAGAAAAAGTGTGTGGTGCCTTCTGAAGAAAAGGGGAACAGATCATGATGGTCGTCACTCTGTGGTTGCTTGTCATGAGGTGTATCCATGTAAATCCATCATGTTTTAACTAATCAACTATGCTCTTTTCAGGAAGGCAGAATGATAGCATTAGTTAATCAGAATACAGACTGGGAAAGTTTGGTTGGTCTAAGTTTGACGCGCATGAACGCATTGATGCTGTAAAGTCCAGCTAAAGTGAAGGGTCAAAGCATTTGGTGCACATGGATCTCGCTTCCTAGGAAACCGAGCAGATTGCGTTCAAATTGGCTATTGTTACCACTAAACAGAGACACTCCATGTGCAAGAATCACATGTGAATGAATAAATTATGCTAAATCAAGAAGTGGTTAACCACACGGGCTCCGGCGGCGGCCGGAGCAGAGGGTGGGATAGATCAAGCTTACCGACGAGGCGGACGAGGTGCTTATGCCGGAGCCGGTTGATGATGCTGAGCTCGAGAGGAAGTCGTTCTGCCCCTGCGTGCTCGCCCGCGAGAACTTCTTCACTGCCACCTCCACCGTCGTTCCGGCGGCGCCCGGGTTGTTGTGGTCGTCCACCACCACGCCGCGGTACACCACGCCGTACCCGCCCTGCCCGAGCTTCATCCTCTCGTCGAAGTTGTTGGTGGCCTTCCGCAGCTCCCGGTAGTCGAACTCCCGCGGCCCGCCGGCGAGGCTCCGGATCATCGTCCCCGTGATGACGCTGCCGTCTTCGTCGCGGTGCACCTTGCGCCGCTTCACCACGCACAGGCAGTATCCCAATGCGGCGGCCGCGGCCAGCGCGAACACCGCCACGGGCACCCCGACGGCAAGTCCCAGCGTCAGGCTGCTCTTGGACTTGCTGGAACCGTCGTCCCACGGGATCGTCTCCACCGTCATGTTCCACGCCAGGACGCAGTTGAGCTGGTACTTGCTCCCCGTCGACGCGGTGAACCCGAAGTACGACTTCTCCGCCACGGTGGCTCCGAGATCCAGCGCCGAGGCGAGCACCGGCGACGCGGGCTTCGCCTCCGCGATGTCGGCCATGTACACGGCGATGCGGCGGGCGGCGCCGTCGTAGTCGATCCAGATGTTGTACCTGGCGGTCTTGAGCGGACAGATCTCGATGCCGAGAGGCTTGAGCGAGGTGTTGGCGACGGAGACCACGCTGTTCACGTTGAGGCCGATGTGGTTGTCGTCCGGGTCGTACGGCTGCTTCTCGGTGTCGAGCTCGACGGCGACGACCTGGTTGGTGGCGTTGCCGTCGGTGGTCGCGTTGGTGAGGCCGAGGAAGCCGCCATAGCTGCCGGCGGGCGGCCTGTCCAACGACGGCGCGATGAGGAACGCGAACCCCTCCGCCGGCTCCGTGCCAGGGACGCGGAACACGTTGACGGTGAAGACGGTGCTAAACGACGCGACCTTCTTCCCGCCGGCGCCGGCGCTGGCATTGTCATTGCCGGCGTCCTTGTCGTCGCGCCAGAGCCTGAAGGGGGCGGAGAAGAGGACGCGGCCGGACTTGTTGGTGAGGAAGTCGGCCGCGTCGTTGAGCGAGTCCGGCGTGATCTGGAGCGCGTTCTGGTTGATGTTGGCGTCGCCGACCACGGTCAGGTTGGCGCCGCGGAGGTCGCCGTGGAAGCCCGAGAAGCTGAACGTGGTGACGTTGCCGCCGTCGCCGCTTCTTGCACCCTGCACGAGCCGGCGAGACAGTCGGCGGTGGTGTTGGTGGCGAGTGAAGTGGTGGAGGCGGAGGAGACAGGGGTGGCCAAGAAGAGGAGGAACGGTACGAGGAAATGTACGGCCATTAATGGCGAGCCAAGAGGCCGAGACGACCTCAAACTGCTCGCGCCCGTGTGCGGACTGGACGGATGCCGGTGCACGGTGCACGGCCGCCTCCTTATTTCTCACCGGCTTTCCTGTCCCGGGAGATTCTGCCGCCCACGGGTTTAGATGAAAGAAAAGCAGAAGTCACAGAGCGAAAGGCCAAAAAAAAGGTTTCTCGCTGTCCTGCAGCTGCAAAGCCACGTTCACACTAGTGTCGCCTTGTGTTGAGAACGGAGCAGAGCAGCAGAGCGGAAGGTGCTGGTCTCCTTTCTTATCCTTGGAGGTAATAATAATATCTTCATTTTTTTGGTCGTTTTTTTACAATCTGGCATGAACGGTCTTTCTGAGATACAGTAGCATTTTCAAGTTCTAAATCAGATTGACACCAATGTTATTAAACTGCTAGCTCGGGTTAGAGACCAAGCTTGGTAAAATGATGGAGAAGCAAAGCTTTAGTTAGGCACTATGTATCCGAGTATACCATATTTTTGGCAGCAAAAAGGAATGAGGGTTTATGGCACCCCAGCTCGGTTGTTTAAAAAAATGAAAATGGTATTTTGGACTAAAAAAAACTATTTTCTTGATCATGAATGCGTATGCATGGTATGTATATTTGTGCAAAGTGTTGGTAAAAAATAAGTTTTATTTTGGGGTACAGAAAAAATAACAAATTTGTAGATGATTTTGGCCTTCAAAATCAATTTGCTATTTGACGCACTCATCGGCATCAAACCATCCTATTGATTCTAGCCGACGACCTAAAATTTTGGCCTTCAAAATCAATTTGCAGCCTCCTCTTAACAGGTTCGAGCTGTTTTTATGGACTCTGAAACAACAAACAAAGTCAGATGTTTTAAATTGGGTATCTATATTTCAGTGTTCTGTAAATTTTTATTTAAAAATAAACTTAAAAGTTAAGCTTCGCGCTAACTGTCGCACACATACTACTTAATGCACCTAAATAATCCTAAAATTATGATTAAAATCACGACAATGATAACATTACTGTAGATAAATTTCTTTCTTAAGGGGATTTCTTTTGATTTTATTCATATTCAATCTAATGTTTCAGCATTGATCTCGAGTTCATGGAAGATATTAGTCAAATGTAGCTCAATTTGTATCTTATCTTCTTCTGTTTCTCGATCTTTTTCATTGCTTTCTTCATCACTCATTTTGCCTCATGAGCTTCCCCGAGCTTCTCGCCGAGCTTAGTCGTTTTCTTCCTGGTTTCCTTCACGTCGATTGTCAAGTTCATTTTTTTAATAAGCAATTTTTCCTTGAAGACAATGCTCAAGTCAAACCCCGAAGACCGCATACACATGTCAAGTCATAAAAATTGCGCAATTCAAATTGAGTTGGTGCAGTTTCAAAAAAGAAACCCAAATCGAGCAATCTACCGACACCGCCGAGGGGCTCGTTGTCCTCTATAGTGTGCCATGACACCATGGCCGAACAAAATGAAGCGGGGAGCGACGGCGAGGAGGAGGCTCGGGTCGACACGGGAGAGCATCACGGGCGCACAAAAAAGGCAACGGAGTCAGGGTGAGCTTCCATATGTCCTCATGCGACAAAGAGGGGCATCCTAAGCAGGTGCCATCCATGGCAAACAGATCAACGGTGACATGGGAAGGCGTGGAAGGATGCAAGAGCTCAGGCTTACGATGAGAATGAGTTGTTGGATCCGTCCTCTCCCGATTGGCAGTGACACGGGAGGCACGGAGCGAGAAGATCGGGATAATTTTTTGACATTCGGTTTTGCATGCGCCTCTATAATATGGAGGTTGAGCCCTACATCTGAAGGTTCAAATTGGCATTTTAGAGTCATCTCTAATTTTATTTCCAGTTATAGTCGTCTATGGTAGTATTTTGACATTGGGACTCTAAAATCAACCAAGTTTTGCAGGTCAGTCGATTTTAGGGCATCTGTCAGATTTGCTGTAGGCTACGACTACAAGATCATAGTTAGATCGATCCATGTTTATTTTTCTATGTGGAAAGAACAGGAAAAAGGAGTTGGTAGAAGGTGTCCACGATGGCAGCTGCGCGGGGTGGTGGGGGGGAGAGGGGGTGGTGGGGGGGAGAGGGGGTGGTGGGGGGAGGGGGAAGTGGGAAAGAGTTCGGTTTTAAATTAATAAAACCCTCAACCGTCTAGGATACAAGGTACTAATTACAAGCTCGAACAAGTTTACAAGAAAAGAGGCAGAATGCTAAAAAACTACAAAGTCCGGAGGCTGCAAGCAAGCCTGAAACCCCAACTAGAGGTCCATGGGCGACCTCTACGTACCCAGGGCAGGTTTGGGAATTCTGCCCCTAAACTGCTCATCTACCGTCGTGTCCAATGTTGTGTAGCCGCTGCACCCGAGCTTCACGACGCAACACCAAAAATGAACCATCTTGAACAAGCCTCGATGATACAACCGCGTACGAAGAAGACATGTCATCAGAAAAGCAGGAGGAGAAACCATCGCCAACGAAAAAAAGAGCCGGCTCGACGTCGACCTTGCCGTGCTTGCCCGAGGAGGGAACCCTTCCCTCCCCAACCAGGCTCGAGGGTGCCGTTCCACCAGCAGATGCAATACATCGAGGAGGGTGTCTCCCTAGGAACCTCCCATGCCGTCTCGCAAGCACCCAGATCAAGGACCACTCGAGATGGATCTGGTGCAGAAAAGAAGACCACGGGGACACCAAGATCTGAACGTCAAGGGCGCCCGAGCACCGTTGCGCCGCGATGGAGCTTCCATCGGCTCCTCACTGCCCTCACGGCCAAGGAGACCGGTCAGCACCAGCTTGTGCCACCTGCCTTCCGATCGATGCCGCCAGGCCACCAAGGGCCGCCGCCCCGGCTTCCAAAGCTCTCTGCGTGGTCGGAGCAGCGAGATAGTCACCCCCACGCTCACCGAAGGCCACACAGACAAGTCCAACGACCCCCTCAGGCACCAGCAGGGTAGGAGGAGACCGGCGGCTGGGATTTAGGTCGCCCACAAGTCACCCTCGGGAGAGCGACTCGGGGGCGAAGCGGTGTCACCCAGTTGATTTTCTGTGTTACTTCTAAACCCTACCCCCAAACTCTAGTTTTCTTTTTGTGTATTTTGTGTTTATGTTTCGGTTTTCGCCCGGTTTTCCTCAATTAACCGGACAACTATCTTATATGAAAAATGGCAGAGCTCCTGCCCTTGGTCTTAAAAAAAAAAAATACTATCAACCGCAGCATCATTAGTCTGCACATGCACGGGCCGATGCCATCGCCTCCGTACCAACTTGAGTTGTTCAGGTATTGCACTTTCCTTCTTTTTCTCCACTTCATTTGACTCTGCGGTGCGACTGTCGTACTACTGCGATGTCATGAGCTTGCGGTTACAAAGCGACGTTCACACTAGTGTCGCCTTGCCTGGAGAATAGAGCAAAGAATTGGACGGGAAGGTGCTGGTTTTCTTCATTTTTTGGGTCATTTAGTCCATAATCCGGCATGCATGGACACTTGGACAGTCTTTCTGAATTCTGGGATAGGATATTTATCATTCGCATGTTGTAATCAGAGTGACAGCGATGCTTAGCTTATTTTCGGATCAAAGCTCGAGCTTGGCCAAATGACTGTTTTTGCTTTTCTTTTTGGAACTTTAGACTTCAGTACTAGTACTACTACGGAGTAGTAGTTCAGAGTAGTTGGCACTGTACTTACGTAATAAATAAATAAATAAACCGGCAGAAACCTAAGCGTTCTTCGATCTGCATCAAACTCCCCCTGTTGGGAGCGAGATTGGTTCTCAGACCAAAGGACAAACGGTGCATTTCCTGAGTGGTGAATGTAGAAGGATAAAGAGAGATTGGTGGAATTATTGTATATTGCTTGAGACTCATGGCCATATATATATGAGTATAATGATCTATTTGGAGTATAAGGCAAAGTAGAATAGAATTCTACTCTGACTCATATTTCGTAAATAATCATGATACTCAACATCCCCCGCAGTCACAAGGTAGCGACGCAGACGGTGAGACTGGAGAAACATCCGAAGGCGGAGCCGACTGACATCCCCACCACAGTCGTAGCGGTCGACGCATCGCGGAAGTAGTGGCTAGAGTGGAAGCCGATGAGGTTCCCAAGCAGGCGGTAGTCCTTTGTGCCGATGTCGAAGGAGCCGAGAGCGTAGGGTGGTGAGGCCGTAGTCGAGGTAGCCGTGCGAAAAGTGTCGTGGTCGATGTCGAGTCGGGGTTGCCTGTGTCGAGGGAGTCGTCGAAGAGCCGCGGAAGCAAGGCGCCATGTAGTCATGTGTCGTGGACGAAGCGTCGTGCCAAGCCCGAGGGCACGTTACGGACGAAGACACGCATCGGTGTTGCCGGCAACGGGCATGCGTAGAGAAGGTGAGAGGATGCGGCGCGGCTTAGCGAGTCGCAGCGGCGCGTCCAAAGAAGCGGCGTGGCTCGGCGAGCTGCAGCGGCGCGACGATGGTAAGTTAGTCGTTGTTGACGAGGCGCCGCACCAGACTTGCCAGACCCAGGGACACATCGTAGACGAAGGCACACATCGGTGTTGCCAGCACCGGGCATGCGGAGACGGGGAACCAGTATTTGGTGGACGCGACATGTCGGAGGGGCCAACAGAGGAGAACTCGACGACGGTTGCGGCGCCAATTAGCATGGGGTAGAAGGTGCTGATGTCGCCCGCGGTTGTCGGAGTAGATGAAGTGGTTGAGGAATATGACGGTGACGCTGGCGAGTAGCTGGTGCTGGACGAAGATAAAGAGGTGGTCGGCGACAGAGACAACCCGTGGTGGGACGGGACCACGTCGGTCACCGGTAGGAGCGCCGCGACGATGCTCGAAGTAGGCGAAGAAGAACCCGATGAAAGGACACGGATGTCGCCTAGAGGGGGGGGGGGGGGGGGAATAGGCGATTTAAAATTATTACGGTTAAGGCTTGAATAAATGCGGAATAAAACTAACGTTTAATTTATCAAGCCAAAACCTAAACTAGCTAGGTTCACCTATGTGCACCAACAACTTATGCTAAGCAATATGATCAACTAGGTGATAGCAAGATATATGACTTTAAGCTCGATGTCTATCACAAAGTAAATAGCATAAGTAAGAAGCTCGGGATAGAAATACCGAGGCACTTGGAGACGATGATTTATCCCGAAGTTCACTTCCAATGGAAGCTAGTCTCCGTTGGAGCGGCGCGGTGTTCACCAATGTGAAGCACCGAGTAGCCTTAATATGGCACACCGTATCTCCGTTGTGTCTTACCACCAATGTGGCAAGGCACTTGTCACTATGTTGCCGTTGAGGTTGACAACTAGAACCTTTACAAGGGTGAAGCTCACTCCACAAGTTGGAGGGTCTTCACCAAATGCACCGAGCCGCCAAGACTCGATGCCAAGGCCGGGGCACACACCACAATTCAATTGATGGCTCCCGGCAATATCTTCGTAGCTACCAAAGCTCCGAAGCAATAAGGTTGAGCCACACTCCACAATTGGAGGCTCCCAACAAATCCCGTAAGCCACCAAGACTCCGAGAAATCAAACCGTCTAGGGTACCAACGTGCCCTAGAGGAACAAGCTCTAGGGCACCAAAGTACCCAAGAGTAACAAGCTTCTCAACTTCACTTTCCACGAATCACCGTGGAGAACTCAAACCGATGCAACTAATGCAATGGCAAGAACACACTAAGTGGTCAAGTTCTTCCAACTCGAATCCAACCAAAGCAACAAATGCTTGGGAGGGATTAGGGAGGAAGAACAAAGGAGGAACACAAAGAAACTCCAACGATTTAGATCCAAAGTGTTCTCCTCACTTAGAGGAGAAATCAATCGGTGGAAACACGGATCTAAAACTCCTCTCTCTTTTCTCTCAAATGAGTAGCACAAACTAGTGGAGAGAAAGAGAGAAAGCCAAGCTCAAGAGGTCACAATGGAGGAGAGGAAATAGGTCAAGAGTTGGCTAAAAGATTACTTTTATTTTTGGGGAAGAAGCCCCTTAAATAGGGGCTCCGAAACTGGAGCCGTTGGGTCATTTTAGTGCGCAGGAAAAAGAGAGAGAAGGAAAAAGAAAAGCAGCCCGGCCTGGGAACCGGCCCAGGCCGGCAGGCAGGCCGGGGAACCACCCGCAGCGACCGGCCTGGGAGCCGGCCCAGGCCGGCAGGCAGGCCGGCGGGCAGGGGGCAAGCGAAGGCCTGGCAGGGAGGCCTGGCGAGCACGCGGTTGGGCCGGCCGGGCAACCGGCCCAGGCCGGCGGAGAGGCCGGAGGCCCTCCCGAGGCGGCCGGCCGTGGAACCGGCCCAAACCGGCGCAGTGGCCGGGCACTTGGCCGAATGGGCCGGCCTGGGAGCCGGCCCAGGCCGGCAGTGAGGCCGGCGCCCGTTTTTCTTTTTTTCTTTTTCTAATATTCTGTTTTTAAAACAACCGATACCGAAAACGCAATATCTTCCACATACGAACTCCGTTTTCGGTAATCTTGGACTCGTTGGAATCGTCACAACGAGCACTACAAGAATATACATAGAAACATCATTGTTCAACAAGATATGGTAAAGCCAAATGATGAGAGGTAAAACCCTTTTATTAAAACCCGGAAAACCATATCTTTTGCATATGACGTCCGAATAACACAAAACCAGTTTTGTTGGAAAGAGGACGACAAATGCTACCCAATAACATGTGAGGATATTGAAACCAAGCAAGGGAGATTTTGCTAATAAATGGAAGAGTGAAACCTTCCGCATAGATGGACCGGCAAAAACTCCGACACCGAAAACTCAATAGGGAACACATATGAGAACCGTTTTCGGTGACCTTGGGCTTGTCATGACAAGCACGACAAGCACCAATATCACACCACGATAAGAGCCAAATAGTAACCAATAAAGATGATGCCAAGGATGCAAAGGTTTGAGCTCTCTACGACCGATACGCTAAAGCTCACTTGAGAGCCCCTCTTGATAGTACGGTTACCTATCCTAAAACCCGGTCTCCCAACTACACCGCGAGACCGGTAAAATAGAAACCCTATCAAGATCATACCTTTGCCTTGCGCATTCCACATGAGCTAGATGATGACGATCTTGATCTACTCTCAAGTGGATCACCTTTCTTGATTTTGCTTCGCTTGGTGAAGACACGCATATTGCTCCCCCATACACCAAGATGGGAGAGACATTCTTCGACATATCTTCACATGGCCTTTATCTTGATGATCACCACGTGACGCCATCCACCATGGACAACATAGGATCTTGATCAACAAATGATCTTCTTCTTCACATGCCCTAGTCTTGTATGTTGATCAACTTGCACTTAGCCTTGATCAACATATAGTCTTCTTCTTTTAGCCTTGACTCCAACATATGGAGTACAATCATTCCATACGGACCAACACTGCAAATATAACTCAAAGCACACATTAGTCCATAGAGATTGTCATTAATTACCAAAACAACACATGGGGGCAACCATGCCCTTTCACCCGAGAACATGACGAAGACCCAAGCGCGGACGGTGTCCGTTCCCGCGCCTAGGGGCGGCGCGGAGCATACCACGGGGGCGTCAATGCGCGGGGACGTTAGAGTGGATCGCGTGCCGCGGCGCTACGGCCCGAAGGGGCGATGCAGTGGTCAAGTGCGCATGTCGGAGGCAATGGAGGAAAGACCTCGGGGTGGCGTCATGGATAAGCGTGCCGCGATGCTACAGCCCGAAGTGGTAATGCAGCGGCGACGCACGTGTCGGGCAGCCGTGTGGACGACCTCGGGGCGACGGCGTGACCGCGTGCCGCGGTGATGCGGCCCGAAGGGCGACGCGGTAGCAACGCGCAGGTCGAGGTAGCCGCCCGGAGAACCATGGGGAGGCGCGCTGCGGCCTGAGGGGGTGACGCAGCGGCAGCCCGTTGCTCGATCAGTGGATAGGCGCTCATACTCGAGCGTCTTCACAGGATCCCGCGGAGGCTCACGCGGGCGACCCGATCGTGGGCGGGCGGATTGCCAATCCGATCGCCCGCGAGGTGGATACGCTGCTCGGTGATGGAGGCGTCCGAGCAGAACATGGCGTCGATGGCCGACGCGGGCGACGCGCGACGCCCGCCGCCCAAGCGGAACAACCGAGCGAGCCGCAGCGGATGAACCGAGTGGCCGATGCAGCGCCGTGCATGAGGCGACCATGGTGCGGCGTGGGGCGGAGGAGTCCGATCGGAGCAGGGGGTGGCGACGGCCGGCGAGGGCGATGGGCGAGCTGACACGCGGAAGGCGGCCATTACGGGCCGCCGCATCGCGCGAAGCCGCCGTGTCGGGGAAGAGGCCGGGGTAGTCGCGCCGGTGTCAGAGTAGAGGCGCGTGAGAACGATGACGGTGGTGGGCGACTCAAACCGATCTTACATCGGAAAAACCAAAAAAGAAGCACGCTGATCAAATGCGATCGGCGCGAGAAAAAAGCCTCGATCAAGGGATCGGGAGAAAAGACTCTAGGGCAGCGGTCCACAGGACCGGCGGACGAACCCTAGGTACGGGTGGCGCGGCCCCGGCGGCGACGATCATGGAGATCGGCCCCGGGGGCGGCACGGGGCGGAAGCGGTGGTTAGGGTTGGATCAGTTAGGCCGATACCATGTAGAAAGATAGAAAAGGTTTGGTGGAATCATTGTATATTGGTTGAGCCTCATAGGCATATATATAGGAGTACAATGATTTACTTAGAGTACAAGCTAAGGTAAAATATAATCCTATTTCTAACTCACATTTTTTAAATAACCATATACTCAACAGTGCAGTTGCAGATACATTACCTGGCTGTCTTGATGAACCCTTAATACTTTTTTACACGGTGGACCAACCCGTAAGCTACTTCATTGTTTATCTTTCAACGTAGAACAAAACAAGAAGGAGCCGGGCAGCCGGCAGAAGGTGTTCACGTCACGGCTGGTAGCCAAACAGGGGCCAGTAAATGGTCAGCACGCAACAGTCAACAGCTGACTGTACACTGTTCGATCAGTTTTCTTCCTTATCTTGGCACCGATCCATGAACGGTTCATGACGTGCTCACATGACGCATGGCAGCAAACGTATCAAAAGTGTCCGGCTTGTAATAGCAACTCCGAGGATAGGGTGACAAGAAAATTCTAGCCAGGGACTCGATTTCTTACTTCCATTTTCTCCCATCAACCACATACCAACTTGAAGTGTTCAGGCATTGCACTTTCTTTCTTTTGCTCCATCGAGAAAGATGACATTCCATTGGACTTTGCAGTGTGAAGTGATGAACTAGTAGGCAATTATTCGAAACCGCCAGAATCATTAGGCGCAAAAAAGATGAGAGCTGGAGGCGCCATGACGACCACTTTGTGACATGATACGAACATGCAGCTCGCCCAGCCTGGTTCCATGTGTCACTTCCTTTTTGCCTTTTACGAGTCAATACCAGATGCTAGGACGGCGATTTTGCTACAAATATAACCCTCTATGCTTTTTAATTTTCAATAGTACCCCCTTTCTACTTAATTGTCAAAACTACGGGCGAGGCCACACGTGTCTTTCCGCCAGCTCTAACTGCGGAAAGTGGCTTCACAACAACTCAGATGGCGAAAGGTGGGTTTATGCCAAATGAGTCCATGGCACAGGCCTCAGCCGGAGGCTCATTCCGTCAACTGAGATGGCGGGAAGTGTCTCTCCATAGTACGAATTGGTGGAAAATACTTTCCGCCATCTCGGTTGGTGGCAAGTGCCACATGTCACTTCAGATCATTCCCCCATGGTATTTTTAGCAATTTCGTTCAGAGAGTGGTATTTTGGCAATTGCGATGAGCGGAGGGGTACAATCTAGGACGACCAACCATCACGCGCCGTAAACACTTAGCATGGAGATAATACGGTAGACTTGATCTATGTGGTTTTGCGTGTTGGGGGGGGGGGGGGGGGGGGGGGGCGGGGGGGAGGACGTATAGTGTCTAATTCATCGGTGTATCCGATAATGTGTCCGACACCCCTAATTATTATTCACTATGGGGTCTGGACATATGTTCAGACCTATGGGGTCTGCTCCCAGAGGTGCCCCCTAAACGTTCACACTGGATTTGCCAAGTCGGGGACACATCTTGGACGAAGGAACGCATTGGTGTTGCCAGCACTAGGCATGCGTAGAAGAGGACTAGTACGAACTCTGCGCCATGTCGAAGAGACTAGTAGAGGCCGGAGGCCTCCTGGACACTTGTGGGGCGCAGAGCGGCAAAGACAGAGGTGCCGGTGCATTCTATAATTGTCGGGGTAGACAAGAATATGTAGTTGGGGACGAGTCCACGACGCTGCAACACAATTCTAGTGGACGATGACGACGACCTGAAGTGGCCATGCAGATTTCTTGTAGAAGCACGACAGTTGTACTCGAAGTAGGCGAGGAAAGAACCCTGCGACAGGACGAAGACCATGCGCTGACAGTGGCGATCCGCGTCGTGGGAGTTAGCGCGCCGAGAGCCTACGAAGTCGTGTGCGGGAACGACGAAGATGATCGCTTGCAATGATGCTACAACTTGAGGGGTGCATTGCTGCAGGGCGCAAGTCGGTGCAACATCTCGAGGCCACGAGCGGTGTGTATTCAGCTGGTAGCATGGACCAGGGCGGCGGTATTGCGGCCCGAAGGGGCGATGCAGAGGCAGCCTGTTGCTCGATCGATGGTGCACGCGTGCTCGGTGATGAGGCGAAGACTCCAGCAAGACGAGGGCGCGGTAGACTACCTGCGGGGCACATGCGACAACCTTCTGATGGGATGCGGAAATCTCCTGAGAGGTGTTGAGGAGGCGCGACAGGCAAGGATGCAAGAGACCATCAATGTCGATGTCAGAGTAGAGGTGCGCGAGAATCCGAACTATGATCTACGAACCAAAAAAAGAAATCACCGGTTGAGCAATGACGAAGAGAAAAAATAACTGATCTACAGATCGAAAACAAACTCTTCAGGAAAGCCAATCAACCGATCGGCGGACGAACCCTAGGTACGGGTTGCGCGTCCCTCGGCAGAAATCATGGAGATTGACCTCCCCGGGGTGGCGTGGCGCGGAAGCGTGTTTAGAGATTAGGTCAAGATCTTGCAAATGATACCATGTAGAAGTATGATATTTGTATAATTATAGGATGTTGTAGTGAACCTCTCGGGCAAGTATATATAGGGGTACAAAACTTGGAGGGGAAAAACTTCCTAGGGAGACTAGGAGATGGATTACAAATCCAAAACAAACAATACATGTATGCTAAATATATCACTAACATTGTTCCGCTATTGTGTTCCGATAAAAGTCCAGTTTCATATCATATCCATTCTGTATTCGTCTCGGGTAAGTTTCATTTCCGTGGTTTCCGATTTTGTTTCCATTTCCTGCGAGACGAGCAGAAACGAAAACGATAAACCATGTTTCCATTCGCTTCCATTATGTTTTCAACCTTAAGTCGTTAGCCTTATTTCTGAAAATCGTAGAACGTGCTAGCTGACATACATCATATGGCTTTACAGGGACTATGGCAGCGGGTAGGGCTTCATAGGGGAGATTAAGTCTGACGGAGGTTCAGAATCAAGACGGTGCCATTTTACGGGATGAAGATGGGGTGTTTTTTTTTTTTTGAGAAAAATAGTGCATGATCTGATGGATGTTCGTTTCAAAATCAATAGAAATGCTAATTAATGATAGCAGTAGCACACAAAAAACAATAGCTGTTGAATCAACACGATATTTCTTTTATCTTTATTAATAAAAACTAAAACCAATAATCAAGGCATATCAACAACACCAGCCTCACTTCTGAAAATCATAAAACTAGGTAGCTGACATACATGAGCCACTTAGGCTTCAATCCACTTGTCGATTCTGCAATGAACCTGAAGACATGGCTCTGCAAGGCTAAATTCTCCTGCTTGCTAGAGAACCACACACATCTTTCTTCTATGGAGAACTTCCCTATCTAACTAGAGTAGATTAACCAAGATCAATGTGTGTACGTCATATCTACATGTATTTACATTTCTTGTGATTAAGGCCAAATCGAGTCTATGCACATGTATTGACATCGTTACCGGCCGGATGACAGCGCGGGGAAGTAATCCTGGCTGTTGTTCGGCGCCGTGGGCGGCCTGAAGCTGTCGTAGGACGTATCCTGCGTCGCACGCATAGACGAGCCATCGCCGGTGCCGGTGCCGGCGTAGCTGCCGCCTCCGCTCGTCATCATCTCGATGTCGCTCAGGCAGTCAGGCTGAACCGCGCTCCTCCCTCCGGCGGCCACACGAAAGTCGGCTTCAACAGCGGCACCTCCGGGGGCGGCGCCGACTTGGACAGGATCTGCAGCACCTCCGGCATGGTGGGTCTGTCCCCGGGGTTGGGGCTGCTGCACGCCAGCCCGAGGAGCAGCAGCCGCGTGGCCTCGTCGGCGTCGAACTCCGCCGTGCCGAGGTCCTGGTCCACCGCCCCGAGCAGCGCGCCGCGGCCGTGCATCCGCCACACGAAGTCCGCCAGCAGCGGGCAGCTCGCGTCGCCGAGCAGCGCGTAGCGTCCCGTGACGAGCTCCAGAACGAGGGCGCCGAACGCGAACACGTCCGTCTGGCGCGTGGCCTTGTGCCCGACGGAGTACTCCGGCGCGATGTACCCGCGCGTGCCGGCGACGCCGATGTCGGTGAAGGAGCTCCGGTCGAACTCGATGACGCGGGCGAGGCCGAAGTCCCCGAGGCGCGCGGAGAAGGAGGCGTCCAGCAGGACGTTGCTCGCCTTGATATCGCGATGGAGCACCATGCGGCCGTACTCGTGGTGCACGTAATGGAGGCCCGAGGCGACGTCGGCCACGATGCCGTAGCGGCTCGCCCAGGTGAGGGGCGCCGCCCGCTGTTCGTGTGCGCCGCCGCGACGGAAGAGGTGCTGGTCCAGGCTCCCGTTGGGCATGTACTCGTACACCAGCAGCAGCTGTCCTTTCTTGTAGCACCAACCTGTAGTAACGAAGTGCAACGACACGTTTAGAATTATACATCTGCCGCTGCAGTTTTTTTGGTTGATTTGTGATGCACAGGTAGAAACTCAAAGAGACTGAAAATTTAATCGAATTTAGCACTCTGGTTGTAACAGGTGAAATCATGAGAAATTAAGCTAACGTCGGTACCACGTTAAGGGTTGCACAAACACGTTGATCTGAATGGAATACTGATCAACGCGTCAACGTCTTAAGAGAATTCACTTTCAACCTTTGGATCTCTTTCCTAAGGTCGAAGCTTTGTACTCGATGTGGTTCATCTTGTCCCCGACACCCTGGATACCATCACTTGGAAGCTCACGGAAAATGGAGTCTACTTGTTAACGTCGCCATAAAATATGCAATTCTTGGAGCACACCACGTCGATGCCTAAATTAGTTTAAAAGCTTTGGGCGTCCCCTAAATGTAAAATCTTCGCGTGGTTGATTCTCCAAAATCAAGTGTGGACGGCGGATAGGCTCCAACCAAGAAGATGGCCAAATTGTGGTAGTTGCAAACTTTGCAATCAAGTTCAAGAATCGGGTGTGCATCTCTCTTCCAATGTCGTTTCACGAAAAGAATTTGGGCCTCTTTGAGGACATGGTTAGGGCTACTCGACCTCGACATTGGTGCTTGGAATGGCTTTGCTAGCATAGAGGAGTGGTGGACAAAGGTGATACAGAAAAAGGGGGATTCGAGGAAAGGTTTAGCCTCACTTACAATGCTTGTCTCTTGAAAAATATGTTTAGGGAGGAATGTAGCGTGTGTTTCGAAAACAAATCTATAACTGCAACAATGCTCATCAACAAGATCAAAGAGGAGACAGTGGTTTCGGGTAGCGCCGGGAAAAAGGCCTTTGTAATATTATTCCGCGAGTGTAGGTTTTTCTATTTGACCTTGTAATACTATGTAAAAACTGCTTCTTAATCAATCAAAATGGCAAGGCTTTTGCCTTATTTCAAAAAAGATACTTCCTCTGTCCCAAAAAGAATGTCACAGATTTGTCTAAATTTAAATGTATGTAGACACTATTTAGTATATAGATACATCCAAATTTTGACAAATTTATGACATCCTTTTTGGGACGGAGGAAGTAGAATACTGATATGTACTCTCAACTTCTCCAGTAGACTTTGTCAATGGCATACTAACACATAAGGGACGTTGATTATTCAGGCTAAACTTGTTTATGCAACATAACTAGCTAGAGTGGGCTACCTACAATTTGATATCCTAGTCAAGTCTCTGCCGATAAACAATTATCACGTATATCATCTGCTCACGACCAATACACTCTTGACTTTTTCCGTTATCTCGATGATGGTGTAACACTGGAACCCGGGCTTTTGGTTGCACGGAGAAAAAATAATCGCCGCCTACGTTCCGTTACCAAACATACACCTAAATCACTATGAACTAGTAGTATTATTATAGGAGTAAGTATTAATTCTAGACATTAAAAAGTGAGGGATTAATGAAGCACGTACCAATGAGAGGCACGATATTTTTGTGGCGCAGCCGGTTGATGATGTCGACCTCTTTGACGAAGTCCTCGACGCACCTGGCATCATCCCGGATGAACTTCTTCACGGCGACCTCCATCGCCCCCGTCTGGCCGTCGTCGGCGGCGGGGAGGCTCCCCCTGTAGACGACGCCGTACCCTCCTTTCCCGAGCCGCAGCCGATCGTCGAAGTTCTTGGTCGCCTTCCTCAGCTTTTCGTACGCGAACTCCCTGGGCATCCCGGGGAGGTGGCTCAGCGTGTGTCCCAGCCGCGCCTGGCTCCTCTCCATCTCCCTCCTCACCCGCGACATCCTCGCCATGAAGAAGGCGGCGATGGCGACGCCGACCACGCCGATGGACACGAGGACGGCGACGAGGACTATCCACCACTTCTTCTCCTTCTCCTCGGGGAAGGTCTCGATGGACAGGGTCCAGTCCAGGAGGCAGTTGAGCTCGAAGGTGGCGCCGGTGGACGCCGAGAAGCCGATGTACGCCTGCCCGGGGACGTGCTCGCTGAGGTCTAGCGGCGCAGCCAGGACGGGGGTCGCCGGCTTCGGCTTCCCCTGGGCACCCATGTACACCGTGACGTGCCGGCCCACGCCGTCGTACTCGATCCATACGGTGTAGTTTGCGAGGTTCTTGTCGTGCGTGGCGATGGTGATGTTGAAGTCGGCGAGGTTGGCCGTGACGTTGGACACGACGGTTCCGATATCGAGGCCGACGTGGTTGTCGCTGGGGTCGTAGCTCTGGTTGAAGGTGTCGAACTCCACCGCCACGAACCGGTTGGCGGCCGGGCCGGCGGCCTGCAGCGTGGCGTTGGTGAGGCCGAGGAACCCGCCGTGGCTGCCCGGCGGCGGCCCGTCGCGCGACGGCGCGATGACGAAGGCGAGGCCCTCGCCGGGGACCGCGCCGTCGTAGTACACGTTCATGGAGAAGGTGGTGTTGAACGAGACGACGCGGACGCGGTGAGCCTGCGGCAGGGCCGCCCGGACGGTGTCGTTGCCGGGGAGCTGGTCGTCGCGGAGGGGGCGCCAGAGCGTGAAGGGGCGGGCGAGGAGCACGGAGCCGGACTTGTTGACGAGGTAGGCGTCGTTGTTGCGGGTGTCCGGGGTGAGCTGGAGCGCGCCGCCGTTGATGCTGGCGTCCTTGAGCACGCCCAGGGTGGCCGCGTCGCTCCGGTCGAAGGATGCGTACGAGTAGTTGGTCACCGTTAGCTGCTCCTCCACCCGACGCATCGGCTGCAGCTCCCTCGCGCGGCAGCAGACGGCGGCGGCGCAGAGACAGAGGGAGCACAGGACGACCCAGCTGCGCCGAAGCGAAGCCATTGCTGGTACCCGCACTCGTACCGGCCGATGCTGGAGGTGTCAAACGAGATCGAGTGTGATTGTGCGAAGAGGAGGAGGGAGAGGGGAATCCACTGTGCAGTGCATACCGGCTCTATATATAGTGTTCGTGATGCGGGCGGGGACAGGGAAAGGGAAGATGCACGGTAAATTCCCCTTCGATCGTCGTCGATCATCAGGGAAGAAATGTGGAGTGGAACGGCGTACCATCATCAGCTGACACACACTACGAACATATTTTAAACACATGCGTTGGAACTGGTATGGTGGCTAGCTGCTGGTCTCCTTGTAGAGTTTCTCGGCTTTTTCTGCGCGTTTGGCTTCCAAAAAAAATAACCCATCAATCAAGGTACGGTTTCAGTCTAATTCGTCGAGGTCGCCGTCGTTCGTGCGTCGGATCTTGCAGGCTGCGACGACGTATGCAGGTGATACCAACGTGACCTGAACATATATACTCAGCCGGAGTGGCGGTCGTCTCTTTTTTAGTCACGAGCCACCTCAGATGCGTGTAAACCCGATCTGAAATGGACATTTCATATTGTTCCTAGTGATTGGATGGCTCGTTTTTTCATATATAAGCTAAAGCATGCGGAAACCACAAATGGAGCACTGTCAGGACCTGAACTGAACTGTCGAGCACGTCTTTGTCTTCAGTTAGTGTACGTCCCAGATTCACCGACACCGCTTCACGGCATCGGACGGCTACCCTTTGCTTGTTTCATTTATCGGCGGACTTTGAATCCTGCCTAAATTATTGTAATTCAAACCAATTCGAATCGCGGCTCCTCTGTACAATATATAACCAGGGAGAGTGGGAGGCTGGGTGGCGCGATATGAGACAACCCTAATTTCCTTGTCCTACTTTCCCCTTGTTCGTCGTTACCTTTATCTGCTTTCCTTTACTTCCTTGCAATTAGCTACTTTTCCTATTTAGATCTATCTTATTTCCTTGCAAATTCAGCTTCTATGTGCAAGTTATCGCTCCTGGATCTCTCTTCCCCGACGAGGTCCTGACAATTGGTATCCAGAGCCTCTCCTTCAAGTCGCCGGTGTCTGAATCTGAGGTTAACAGTGCTTTCGCAAGTAAGGCCAAACTACCTGTACAATCAACTCAAGAACGCAAGTATCACCACGATCTGGTCGTAAAATCCCTCGATTGCTGCACCGCGCGACTCGACGGGATCCCGCTCCGCGAAGGCACCTTCACCACCCCGTTGAAGATGACGCACCGTCGTACACGTTCACAGGAAAGATGGCAGCCGCAGCAGAGGATGTCGAACTTCTCGCCGCAACGCAACAGCAAGCGGAAGAGGAAGAACAGATCAAAGCACGGCTCCCGCGGGAGGTCCTCAACCTCCATCGCCGGATCGAACACCAACAGAATTCCGTCGACGCACTCCAAGGTGATATGTCTAAACTGACGGACATGGTGGCGCAGATCGCTTTATTGCTCCACCCCCAAGCAGATCCCCCTTCTTCCCCAACTCCCCCACCCGAAGCCCATGCCTTTACCACACCACCCCCTACACACCATATCCTTACCCCCATACCTGAAGCGCCTACACCACAGAGCTGTAACCCTGCTTCTGCCACACCACCACCACCCCACGAGCAACCAACTGTCAACAAACAGAGCTTACCATCCACTTCTCGGCCACCAGAGTCAGCAAGAGCCGAATCATCACCGGTTCCGAACCAAAGCCAACACTTTCACCAAACCACAACCCCAAACACCAATCCTACAAGCTACTACCACAGCCCGCCAAGCCAAGTTTACCCAAACAACATGAACACTCAGTATTACAACCCATTCCCCCCTCAGCCACAACAACAGCAAGGAATTTTTTCCCCTCAACCCATTCAGCCTGCACCATACTACCCACCACCTCCACAACCCTACCCCTATTATCCACCACCAACTGGCTACTACCATTACCCACCACCTACACCACAACAAACTCCACCATACACATATCCACCACCTTCCTTACACCCACCACCAATTCCACAACAACAATATCAAAACACACCCCCACCACTAGCACCCCATCATAACCCGGCAACCTATCAACACCTACAAACCCCTCAAAATGCCAATACTGAACCCTACATTCGAACACCAAACCTGGAGCTGCCACTCTTCTTTGGCGACAATGCCCAAGGATGGGTATCTAAATGTGAAAGCATTTTTACACTTGCTGGGATTCTTGTTGAAGCAAAAGTCAAATGGGCCAACGCCCACATTCGAGGAAAAGCAAAGACTTGGTTAGCTGGTACCAATATCGACCTATATCTCCTCAACTGGAATCACTTTTGTGATCTGCTGTGTGCAAGATTCCCAGGCCTAGGCGAACACGATTCCATGGAACAGTTTCACCATCTCAAACAAGTCTCCACAGTGGCACAATACATTGATATCTTTGAGGAATACATGATCAACATGCAACGTGATCACCCATACCTCACGGACCACTTCTTCCTCTTACGGTTTATCAGTGGCCTGAAAGACACTGTCAAGCATGCAGTCAAGAGCCACAACCCAGCAACACTCAAATCGACCTACTAGCATGCCAGACAACAAGAACTGGCCTACCTGGGGACTACAAAATGAGTTGTGCAACCACATAACACAAACAAAGCTGTGTCTACTCCACTCTTCAGAGGAAACATCACTTTCAGGGAATTTAGACCAAGACCAGTTACTGACAAGCCAAAGGAAAAAGGGAAGTGTTGGTACTGTCCAGAAATTTGGACCTATGGTCAGAAGTGCTCTAATATGCAGAGCATTGTGCATGCAATTCAGCTGCAGGGTCACAGTGACAGTGAGGATTCTTCAGAACAAACTAACACTTATCATGATGCTGAACATACCTTGCCAGATAACACACCCCAGCTGCCAGCGCAGCTACAGGCTTCTGCATTGCTACCAGCACCTGATACCCCATCACATACTCTCATGCAAATTTCAGCAGAAGCACTTCATGGAATACCAGGAGACACAACATTATCAGTGATAGTGCACTTTAAAGGCCAACAGACTATTGCCCTAATTGACAGTGGCAACATAGATACCTTTGTTGACAGTGCTTTCGCAAGTAAGGCCAAACTACATGTACAATCAACTCAAGAACACAAGGTTATGGTAGCAGGAGGAGGTGAGCTAATTTCTGCAGGATCTCTACCTGATTGTGCCTTTAAAATACAAGACACCTTATTCCAACACAACTACAAACTGCTCCCATTAAAAGGATACGATATGGTCTTAGGGGCAAACTAGCTTAAGGCACACACTCCCAACTTTACTGATTGGGAACAAAGAACCATCTCCATCACAGTAAATGGTAAATGGTGCACTGTTGCTGACAGAGCTGTTCCATCGGAAAAATCTGTCATTTCGACCAAAGCATGTGCAAAGTTATTGAATCAGGGTGCTCAAGCGTACCTTATCATAATTGAAAACCCACCTGTAATTCCTACAAACCAGCAAGCAACACCTCTCTCCCCACCATCTGTGCAAGACATATTAAACCAGTATCAGGATATCTTTGCAGAGCTAACTGGCCTTCCCCCAAACAGAGCTTGTGACCATAAGATACCCATCAAGGAAGGATCAGACCCACCCAATGTGAGACCTTACAGAATGCCTCACAAACAGAAGAATATAGTGGAGGAATTAGTGCAGAACATGTTGAAGAATTATGAAATCAGAACCAACACAAGTCCTTACTCTTCACCAGCTATCTTGGTCAGAAAAAAGGACAAGACATGGAGGCTTTGCATAGATTATCGACAACTCAATGCACTGACTGTCAAAAATAAATACCCAATTCCAGTAATAGAGGACCTTCTTGATGAATTTCAGGGAGCTACAATTTTCTCCAAATTGGACTTGAGGGCAGGGTATCATCAAATCAGAATGCATGGAGCTGACATTGCCAAGGCTTTTACAACTCACATGGGTAACTATGAGTATATGGTATGCCCTTCGGCCTCACTAATGCGCCTGCAACATTCCAACACCTGATGAACAACATCTTCTCGGCTCAATTGAGGAAATTTGTACTGGTATTCTTCGATGACATACTTGTCTACAGCAAGAACTTGTCACTGCACAGACAACATCTCATCACAGTATTTCACATCTTGCGTCAGCATCAGCTAAAGGCCAAAATCTCCAAATGCACCTTTGCATTACCATCAGTTGATTACCTGGGTCAAGTCATCTCAGGACAGGGCGTTGCTACTGATCCACAGAAAATAGCCGAAATTGCAAACTGGCCTACCCCCAAGAATGTTAAACAGCTTAGAAGAGCTCTGGGTTTCACTAGATACTACAGACGATACATAAAGGGCTATGCATCAATCTGCAAGCCCCTCCATGACATGTTAAAGAAAGACTCTTGGGATTGGACAGAATTGCAGGAACATGCCTTCAACAACCTCAAACAGGTTATGACAACGCCACCTGTTCTTATACTGCCCAACTTCTCTCTTCCTTTTGTCTTGGAAACAGATGCATCAGGACATGGACTAGAAGCTGTCCTCATGCAACAGGGCAAACCAATTGCTTACCTCAGCAAAACATTGGGACCAAAAGCAGCAGCTCGGTCAATTTATGAAAAGGAAGGCTTAGCTATACTGGAATCATTGTGAAAGTGGAGACACTACCTCTTAGGCAACAAGTTGATTATCAAAACAGATCAACAAAGCCTCAAATACCTGGTCAGCCAACGACTTCTTGAAGGTATACAACACAAGCTCATGATGAAATTGCTGGAATTTGACTATACAATTAAATATAAAAGAGGAGCTGACAATACAGCAGCTGATGCTCTATCAAGGAAACACCTGGACAATGACAACTCGTGCCTGGCAATATCTGCTGCAATACCAGCTTGGATGTCTGAAATAGCAGCAACATATGAAGGTGATCCAAAATACACACATTTACTGCAAGAACTAGCAATTTCACCTACTACCCATCAACATTACACACTACATTCGGGCATCTTGAGATACAAGAATAGATTGTCACAGCAACTGACCTCAAGGACAAACTATTCAACTCCTTTCACTCCTCTATATTTGGAGGGCACTCTGGCAGCCGAGTGACTCATCACAAGCTGAAACATCGGTTCTATTGGCCACACCTTAAACAGTTCATTGCCAAACGAGTTGCACACTACCCTACCTACCAAATATCAAAGACAGAAAGAATTCACTACCCTGGCCTACTGGATCCCCTGAATATCCCAAAAATGAAATGGACAGAAATTAGTATGGACTTTGTGGAGGGCTTACCAAAGTCAAGAGGCAAGGATGTCATACTAGTGGTGGTTGACCGGCTCACAAAATATGCCCACTTCTTACCACTATCTCATCCTTTCACATCAACGCAAGTCTCTAGCCTTTTCATGGACAATATATTCAAATTGCATGGTCCACCAAAGATCATAGTCAGCGACAGGGACAGAGTTTTCACCTCCAAATTCTGGCAGGAATTATTTGCAGCCCTGAAAGTTGAGCTCCATTTTAGCACAGCATACCACCCAGAATCTGACGGCCAAACCAAAAGAGTAAACCAATGCCTGGAGCAATATCTGCGCAGCATGGCATTTAAAGAGCCAACGAAGTGGGCTGACTGGCTTCCTGCGGCTGAATGGTGGTATAACACGTCCTATCATACCTCTCTCAAGATATCTCCCTTTGAAGCACTCTATGAGTACCCTCCAACACAGATACATGATATCTCTGTGCCATGCAACACCTCCCAGGAAGTAGAAGACACCCTCCAAGAGAAGGACCACATGCTCAAAGCTTTGCATCAGAATTTGTTGCAAGCACAGAACATAATGAAGAAGTATGCAGATTTGAAGAGATCAAACAGATCTTTCAGTGTTGGTGACATGGTGTACCTGAAGATGCAGCCCTATCGAGAAACTGCACTAGGCCTTCGCAATGCACTCAAACTTTCCTCTAAGTACTATGGACCCTTCAAAGTACTCAAGACAGTGGGCAACAGAGCCTACCAACTGCAATTGCCAGCAGGCACAAAACTCCACGATGTGTTCCATGTCAACCAACTGAACAAACACCTCGGTCCCAAGGTTGTTCCGAACAAAACACTTCCTCTACTCACCCCTGATGGTAAGATCAAACATGCTCCATTGGCTGTTTTACAGTACAGACAAATCCCTCACAGCGCCGGCTCCTATGACATTCCTGTACCGCAGTGGCTCGTCCACTGGGAAAACATGTCTCCAGAAGAAGCAACTTGGGAGGATGCCAAGTTCATTCAGGCAACGTTTCCATCGTTCCATCCTTGAAGTCTGGAGTTAAGCGGGGAGCATTGTCAGGACCTGAACTGAACTGTCGAGCACTTTGTCTTCAGTTAGTGTACGTCCCAGATTCACCGATACCGCTTCACGGCATCGGACGGCTACCCTTTGCTTGTTTCATTTATCGGCGGACTTTGAATCCTGCCTAAATTATTGTAATTCAAACCAATTCGAATCGTGGCTCCTCTGGGCAGTATATAACCAGGGAGAGTGGGAGGCTGGGTGGCGCGATATGAGACAACCCTAATTTCCTTGTCCTACTTTCCCCTTGTTCGTCGTTACCTTTATCTGCTTTCCTTTACTTCCTTGCAATTAGCTACTTTTCCTGTTTAGATCTAGGTTATTTCCTTGCAAATTCAGTTTCTATCTGCAAGTTATCGCTCCTGGATCTCTCTTCCCCGACGAGGTCCTGATAATCACGAACTCCATAAAGTTATTTATTTTGAAAATTTCAAAATTCATATTAAGTTTTATTTAAAAAACATGAATATAGACAATAATGATACATTCTATCAACGTGCAAAGTGTCCACTCAAAATAATTCATATTCTTGGCTACACAAAAATGGAAAATTATGATATATTTCTGAGAGTTGAAATTTTGGACTCATCACTACTTTCAAATGTCAGAATTGTCATCTTTTTTTGAAGCTTAATATAAGGCATTTCTAGATGAGATTTTATACGTTAGTACAATACAACGGCGGTGAGGAAGGGGACGGGACGACACTATATAAAACCACAAATTATACTTTAATTTGAGATCAAAATGCATATAAAATAAATGAAATCCCTAACTTAGGCATTTCATCGAACACCTTGCAAGCACTACAAAAATCAAACTAGCTAAACTTGCACGAAAATGAGCTAAACTTGAAATGCCGGAAGAGAAGATGAAGTTGCTAACCCTTATATATGTAGCTGCCACCAATCTTGGAAGTTGTTGGAGAAAAAAGGGGTGAATTTGAACTTGGGAGAGCAAAGAGAGAGGAAAAATGGAGTTGAGTTCGAGCTGAAATGGTGCTGGCTCGGGGTGGCAGAAGGTATATAGAGTCCAGGACCTTTAGTACCGGTTGTTAATAGCAACCGGCACTAAAGGCCAGTCTTTAGTACCGGTTTTTAGGAACAACCGGTACTAAAGGTCCTGGCCCTCTGCCACCCCCAGCACAACCGGTACTAAAGGGTTGTGGCTGCTGGCACAGAGCACAACCGGTGCTAATGCCCCCTTTAGTACCGGTTTTAGGTCAACCGGTACTAAAGGGGGCGCACCGTTGCCCCCTTTTCTACTAGTGAACATTGTCTACATCCATGATTTTTTCCATTTTTCTGAAATTCAAATATGATTTTTTTAATTTATTTTTTAAATAAAGGACACCCTTGAGCTCGGCCTCTATTTGTCCGCACTCGCAACGTTAAGCCTGACACTTTTTTTTTCCCAAAAAACGGGTGCCATATTTCCTATCCAGCCACAGAAAACATATCCATTCAACATTTTCTGTATACTGTTTCCCTTAAAAAATATACTTGTAGTATTAGAAAATATAATTAGTGTTCGGAAATTTCTTGTACTCAAGGTGTAGATTAAGTGAATCAAATACACTGTACACGCAAGTTTGACTCGTGCGAGATATCGGTGGAACAGTGTCTATATGCTCGGAACTTCTATTTTTCTCGTCTTCAAATGTGTAGTCAACGTTTGCAAGAGCCCATCTGTCTGGTTCTGCCATCACCAGTAGGGATGGCAATGGGTACCCTGTGCCCGCGTACCCTGCGGGTAAAAACCCTATTAGGGTAAGGGTTTGAGACTAAAACTACCCATGGGTATATAAATAGGAAAATCTTGTGCCCATCGGGCAGAGCGGGTACGGGCATGGGATTGCATAACCCATACCCGCGTGCCCTGGTACCCATATAAATTCTATCAAGTGGGACTTAGTTTAATTAAACTAACCTAATTTTCTAATCCCGCATAGGCAGTAGGTGGTTCAACTCAAGGTGAGCCACGATCGATGATGTGTCACAGATTTTTTTCCTATTGCTGGATTGCTCGAGTTTATTTTGGTTGAACTTGTTATAGTGTCAACACTTTATTGTAATGCTTATTTTATGGCCTTATGTATGGTTAAATTATTTATATATTTTGTTGTGAGTTAATGAATTTAATATTGTGGACTATGTGTTGCTATTTATGACTATGTATGGTCATATTATCTTAGCTCTTTTTTCTGTCTCAATTGATATCTGTTGTAAATGCGGGTATTTTTATTCGCGGGTATCCCTTTACCCTGTCGGGTGAAGGGTATGGGAAAATATTGTACCCGCTTACGGATATGGGTACGGGTGATGGACAAACTCGGGAGGCACGGGTAAGGGTATGGGGTGGCTCCACCCGGACCCATACCCTGCGGGTGCCATCCCTAATCACCAGGAACATCTTCCCTTGACTATTCCGTTGCGCCTTCATTGTCTTGCTTCAGATGTTGCATTTTATTTTATTTTAAAATGGGAGTAAATTTTTTGCCTCAATCTATTAATTAAGAAGAGAAATGCCCAATTAATTCACGGAAAAGATGTTGCATTGATCATCTGGCTTTTTAGTGATAGAAATTACACGGGTGGTGTGTGCATGCTCCTATAGTTAAACTTGTGTCACAATATGTATCCAACATATGCCAATTCTCCAGAAGCATTGTGATTGAAATCTTCAGACTTGAGTTGCACAATTAACACACACGAGGAATGCTCATGTGCTTCCGAACAGTTATTTTCCACCAAAATTAAAGCAAATTAACGGTTGTGATCACAAGTCTTGCTCATGTCAACTCAGATGGTGGGTTAGCGGTTCCGATCGTGGCCGTTAGGTTGCTTTAATTTTCGTGCAAAATAATTCCCTGAAAATCATAGGAGCACTTCCCAACCCACATAATGGCTAATTGTCTTCTATGTTCTATGTTCTTATCTGGCATGCCTAAACCTTTTAACATTGTAGTACTTGATGCGGGCTGTAAACATTTTTCAGTGCAGAGATTGGGAGGAACTAGATATTTTCTTTACCTAACAAAAGTCCTTGCTCTGCCAAAATAAATTGCTTGTTGAGCAATACAGTTATGAAAGCGATACCTGCCTGGGACTTTCTTTTTTCATAAAAATACCAAGGACTTTCTTTGGCCTTAGAGTTTGACTACTTAAATAATCCTTTCATACTAACCCCTTTCCTTAGTCTTTGGCCAATCAACACCTATCTGCTGTATCCAACATATGCCAATTCTTCAGAAGCGGTGTGATCGAAATATTCAGACTTGAGTTGCACAATTAACACACATAGTGGCTAATTGTCTTCTATGTTCTTATCTGGCAGGGTCTAAACATTTTTAGTACTCGATGCCGGCTGTATAAATTTTCAGTGCAGAGACTGGGAGGAACTAGATATTTTTCTTACCTAACAAAAGTCCTTACTCTGACTGAATAAATTGCTTGGTGAGCGATACAGTTATGAAAGCGATAGCTGCCTGGGACTTTCTTTTTTCAGAAAAATACCAGGGACTTTCTCTGTCTTAGAGTTTGACTGTTTAAATAATCCTTTCATACTTAACCCCTTTCCTTAGTCTTTGGCCAATCCATACCTATGTCATGTTACAGGCTAGAACACATGGTGAAGTTTCTTCGGATATATAGGGGAAAATACATGCCCTCTTGATAATATGCAATTTATTCAAGCTGAGAAAACGTAGATTCTTTGGGGGAGGTTATTTGTTTGGTCAAGTACGTCGCATCATTTTAGGAGCAGATTTAGCAAAAAAAAAAAAAAATCAATATAACACTTCTTATCTCTGAGGAAAGAGGGGTGTTTGTTCGATGAGGTTATCTGTGTCAACGGTTGCAGAGATTTTTGGCCTAGTTAACATACACTTGTATTGAAATGGAGTCGGAATCAGCCGGGCTCCACTACAAAATTAATTAGCTTTGTCCATTTTGGCCGGCAAGAAGAACAGAACAGGTGGTCAACAGATCCAATCGTCCAACTCGCTTGTAGTAGGCCCATGCAAGCAACCACCAAAATCCCTCAACGAATCACAGAGCGCATGGTCAACGGTCCGTATTTCCTTCTGTATATACAACAGTTTCCCCTAACGCGTCTTGGAATATGTAGTACTACGTACTCCGCACCAAGGTGCAGCAGGACGACAACAGGATTGCCAAGAACCTGAGTAGGACTGAAAGGAATATATCATTAACATTTGGACAGCTGCAACCATCTGAAAGAATATTAGTAGAGCTTAGGAGTAAGCATCTTTCTTTCCTATACTTAAAATTGATTGTTACTGTCACTTGTGCGTCAGAAGATGAAATTATGTTATCTGTTAGGCGCTGGTGAAACGCAGATTCCATTTTCTAACCTAGTCATGCGCGTTAACAATGCCTGAAATGTTCAGCAGGTCACCCTGATAAAATGGCAGCTCTTCTCCGGATGGAACAAGATGATGCTTGGACTATGGCTTGCCGAACTAACCAGCCCAACATGTACTTTGGTGTGGTATAGTTCTGTTTGCCGTGTCTGGAAGAGTTTTACCCTAAACTCCACTCCCGTGATCATTATCTTTTTCTGAAAGACAGTAAGGGTGTGTTTGGTTGGGTGGCTAGCCACCAAGTGGTTGTGGGTAGCCATTTTTTAAGTGGTTATCCCATGTTTGGTTTGTGGTGTCGGGTGTGTGGGGGTAGCCAAATTTTAGTCATATTCCCTCAAAAAAGTGGTTGAGCTCAACCACTATAAAAGTGGTGGTTGAGGCCAACCACCCGTGGGCGAGTCCCTGCCATCACCTGCGAACATTTTACGAAATATTCATCGTACTCAAAAAATAGAAAATTTACCCTTTTTTAATATTTAAAAAAGCTTTTGATTATTAAATATATTAAGACATTTTACCCGTTATATATGTGAAAAAACTTTCCCTTATTATATAAATATTAAGAAAAGTTGACAGATTTCCCTTTTAAATATTAACCAAACATTTACCTTTTAAATATTAGAATAAATTTTCCTTTTTATATATTAAAAATATTGGAATAAACTTTTTTCCTTTAAATATAATAACAAATTTACCCTTCTAAAATAGCTTCTAAAATAGTTGAAAACACATTTTTTATATATTAACAATATTTGAAGAAACTTTTATATTTTAATTATTTGAACAAAATATTCACTTTTAAATATTTAAACAAACTTTTCTTGATTTATACGTTAATAATATTGGAATAAACATTTCCCTTTAAATATAATAAGTAATTTTACGCTTTTAAATATTTGAAAACATTTTACTATTATATATTAAGAATATTTGAAGAAACGTTCCCTTGTAATTATTTTAGCAAAGTTATTTCAGATGCTGATATTTTACCTCAACACATTAAGAAATTTCCCTCTCTAAATTACTGTATAGTATAGATATTTAAACAAACTTTTCCCTTTTATAAATATATTACGGGGTTTCCTTAGCATCTTAAAAATAATTGACCATATCACTCTAAGCATTTCTAATCCCTCAAAATAAACACAAATATGGCCACCCCTAACCACTTTTTATCACTTCAACCAAATAGAAAACATGGCTAGCCAACAAACACAACCAAACATGAAAAATGGTTACCACCAACCACGTGGTTGGGGGTGCCCCCGACCACTTTTTCATAGCCAATGAACCAAACACACCCTAATTGTGCAGATGTCAAGAAAAGGAAAAAGAAATACGTAGAGTGCAGGCCTAACCGCGATCTCGCCACTTAGGTAGGCCGCCAGAGATAGGAGGTGTAACTGGACTGAGAATGTTCGAAATTCCCTGCTGGACTCACCGGAAAAAACAAAATCTCACTGCTGGCTTTGCTGGACTATAGACAGCGAGATCGTTTGGGCCCTGAGAACGAGACAAAAACACTTATCGAGTAGATGCATGCCTGATAGTACGAAATTCAAATGAATGGTGGACCTTTATGGGCCGTCGGGTCAGCACGACGGAAGGGCTCATCACTCGTGAGGAAGTTATTCAAAGTTCCCTCTCGCTCAAGGATGAATGCTCACTTGGAGGAGCTGGCCAGCTGGGGATGGTGTGGTGACACCCAAAAGAATTACCCAAATGCCACAAAGCGCAGCTGCGCTATTTCGACGTCTAGAACGCCCACTCTATGAACCGTCGATCGCATCCGCGCGTGAAGATTTGCATGCCAGTTGCTTCCTGGTCGGAACGCGCCTGAGAGGCACACCACGTGCGCCGCTCCTACGTCTCTCTCCTCGTCCTTGGAAGGCTCCCGCCCGCGCCATGGCTGGCCGGAATGGCGCCGCAGAGGCTCACCACGCGCGCTGCTCTTACCTCTCTCTCCTCGCCGTCAGACGGCTCCCACCCGTGCCATGGTGAAGATTGGAGAGTCTGCCACGAAGGAAACCGCTGGCGCGCGTCGTGGAAGGCACTCCTCGACTCAAATCTCGGGGAACCGCCGCGGACGCCGCCGCTGCAGCCAATGCGCCTCACCGCCGGAGTCCTTGGCTAGCACGCGCGGATGAGGGAGATCTGGCGGCGGCGCGGGCCATGTACAGGGAAGCTTCCGCGGAGTCCCTTGCCAGGCGGCGGCGCGTAGGGGGCGGCCAGCTCTGGCTGGGCGCAGGGGACGGCCGGGGAGGTCGGGTCGTGACAGGGATGGGTCGGCGGCTTCGTGGGCATTGGAGAAGACGAGCTGGGGAAGAAAGAGACGGGGGTAAAAGGAGGAAAAGAAATTGGGAAGAGAGAAAAAAAATAAAATCCAAAGTGGGTCCCACACCATCCAATTCTAGCTTATTATCACCTAGCTTCACGTAGTCACCACTATTTCAGTCTTTTTAGTTGTGGAGTTGTTTATCGTTGTTGTAAAATTGCTTCAATCCATTATGAAGTTATCGTCAATGCATACTAAACTTGCTTATTATTGTCGTGAAGTTGCCTCAATACATATCAAAATTGCTTCGCGTTGTACTAAAGTTGCTTTAGTTGTTGTTGCAGTTGCTTACCGTTGTTGTGAAGTTGTATCATCAAAATAAAGTTGATTACCGTTGTTATAAAATTGTCTCAGCGCACACCAAAGTTGCTTCGCCTCATATTAAAGTTGTTTTAGTTGTTGTGTAATTTTTTTCCGTTGTAATGAAGTTGTCTCATTACACATCAAAGTTGCTTCGTAGCGTATTAAATTTGTTGTGGAGTTGTTTACCTTAAGTTCTGACACACTACAATACAATTGTTTTTTTAAACAACAAGTACATAACTCACCGTACTTGTGTAGTTGAATTACTCATTGTGAAGTTGCCCAATATTGTTATAAAAATTCTTATCGTTGTTCCGAATCTAGTTTCTTCGTTGCACACAAGTTGCTTTGTAGCTCATCAAAATTACTTATTATTGTTGTGAAGTTGCCTCAACGCACATCAAAATTGCTTATTATTGTTGTGAAGTTGCCTCAACGCACATCAAAATTTCTTACCGCTTTTGTGAAGTTGTCTCAACGAACTCCAAAGTTGCTTACGGTTGTTGTGAAGTTGCTTCAACACACACCAACGTTGTTTGTCGTGTTATGAAGTTGTCTCAACGCATATCAAAGTTGCTTACCGTTGTAATAAAGTTGCATCAACGCACACCAAAATTGATTTTAGTTGTCGTGGACACAAAAGTTGCTTCGGGTCATACCAAAATTGAATTTAATTGTTGCGGATTTGATTACTGCTGTTGCGAAGTTGCTCCTGGGAGTGGCGCGTGTTGAGGTGGGGGTTCTGGGTGATGCACGTTTGGTTGGTGAAGGAGTGGCGCGTCGATCGTACGGTAAATTGCACGAGGCTGTATTCAGACCAACAAAAAAGTGCACTTCCAAAATGGTTAGAAGTTGCGTACAACGGTCATACATGTTCTGTACCCGTATTTTGCTAGTATTAGTAATCCGTTGGGTAAAGTTGCCTATATACCCATATTTTGCTAGTATTAGTAATCCGTTGGGTAAAGTTGCCTATATTCAAACTACAAGTACGAAGAGTGGTACACCCTTGCCTTATGGTCGTCAAGGCCAGCAGACACTCACGACACTCCTTGGTGACAAGGGCAGAAAAGCAGGGGACATCGAGCTGTGCTTTGACGGAAAAGGAGACAGGCAAAGTGTGGTCAACGAGGTTGAGCGACGCGTCTGCCTTTCCTTTATTGGCTAAGCGCTCCGTTCGTCCGCATGGCGTGCGGGCGCCTGCTAGACCTGTCCAACTCAAAGAATTAAGGCGAACCTCTCAAGGTGAGTAGCTGTTTAACCTCGGTGGATTGCACCGTCGAGAAGCTTTCTGTGTTCTTTTATTATGATTCAAATACATATAAGAGCAGCTAAGTTCTGACAGAACAAGCGATGCCTCGCCAGAGGCTGGGCCGAAGCGATGAACCAAGTTTAACGTCCAATGTTATAACAACCTATGATCTACAAACTCCAGGAACGAGTTACGTCGTTAATGACTCAAAAAAAATCACGAATAATTTTCCCCGAGCAGCAAATATAAAGCGCAATTCATATGGGTCTGAACCCGGCTCGTTCACGAAACACGATTGGGCAAGGGGAGCAGCGGAGTATGAGGAGCGGGTGAGCCCCTCCTCTATACTTTTGTCCCACCTCTTGTCATGCACTAATGGGTCACTTGAGGTTTTCCCGGATTTTATTTGTTCACGGACGTAAATCCCATATGAAAGTGCATGGTTGCCCCCATGTGTGGTTTTGGTAATTAATGACAATCTCTATGGACTAATGTTTGTATTGAGCTACTTGTAGGTTGTGTCCATTTGCATTGCTTGATCTCCATTTGTTGGAGTCAAGGCTAAGGGAAGAAGATTATATGTTGATCAAGGCTAAGTGCGGGTTGATCAACACTTGAGTCCAAGTGAAGATATGCCGAAGAGTGCTTCTCCCATATTGGCGTATGGGGGAGCAACATGTGAGTCTTCACCAAGCGAAGCGCATTCAAGAAAGGTGGTTCGTCTTGAGGAGATGAAGATCGACTTCATCGACCTCAAGTGGATTATGTGCAAGGCAAATGTATGATCTTGATAGGCTTTCCATTTTACCGGTCTCATGATGTTAGTTGAGAGATCGGGTTATAGGATAGATAGCCATACTATCAAGAAGGGTTCTCGACCGAGTATCTTGATCGTATCGTTCGTGGAGAGCTCAAACCTTTGCATCCTTGCAATCATATTTATTGGTTCTTATTTGGCTCTTATCGTGGTGTGGTCTTGGTGCTTGCCATGCTTGTCATGACAAGGCCAAGTTCACCGAAAACGGTTTTCATATGCGTCTCCTATTGCGTTTTCGGTATTAGAGATTTTGTCGGTTCATCCTTGTGGATGGTCTCACTCTTCCAATTATTTGCAAAATCTCCTTTACTTGTTTTCAATTTTTCCAAGGATAGCATTTGTCATCCTCTTTCCAACAATATTGGTTTTGCATCATTCGGACTTCATTTGCAAAAGATATAGCATTTCCGGTTTGCGAGAGAGTGTTTTTACCTTTCCCCATTTGTTTTTATAATATCTTGTTGGACTATGATGTTTCTCTGCATAATCTTGTAGTGCTTGTTGTGATGATTCCAACGAGTCCAAGATTATCGAAAACGGAGTTCGCGGGTGAAAGTTATTACGTTTCCGGTATCGGATGTTTTTTTAGACAGAAATTAGAAAAGAAAGAAAAAAAGAAAAAAAATGCAGCCCGGCCGGCTAGGCCGGGCCCGAGGCCGGCCTCAGGCCGGGAGGCTCGGGCGGCCAGCCGGCCCACCCCGCGCCACGTGACCGGCCCAGGCCGGGCTCCCAGGCCAGCGCCTTCGGGCACCTGGCCGGCCCAAGACCGGGGCCTGGCCGGTTTCCCAGTGCCGTTCGCTGCCTTTGATTCCCGGCCGGCCTGGCCGGGCTGCCGGCCGGCCCCAGGCCGGGGACTCGGGGCTGCACTTTCTTCCCTCCAACGGCCACTTTTTGTGGCCCCCTATAAAAGGGGCTTCTTCCCCAATTTTTCCTACAGCTCTTTTTCCTCTCTCTCCTCCATTGTTGCACATTTTGAGAGCTCGAATCCTACTCATCCCTCCAATGATTCTTGCCTATTTTTAGGAAAACAAGAGAGGAGATCTAGATCTACCATTCCACCAATCCATTCCTTCTCTAAGTGAGGGGAACCTAGTAGATCTAGATTTTGGAGTTCTTGGTGTTTCTCCTCTTTGTTCTTCCTCTTAAATCCCTCCATAGCATTAGTTGCTTTGGTTGGATTTTGGAGTGAAGGACTTGACCACCTTGTGTGGTCTTGCCTTTTGCATTAGTTGCACCGGGTTGTGCTCTCCACGAAGATTCGTGGGATTGAAGTTCGAGAAGCTTGTTACTCTTGGGTGCATTGTGTTCCCAAGAGCTTGTGCCTCTTGGGTGCATTGTGTGCCCTAGACGGTTTGGTGTGCCGCGAAGACTTCAAGTTGTGAAGCTTCGGGTAAGGTTTGGGAGCCCCCAATTGAGTTGTGGGTGTGTGCCCCAAGATCGTTGTAAAGGCTCCGGATTCCACCTTTAAGGATTCCGATAGTGGAAGGTGGACCTAGCCCTTGGGGTGAGGTTCATCGGAGAATAGGGTGAGGCCTTTGTGGCGTCTTGAGTAGGCCTTTTGTGGCGAGCTCACACCCCTACAACGAGACATACTCCCTTAACAAGGAGGAACTCGGGAATACATCCTCGTCTCTGCGTGCCTCGGTTATTTCTATACCTGAGCTCTTTAATTATGCAATTTACATTGTGATATCCTTTGTGCTTGATATCATATATATGGCTATCACCTTGTTGTTATATTGCTTAGCATAAGTTGTTGGTGCACATAGGTGAACCTAGGATATTAGGTTGTTGGCTTGTTAATTTAAACACCTAGTTTTATTCCGCAATTATCAAGCCTCGAACCGGAAAAGTTTTAATCGCCTATTCACCTTCACGCCCTCTAGGCGACATCGTTTGTTCTTTCAATTGGTATCAGAGCCTCGGCTCTCTTTTTGGGCTTTACCGCCTAGAGAGTAAAGATGTCGTTTAGAGAATTAGTGCATGATCCCACTTTTATATTCGATGGCACAAATTTTAATGTTTGGAAAACTCATATGCTTAGTCACTTACGGGTCTTGGACCCCAATATTGAGCGTATCTTAGATATAGGTTTTTCTCCTCCAAAGGATTATGAAAGTATGACTTTAGAGGTTGAGAAAAACTTATATCTAGATGCTCTAGCTTCGAATGAGTTTTGCAAATTTTTGAGTGTTGTAGTTTTTGAGTCAATCATGCCTCTCCGGAACGCTCATGAATTGTGGACAAAGCTTCAAGATAAATACGGTAAGTCCATGACTATTGAGGATGATTGTTCTCCCTCCACCTCCGGGCGTGATGAGTTCTCAACTTCATCTACTTCACCAAAATGTGGTAAGCCACAAACTAATGTGATGAGGAGTAGTGATAGGTTGTGCAATAATGATAGTGATCTCATTGTTGATGATTTTTTATCTCTATCTTGTTACAATGACTCATCTTTGGACCTAAACACACATAGCGCTATTAGAAAGATGTCTTCAAAAACGATGTTAAAAAGCCGTATCCATGACAATGATGTCTGCCTTATGAGGCTGTCTAATGGGGCGCATCTTATTATGTTTTGGGGGTTTAGCTAGCTTAGAGAATAAATAAATCTATCTCTAAAGGGGGAGCGGTACGACTATTTTAGGTTAGAGGAAGGTGGAGAGAGAATAGCTAAAATAGCCAGTCGGGTAGGCATGTGCGGGTGGCTGTGGTCAAAGTGAATATGTCTTGTTTCGGTTACCGGTTTCGGCTCTCCGGCACCGAAGTAAACTCTTTCTATTGCGGGGCCTATGGAGTTTGGGGATGAAATGTCATACATGCTAGTGTTGATAGTCCTTGCATATCATCCAAAAATTGCTTGGATAAATCTCTTGATGATATGCTTGCTTTATCTTGTTGCCATGATAAAAATGCTCGTGTTTGCTCTAATTCTTGTATTATTGACAATGTAGAGGAAACTCAATTTTCTATGGAACAAGATGTGAACTTGAGTAGTTCAAAAGTTAATTGTTCTTCTTCATCAACCATCTTTTGCCTTATGGCTAAATCTTCTAGTAGTGATAAAAATGATAATGATAATAATGATGAAGAAGATGATGAGGATGATGATGAATCCTTTCATAAGAAAGGTCTAATGGTTCTAAATGTCCTTCATAAAAATAAAAATGCTCATGCTATCCTCTTTGAAATTATGGAAACCCTAATTGAGCGTGGGCTTACAATTAAGGCTTTGGAAGAAAGCCTTGTAGAAAAAGGAAGGATTGAAAATGAGGATGCGAATGAGAAAGCATCTTTAGAGGTGACTCTTGAGGAAGAGCAAGGGACTCGGGTTTCTCTTGAGGAGAAACTCGAATCTATTGAAGAGTCTCATAATGAAATATTGCTAAACTCATTAAAAAACATGACCATGCTCTTGCTAAATATAAAGTCACGAAAAAGGAAAATGCTAGCTTTAAGGAAGAGCTTGCCAAGTTGTCTTCTTCCGTTCCTAATATTAATGATGCTTGTGCTACTAATTCCACTTCTTGTGAAGCATCTATTTTGAAGGAGAATGTTGAGCTCAGGGCTCAACTTGAGTTGCTAATTAGCAAGTATGGGAAATTGGAAAAAATCATGAAAAGCTTTCTAGCTCTAATGAGGATCTTCTATCTTCCCATACTAAGATAAGGTTAGCTCTTGAGGCCATCACTACCAAGGTAACATCTAGTGAGCCTCATGTGGACAATGGCACAACTTTATCTAAAAATGCTATATTGCCAAGTGCTAGTCCTAGTAGTTCATCCACTCACAATGTTGGTACCTCTTGTGATGAATTACTTGCTTTGCCTTGTTGCTCTAACAATGATGCATCTACCTCCTCTAGTACTTGTGCTGTCACTAACCATGTAGAGAAAAGAGGAGAGCTCAAAGCCCAAGCCACTTCTATGAAGAAAGGCTTGGAAAAGCGTCATGAAGGTAAGAGTGCACTTGACAACATGTTGAGTGTGCAAAAATCTCCCAATGACAAGAGTGGACTTGGATTCAACTCCAACAACAAGAACAAGTCCAAGATCGATAAGAAGAAGGGCCAAGTACAAGTCAAGAATCCGACAAAGATCATTTGCTTCAAGTGCGAGCTAGAAGGGCACCATGTTAGGGATTGCCCAATGAAGAAGAAGCCTCTTAGTGAGAAGCAACTAGGGAAGCAGCCTCTTATTCAATCTCATGCTCAACCACGAGTTGAACAATGGCCACCTCCTAAGAAGACTCAAGTCAATGCTCCTCAAGTTGAGGAACCTATTAAGAAGAAAGAGAAGAGTCGATGTTGCTACCTTTGCCATGGCAAGGGTCACTTTGCTTCTTCATGCACTAACGGTAACCTATCCAACCCCATCTTAATTGATGATGCTTATTCACTTAGAAAGGATAGAGTTGGCAATGTGTTTGCCAAATATGTGGGAACTCAAAGTGGTGTCAAGAAAAGTACCATTTGGGTTGCCAAGCCTATTGTGACTAACCTCTTAGGACCCAACTTGGTTGGGGACCAACAAGCTCAAACTTGATCAATAGGTTGTGGAGGAGGACATTGGAGACTTGGCTATCTTTGAAGAATTAAGGGATCTTCATGATTATTTTTTCATGAAGCCAAGTCAATTGGATTATATTGCCATATCTCATATCCTATGTTCCTCCTCGCAGTAACTTGTATTTAATCATTTATATACATTGAAAGTTGCTTGCTCCCTTGCATGTGTTAGTTTTGTTCCTATCATGTGCTTGTATATGTTGTGCCTATTACTTACCTTGAGCAATCAAGTTGGTGTATGTTAATTTGCGCATCATATATGTGTAAACTTTGTGTTGAGCTTTATTGGATCTTGTGTGGATTTCATTTGGCTCTTTGAGATATTAATGGACTATCCCATCTTGGGGGAGTGATATGCTCTATGCACTTCACAAACCTAAATATGTGTGTACATGAGGCACACCACCTAGTATTGATATTTCAATATTATCTAGTTACTATGTGGTATGTCATATTCATGAGAAATTCAAATTCTACAATGTCCATTAATTTCTCTAGTTGGTTTTATTTGCCTCTTGCTTAGATAAAATGAATTATCACATTATGGGGGAGTGATAAGCTATGTGCATATTACAATCCCATAAAATGTGAACATTTGAGGTTTGCCACTTAGATTTGATATTGTAAATTATCTTATTCCTATGTGGCATGTTTGCTCGAACAAGTTCCAATTTTCATTTTGGTTATCCTTTGGCTCTTGTCTGTGTGAGTTTGCTTGGTGTGGTTTTTCTATAATATGCATTTCCATATATTATTTGAAAAACCATTTGTTCCATATTATTCTAACCTTGGCCTTGCCGGTTGGTTTGAATAGTTGAAACTACCAACAAACTTTATTAAAATATGTTGTTTTATTTCTTATCTCTTGCCATATGATTTATCTTGTGATGATGACCTTGGATATCTCTACTCACTGGGAAAATATTTCCTTATACTCATTGTCCTTGGACAATTGATATTCACACTTGTGGTATAATATTTTTGTTCATCTTCATATTGGCTCTTGCGTTGAATTGCCTTATTTATTGCCAAGTGTTTTTTGTTTTTACTCCCATTGGATTCCTTGCCTCTTGCATGGATCCTATTTTTCAATTGGTAGTGTTTAGTGTCGTAAATAAAATATGAAGAGTAATGATCCCTTGTGCATGCATTTTGTATTCAAATACAAATATCAAAGATAATGCATGAATCTTGGGGGAGCATTCCTTTTTATTGAGAACACTATCATATCTATCAATATTTGATCCTTTCAATTGCCATTTTATATTTTGCTTTGGTACCATCAATTGGTATCACTTGAAATTTGATATCTCGTCCATAGATATTTGTTTCAATTGATACTTATTGTGGGAGTTTTGATACCTTATTTCTTTATTTTTACTCCACTTGATTTCGGTCAAGTATTATCCTCTTCTTGGTATCTTTTCTCCTAGTAGGTATCTTATTTTCAATTGGTGTCTTATCGATCATGTGTTGTTTTGATTCGATTCCTATTGAGATCACACTTCATGTGTGAAAGTGCATGGTTGCCCCCATGCATGATTTTGGTAATTAATGACAATCTCTATGGACTAATATTTGCATTGAGCTATATTTATAGGTGTGTCCATTTGAGTTGCTTGATCTCCATTTGTTGGAATCAAGGTTAAGGGAAGAAGAAAAGTTTGTGTTGATCAAGGCTTTGTGCGGGTTGATCATCACTCAAGGCCAAGTGAAGATATGCCGAAGAGAGCGTCTCCCATCTTGGTGTATGGGGGAGCTTCAAGTGAATCTTCACCGAAGCGCAATCGAGGAAGGTGGTGCGTCTTGAGGAGTTAAAGATCGTCTTCATCGACCTCAAGTGGTTTAAGCGCAAGGCAAAGGTATGATCTTGATAGGGTTTCTATTTTACCGGTCTCATGTTGTTTAGTGAGAGACCGGGTTATAGGATAGATAACCGTACTATCAAGGGGGGTTCTCGACCGAATATCGTGATTGTATCGCCGTAGAGAGCACAAACCTTTGCATCCATGCAATCATCTTTATTGGTTCTTATTTGTCTCTTACCGTGGTGTGCTCTTGGTGCTTGTCGTGCTTGTCACGACAAAGCCAAGTTCACCTAAAACGGTTTTCATATGCGTCTTCTATTGCGGTTTCGGTATTGGAAATTTTGCCGGTTTATCCGAGCGGAAGATTTCTCTCTTACATTTCTTTGCAAAATATCCATTGCTTGTTTGTCATTTTCAAAGGTAGCATTTGTCGTCCTCTTTCCAACAAAATTGGTTTTATTTCATTCGGACGTCAATTGCAAAAGTTCCGGCATTTTCGGTTTGCGAAAAAGAGTTTTTAACTTTCCCCATTTGGTTTCATTATATTTTCTTGGACTATGATGTTTCTCTGCATATTCTTGTTGTGCTCGTTGTGACGATTCCAACGAGTCCAAGTTTATCGTAAACGGAGTTCGTATGCGAGAGATATTGCATTTCTATTTCGGGTTTTTTATTAGACAGATTTAAAAAAAAAAAGAGAAACGAAAAAAAAGGGGGGAAGCCGGCCTGGCCGGGCCGAGGCCAGCCCAAGGCCGGGACGCTCGGGTAGGCCGCCGGCCTCGCGGCTTCCCCAGGCCGGCCCAAGGCCGTCTTCTGGCCGGCTCGCTCTATAGGCCTCCCGGCCTTCTCCCCGCGCGGGCCGGTCCAAGGCCGGGGAAAGGCCGGCTGCCCAGTTTCGCTGGCTGCTTCGTGCGTCGCTTCCAGGCCGGCTGCCGGCCGGCCCCAGGCCGGGCCGCCTGGACAATTTTTTTCCTTTGTCCCTCGTTTTCTCCTCCAACGGCTCCTTTTTGGAGCCACCTATAAAAGGGTTTTCTTCCCCATTTTCAGAGTAGATCTCATCCCTTGCTCTCTCTCCTCCATTGGCAACATTTTGAGAGCTCGATTCCCTCTAATCCCTCCGATGATTCTTGCCCAAATTTAGGGAAACAAGAGAGGAGATCTAGATCCATCTTTCCACCAAACAAAATCTCCTCTAAGTGAGGGGAACTTGTGGGATCTAGATTTTGGAGTTCTTGGTGTTTCTCCTCCGTTCTTCCTCCTAAATCCCTCCGTAGCATTAGTTGCTTCGGTTGGATTTTGGGGAGAAGAATTTGACTACTTGGTGTGATCTTCCCCTTTTGCATTTGTTGCATCGGGTTGTGCTCCCCACGGTGATTCGTGGGATTGAAGGTTGGAAGCTTGTTACTCTTGGTGCATTGTGTTCCCAAGAGCTTTGTGCCTCTTGGGTGCATTATGTACCCTAGACGGTTTGGAGGTGCCGTGAAGACTTCGGCTTGTGGAGCTTCGGCACGAGTTTGGGAGCCCCCAATTGAGTTGTGGGTGTGTGCCCCAAGAGTAGTTGTAAAGGGCTCTGGAATCCGCCCCGAAGGATTCCGATAGTGGAAGGTGAACCAAACCTTTGGGTGCGGTTCATCGGAGAATAGGGTGAGGCCTTTGTGGCATCTTGAGTAGGCCTTTTGTGGCGAGCTGACACCCCTCCAACGAGACGTACTCCCTTAACAAGGAGGAACTCGGGAATAAATCTTCGTCTCCGCGTGCCTCGGTTATTTCTATACCCGAGCTTTTACTTATGCACTTTACATTGTGATAGCCTTCGTGCTTGAAGTCTATATCTAGCTATCACCTTGTTGCTTGCCTTGCTTAGCATAAGTTGTTGGTGCACTTAGGCAAACCTAGTATTTTAGGTTGTTAGCTTGTTAATTTAAACACATAGTTTTATTCCGCAATTATCAAGCCCCTAAATAGAAAAAGTTTTAATCGCCTATTCACCCCCCCTCTAGGCGACATCTCGGGCATAGTTGGTCTTTGAATTGGTATCAGAGCCTCGTCTCTCTTGTTTGGCTTTACCGCCTAGAGAGTAAAGATGTCGTCTAGGGATTTAGTGCACAATTCCATGTTTAGATTTAATGGCACAAATTTTAATGTTTGGTAAACTCATATGCTTAGACACTTACGGGTCTTGGACCCCAATATTGAGCGTATCTTAGATATAGGTTTTTCTCCTCCAAAGGATTGCGAAAGTAAGACTTTAGAGGATGAGAAAAACTTATATCTAGATGCTCTAGCATCTAACGAGTTTTGCAAGTTTGTGAGTGTAGTTGTGCTTGAGTCAATCATGCCTCTCCGGGATGCTCATGAGCTATGGACCAAGCTTCAAGATAAATATGGAGTGTCCAACTCTATTGAGGATGATTGTTCTCCCTCCACCTCCGGCCGCGACGAGTTATCATCTTCATCTACTTCACCAAAATGTGGTAAGCCACAATCCAATGTAATGGTGAGTAGTGATAGGCCTTGCAATTTGGATAGCGAGCTCGTTGTTGATGATCAATTATATCTATCTTATTGCAATGCTTCATCTTTGGACCTAAACACACATAGCACCATAAATGATTTATATGCTAGTGTTGATAGTCCTTGCATATCATCTAAAACTTGCTTGGATGAATCTCTTTATGATATGCTTGCTTCATCTTGTTGCCATGATAAAAAATGCTTGTCTTCCCTCTAACTCTTGCATTAATAATAATGTAGAGGAAACCAAATTTGCTATGCAACAAGATGTGAACTTGAGTAGTTCAAAAATTAATTTTTCCTCTTCATCCACCCATCATTGCCTTATGGCTAAATCATCTTCTAGCAATGATAACAATAATGATAATAATGATGAAGAAGATGATGAGGAAAATAATGATGCTCTCCTTCATGAGAAAGGCATAATGATTCTTAAGGCTCTTTCTAAAAATAAAAATGCTTGTGATAACCTCTATGAAATCATGGGTGCCCTTGTTGGGCGTCGTGAAACTATTGAGGCTTTGGAAGCAAGCCTTGAAGAAAAGGGGAAGATAGAAAGAGATGATGCTATGGAAAAGGCTTCGTTAGAAGATGCTCTTGAGGAAGAGCGAGAGACTCGGGCTTCTCTTGAAGAGAAACTTGAGAATATTGAGGAGTCTCACGATGCTATAATTGCTAAAATCATTAAAGAACGTGACCATGCCATTTCCAAATATAAAATGCTTAAAAAGGAAAAGGTTGATTTTGGGGTTGGCAATGCTAGACTAATTGAGGATATAGAGAGACGTGACAAAGCTCAAAAGGCTTTGGAATGTGAACACTCTCTCCTCATCTTGTCTCATGATCAACTTCAAACTCAACTATCTAAAAATGATGAGCTTGTTATGCCTTCTTCTATTCCTAAGGCCAATGATGCTTGTGCTACTAACTCTATTTCTTGTGAAGCATCCACTTTGAAGGAGAATGTTGAGCTAAGGGCTCAACTTGACTTGCTAACAAGCAAGTATAGGGTGTTGGAAGAAAGTCATGAAAAGCTATCTAGCTCTAATGATGATCTTCTAGCATCCTATGCTAGTCTAAAGTTAGCTCATGAGGCAATCACTACCAAGGTAACATCTTGTGAGCCTCATGTGGATAATAGCACAAATTCAACTAAGAATGCTAAAATGCCATGTGCTAGTCCTAGTAATTCATCCACTAAAAATATTGGTACATCATGTGATGAATTACTTGCTTTGCCTTGTTGTCATAACAATGAAGCCTCTACTTCCTCTAGTGCATTTGTTGCCACTAACCATGTAGAGCAATCAAAAGACCTCAAGGCCCAAGCCACTTCTTTGAAGAAAGGCTTGGAAAAGCGTCGTGAGGGGAAGAGTACACTTGACAACATGTTAAGTGTGCAACAATCCCCAAATGACAAGAGTGGACTTGGATTCAACTCCAACAATAAGTCCAAGTCCAACAAAAAGAAGGGCCAAATTCAAGTCAAGAATCCGGCCAAGATCACTTGCTTCAAGTGCAAGCTTGAAGGGCACCATGTGAGGGATTGCCCTATGAAGAAGAAGCGCTTTAGTGAGAAGCAACTAGGGAAGCGGCCTCTTGTTCAATCTCGTGCTCAACCACGAGTTGAACAAAGGCCACCTCCCAAGAAGACTCAAGCTATTGTTCCTCAAGTTGAGGAGCCTATCAAGAAGAAGAAGAGTCGGTGTTGCTACCTTTGCCGTGACAAAGGTCATCTTACTTCTTCATGCACCATCGGTACATCATCCTCTCCTATCATAATTGATGATGTATATTCTCTTAGAAAGGATAGAGTTGGCAATGTGTTTGCCAAGTATGTGGGAGCTCAAAGTGGTGTCAATAAATGCACCATTTGGGTTCCCAAACCTATTGTGAGTAACCTCTTAGGACCCAACTTGGTTGGGGACCAACAAGCTTCAAATTGATCAATAGGTGATTATGGAGGACATTGGTGACTTGGCTACTTTTGAAGAATTAAGGGATCTTCATGGTTTTATCTCTCAAGCCAAGTCAATTGGATTATCACATATCTATCTCATATCCAATGCTTCCTCCTTGCGGTAACATGTATTCAATTCTTATATACATTGAAAGTTGCTTGCTCCCTTGCATGTGTTAGTCTAGTTCCTAGCATGTGCTTGTATATGATATGCTTCTCTCTTTCTTGTCTTGTTATTCAAGGTTATGTTAGATAGCTGTATATCATGATTTGTAACTTTGTGTTGAGTTTTATTGAATCTTGTGTGGATTTTATTTGGCTCTTTGAGATATTAATGGACTATCCCATTTTGGGGGAGTGATGTGCTTAGTGCACCTCACAAACCTAAAAATGTATGTACATGAAGCACACCACCTAGTTTTGATATTTCATCTTATCTAGTCACTATGTGGTGTGTCATATTCATGAGAAATTCAAATTCTACATGTCCATTAATTTCTCTAGTTGTTTTTATTTGCCTCTTATTTAAAATTAAAATGAATCATCACATTATGGGGGAGTAATAAGCTATGTGCATATTACAATCCCATAAAAATGTGAACATTTGAGGTTTGCCACTTAGAGTTGATATTGCAAATTATCTTTCTCCTATGTGGCATGTTTGCTCGAACAAGTTCTAATTTCCTTTTCGTTATCTTTTGGCTCTTGTTTGCATGGGCTTGCTTGGTGTGGTTTTTCTCTAATATGCATTTCCATATATTATGTGAGAAACCATTTGTTTCCTTTTATTCTAACCATGGCTTTGCCGGTTGGTTCGAATAATTGAAACTACCAACAAACCTTTTAAAAAAAATGGTGTTTTAATTCTTATCTTTTGCCATTTGCTAGTTTGCGGTGAAGTTGGTCTTGTACATCATTCCTTTATACCACTGAGAAATATCTCTATTTACTCCTTGTCCATGACAAGTGATACTAGTAATTGTGGTGGATTTTGTAGACCATCTTCACATTGGCTCTTGCGTTGATTTGCTTTATCCTTTGCCTTCCTTGCCTTTTGAATGGATCCTAGTTTTCAATTGGTAGTGTTTAGTGTTGTAAATAAAATATGGAGAGTAATGATCCCTTGTGCATGCATTTTGTATTCAAATGCAAATATCAAAGATAATGCATGAATATTGGGGGAGCATTCCTTTTATTTAGAACACTAACCTATCTATCAATTCTTGATCCTTTCAATTGGCATTTGATTCTTTATCTTGTGTTGGTACCTTCAATTGGTATTAATTGGAATTTAATATCTCCTCCATAGATATTTGTTCCAATTGATATTTATTGTGGGAGTCTTGATACCTTTTTGCCTTTTTTCCTTTACTTGATTTCGGTCAAGTATCACCCTCTTCTTGGTATCTTTTCTCCTAAATTGACATTTGTTGTTTTAATTGGTATCTTATTTTCAATTGGTGTCTTATCGATCATTTGTTGTGTTGATTTGATTCCTTTTGATATCACACCTCATGTGTTGATGTGTTATGGAATCAATCATTTGTTGATTTGATTTTTTCCTCAATCATGTGTTGATTTGGATTTTGATATAATTTGGACAACCTTTTCTTGTCACACCTTGGTGTGCTTTATTGGTTTACTTGGTGTTTTTGTCCAATTTGTATCTCTTTTGGTTCTTGTAAGTCTATGCATGCTTTTTACTAGTATATATATTATTTAGCATGCTAGTCTTTCTAGTTCCAATATATAGGGGATACTCCACCGAATCCTAAATCGGCTAAGATGTGCATGAAATTCAATTTCATATCTATATGCACATATTTATGTGGAGTGTTTCCTATATGTTGTAGTTTATCTAACTACTATGGGACCCAATGAGTTTGGGAACCATTTTGTACTCTAATTTTGTTTTAGGTACAATGGATATGCATTGGATGCTTGCCTCATTCATAAGGAAGGAGTTCTCACCAAGTGATTGTCGGAGTCAAGCTTTGATGTCAAACTAACTCTCATCATCTTCATCACCAATGTCACCTCGGTAACAAGTATCTATCTCATGCATACCTTTCTAGCTTTCAACCTTGTATAGGTTGTCTCTTGGCATGAAATCTCTTATATGCAATTGTCGTGGTTTTGGCCTTTTCCTTCACTTAATATATCTTTGTGATATGTGTGATGAATTTGCAAAAACCTTTTCTTCAATTGATATTATTTCTTTGTGATACTTGTTACCTAACTCAAAGCATCTCCACTATCTCTTGTTCCCTTAGTGATATGTGATGCATTTGATATATTTGAAGTTCATTTATATACAATGAGATAAATTTGAGCTATGTGCTATGCGTTTAAGAAATAATCTCATTTGTATATTTATGACTTCCTTTTGGATACCCTGTTCTCTTTTTCCCGAACCATTTCATATGTGCAAGTTTCTTTGTGGATGTATATCATCAACAATTTGTCTACTTAGAAACCTATACATACGAGAGAGGTCACCTTTTAGTTGGTATCCTATTTTCTTTCGAGCCACCTTGTTTTTCACCTATAATTCTTTGGTGGGTCCAAATTTGTCTCATGAGTGCTTGTCTTTGTGTTTATTGGTATCTTTGCACACTCATGTTTTTGTTGAGGATCTTTTACTTCATGCTTACCATGGTGAGCATGTTGATTTCCATTTGGCTAAATGTTCTCACTAGCTTTTGGCATTTTCAATTGGTTTTAGTTTCCAATTGGTATCCCTAAGCTTGTGAACATATTTCTTTTAAAAAAATATTTTTATCTATGTTGGGCCTATCTTATGGTGAATTTTTGAAAATTGGTATCCTTTTATGGCTCAACCACATCTTTGGTGCAAGTGCTATGATTTGCTATTGCATTATGCACTCTTGCACTTGTTGCGTGTTCTAGATAATTTTGGGGAGTGAGGATGCCATATTTGTGCACTCCTAAATAGTGCATGAACATTGGGGAGCTTCTCCGGTTTTATTTAGAACTCTCGCTTTGGATCTTTTGATTGCTTTTCTCCTTTGTGGAGATGTTTAAAATGATTTCATCTTTTTGCAATCTTTTGATCCTCAATATAGGTTTAATTCCTCTAATTTATTCGTTAAAAGGGATTGCCATCACCTTTATGGAGGAACTCATACTATATTGGATCTCTAAATTTTTCTTCCCATTTCGGCAATCGATGCCAATGGGGGAGAAGTTTAGAGGGTTTAAGGGAATTTGGGTTTTATGCTTTTGTTGCATTTGCCTTTAATGCGCTTGCATTCTTGCTTGTTTGTCTTGCAAGGATGCTTTATTCATTATATAAACCCTCTTAATAAGGGATTGTCATCAATTACCAAAATGGGGGAGATTGAAAGTGCATGGTTGCTCCCATGCATGGTTTTGGTAATTAATGACAATCTCTATGGACTAATGTTTGCATTGAGCTATATTTGTAGGTTGTCCATTTGTTTGCTTGTTCTCCATTTGTTGGAGTCAAGGTTAAGGGAAGAAGAAAAGTTTGTGTTGATCAAGGCTTTGTGCGGGTTGATCATCACTCAAGGCCAAGTGAAGATATGCCGAAGAGAGCGTCTCCCATCTTGGTGTATGGGGGAGCATCAAGTGAATCTTCACCGAAGCGCAATCGAGGAAGGTGGTGCGTCTTGAGGAGATGAAGATCGTCTTCATCGAACTCAAGTGGATTAATGCGCAAGGTAAAGGTATGATCTTGATAGGGTTTTCTATTTTACTGGTCTCATATTGTTTAGTGAGAGACCGGATTATAGGATAGGTAACCGTACTATCAAGAGGGGCTCTCGACCGAATATCGTGATCGTATTACTGTAAAGAGCACAAATCTTTGCATCCATGCTATCATCTTTTATTGGTTCTTATTTGTCTCGAATCGTGGTGTGGTCTTGGTGCTTTGTCGTGCTCATCATGACAAGCTAAGTTCACCGAAAACGGTTTTCATATGCGTCTTCTATTGCGGTTTCGGTATTGGAGATTTTGCGGTTTATCCAAGCGGAAGAGTTCTCTTTTCATTTCTTTGCAAATCTCCATTGCTTGTTGTCATTTTCAAAGGTAGCATTTGTTGTCCTATTTCCATCCAAAAATTGGTTTTATTCATTCGGACGTCAATGCAAAGTTCCGGCATTTTCGGTTGGGAAAAAGAGTTTTTAACTTTCCCCATTTGGTTTTATAATATTTTCTTGGACTATATGTTTCTATGCATAATCTTGTTGTGCTGTTGTGACGATTCCAACGAGTCCAAGATTATCGAAACGGAGTTCGTGGGTGAAAGTTATTGTATTTCCGATTTGCAAATGGGAGCTTTTACCTTTCCCCATTTATATTTATATTATATTCTTGGGACTATGATGTTTATCTGCATATTCTTGTTGTGCTCATTGTGACGATTCCAACGAGCCCAAGTTTATCGAAAAGGAGTTCGTATGCGAAAGATATGCTGTTTTACTTCGGATCTTTTATTTGACAGAAAAACAATTGAAAAGAAAAAAAAAGGCCAGGCAGGCCGGCCGGGCCGGCCTCAGGCCGGGACCAGGCCGGGAGCCTCGGGTGGCCTGCCGGCCTCCTACTCCCGCTGGCTGGGCCTCGGCCGGGCATAGGCCGGACCGGTCTGTTGGGTCCCCGGCCCAGCTAGGGTGCCAGGCCGGCCCAAGGCCGGGGCAGCAGGCCGGCTGCCCTGCACGCTGCTCTGCTTCGACGCTGCTTCGCTGTTTCTTTCCCGGCCTGGCCGGCGTGCTGGCCGGCCCCAGGCCGGGTCGCCTGGCAGCATTTTTCCCCTCTTTGTCCACGTTTTTTCTCCTCCAACGGCTCCTTTTGGGAGCCACCAATAAAAGGGTTTTCTTCCCCATTTTCAGAGCAGATCTCATCTCTTGCTCTCTCTCCTCCATTGCCAACATTTTGAGAGCTCGATTCCCTCTAATCCTTCCGATGATCTTGCCCAAATTTAGGGAAACAGGAGAGGAGATCTAGATCCATCTTTCCACCAAAAAAATCTCCTCTAAGTGAGGGGAACTTGTGGGATCTAGATTTTGGAGTTCTTGGTGTTTCTCCTCCGTTCTTCCTCCTAAATCCCTCCGTAGCATTAGTTGCTTCGGTTGGATTTTGGGGAGAAGAATTTGACCACTTTGGTGTGTATCTTCCCCTTTTGCATTTGTTGCATCGGGTTGTGCTCCCCACGGTGATTCGTGGGATTGAAGGTTGGAGCTTGTTACTCTTGGGTGCATTGGTAGCTGCCTTAGACGGTGGTGGTGCCGTGAAGACTTCGGCTTGTGAGCTTCGGCACGTTGGGAGCCCCCAATTGAGTTGTGGGTGTGTGCCCCAAAAGTTGTAAGGGCTCCGGAATCCGCCCCGAAGGATTCCGATAGTGGAAGGTGAACCAAACCTTTGGGTGCGGTTCATCGGAGAATAGGGTGAGGCCTTTGTGGCATCTTGAGTAGGCATTTTGTGGCGAGCTCACACCTCTCCAACGAGACGTACTCCCTTAACAAGGAGGAACTCGGGAATAAATCTTCGTCTCCGCGTGCCTCGGTTATCTCTATACCCGAGATTTTACTTATGCACATTACATTGTGATAGCCTTCGTGCTTGATGTTTATATTTAGCTATCACCTTGTTGCTTGCCTTGTTTAGCATAAGTTGTTGGTGCACTTTAGGTAAACCTAGAATTTTAGGTTGTTGGCTTGTTAATTTAAACACCTAGTTTTATTCCGCAATTATCAAGCCCCTAAATAGAAAAAGTTTTAATTGCCTATTCACCCCCCCTCTAGGCGACATCTCGGGCATAGTTGTTCTTTCAATGTGTTGATGTGTTTTGGAATCAATCATATGTTGATTTGATTTTTTCCTCAAATCATGTGTTGATTTGGATTTTGATATAATTTGGACAACCTTTTTGTGTCACACTTTGGTGTGCTCTCTTCTTGGTTTACTTGGTGTTTTCGTCCAAATTGTATCTCGTTTGGTTCTTGAAAGATTTTCCATGTATATTCTCTAATATATATATTATATGGTATGTTTGTCTTTCTAGTCCCAATATATATAGGGGATACTCCACCAAATCCTAAATCGGCTAAGATGTGCGTGAAATTCAATTTCATATCTATATGCACATATTTATGTGGAGTATTTCCTATATATTGTAGTTTCTCTAACTACTATGGGACCCAATGAGTTTGGGAACCATTTTGTGCTTGAATTTTGTTTTAGGTACAATGGAGATGCATTGGATGCTTGCCTCATTCATAAGGAAGGTGTTCTCACCATGTGATTATTGGAGTCAAGCTTTGATGATAAACAAATTCTCATCTTCTTCATCGTCAATGTACCTAGGTAACAAGTATCTATCCCATGCATACTTTTCTAGTCACAACCTTGTGTAGGTTGCTTCTTGGCATGAAAGCTTTTATTTACAATTATTGTGGTTTTGGCTTATTTCCTTCACTTGGTATATCTTTGTGATATTTGTGATGAAATTGCAAAAACCTTTTCTTCAATTGGTATTATTTCTTTGTGATACTTGTTGCCTATCTCAAAGCATCTTCACTATCTCTTGTTCCCTTAGTGATATGTGTGATGTCTTTGATATTTTTAAAGTTCATTTATATACAATGAGATAAATTTGAGTTATGTGCTATGCTTTTAAACAATAATCTCGTTTGTATATTCATGACTTCCCTTTTGGACACCGTGGTCTCCCCTTCATCGACCATTTCATATGTGCAAGTTTCTTTGTGGATGTATATCATCAATGATTTTTCTACTTAGAAACCTATACATATGAGAGAGGTCACCTTTTAGTTGGCATCCTATTTCTTTTGAGCTACCTTGATTTTAATCTATAATTCTTTGGTGGCTCCAAATTTGTTTCACGAGTGCCTATCTTAGTTTTATTTGCATCTTTGCACACTCATGTATTTGTTGAGGATCTTTTACCTCATGCTTACCATGGTGAGTATGTTGATTTTTATTTGGCTAAATGCTCTCACTAGCTTTTGGCATTTTCAATTGGTTTTAGTTTCCAATTGGTATCCCTAAGCTTGTGAACATACTCCTTTAAAGATTTTCTTTTTATCTCGGTTGGGCCTATCTTATGTTGAATCTTTGAAAATTGGTATCTCCTTATGGCTCGACCACATCTTTGGTGCAAGTGCTTTGTTTGATTTAGTTTTTACACCCTTGCACTTGTTGTGTGTTCTTGATGAGTTTGGGGGAGTGAGGATTCCATATTCGTGCACTACTTCAAATGGTGCATTAACACTGGGGAGCTTTTCCAATGTTATTTAGAACACTCGTTTACTCAAATCGTAAAACTTTGTGTTTTATTTGGTTTGTTGGATCTTCTGGATTGCTTTTCTCCTTTGTGGAGATGTTTAGAATGATTTCATCTTTTTGCAATCTTTGGATCCTCAATGTAGTTTGATTCCCTCTAATTATTCGTCAATGGATATGTGCATTTGATTTCACTCATATCTTGAGAAATGCACACTTTATGGAGGAACTCATATTATATTGGCTTTCTAAATTTTTCTTCCCATTTCAGCAATCGATGCCAATGGGGGAGAACACTACTAAGAAACTAGCTATAGGTGGAACCATATTTTGTGGCGCACCAAAGTGGCCGTGCGCCACAGAAAATATTCTGTGGCGCACCCTGGGTGGTGCGCCACAGAATTTCTCAACTTTCTGTGGCGCATGTTAAGCCCATGCGCCACTGAATTAGGTCTTTCTGTGGCGCATACATGCCCATGCGCCATAGAAAATCTGTGGACCCCACCACCAACGGCTGGACTACACCGCCTTTTCTATGGCGCATGGAGTTGGATGCGCCACAGAAATATGGGTGGGCCTGGCACCAATGATTGGGGGGGGGCTATTTCTGTGGCGCATCTGGCCAGATGCGCCACAAAAATATAGATTTCTGTGGCGCATCCAGCTCCATGCGCCACAGAAAGTTGCATTTCTGTGGCGCATGTGGATCCATGCGCCACAGAATTGCTTTCCAGAAATACAAAAGTGGCAGCCCCCCTACCTAACCCCATTGTGTGTCTTCTTCTTCCCCTCTCCTCCCACCTTGCTAGCTCATGTTCCTCCTCCCTCCCATCCCATTTTGCTCATACTTTTCTCCATTTTTTGTAGTTAAAGCTACTTTGTTTGATAGATAATTGGTGAGGGCCGGGGGAGGCTCCATATATACTCTCCTCCTCTCCCAATACATCTTTTTTCTCTCCAACACCACACACTCTCTCATCGATCACGGTCACGTCTCGGTGACAAACCTACTAGGTGAGTATAGTTGGATGGACATGCATATGCATGTTTTGTGTGGCCGGCGATGTGTATGGTTGTATGTGAAGCGCTTGTCGACGGGCGGTTTGCATGATGGCGAGACGATGCTTGTACATGAAACTTGTGTGGTGTGCATGAATTTTTGCATGTGCGAAGAAACTATTAGTTGTTGCTTGCGCCGGCGTGGTGCATGGATGTTTGCCGAAATGTCAATTAACTTCCATTTCGACAAATTTTTGCACTACCCATATGTCCTAGATTTAGGAGTGGTCATGCCAAGTTTTTCCGGAGACCATGCATGTGTGTGTGTGTGCGTGTGCATGTTGCAGTTCTACTTAACATACTCTCGTTTCTCATTTCTGCTCTATCTATAGCAACCATGGTCATCATGATGAGCTCCGGTCAAATCGGTACATACAAGGAAGAAGTGAAGGCGGACATGATTCAGTGCAACAGGCGCCAGATAAGATGTCCGTGTCGAACATGCAAACTCATGAGCTAGATCGACCCTGATTCCGGACAATTGGAGGATCACCTGCTCAGGCGCGGTTTCTGGATAGGCTTCAACAAGGCGTCGACAGCAAATGGTGCGCATGAAGACGAGGGCGGGCGAGAAGACGACTAGTCTCCCGGACATGGTTATCATGACGAAGGAGATGCCGGCGGACAAGATCATCATGACGAAGGAGATGCCGGCGGACAATATCATCATGACGAAGGAGATGCCGGCGGACACGGTCATGATGAAGGAGTATATGGTGGTGGAGAAGACGCGGACACGCAGACCTCGCTAACTTCGGCCTTGCGGGACCCTCATGTTCAAGAACTCCTCCTCAAGGAGACGAGCAACGCCAGAGGTGCAGCCAGAGAGAAATCCAAGCTGGAGCAAATGAAGAAAGACGTGATGACTCCGTTGTATCCTGATTGCCGGCCCCATGATACGCGCTTGCATGTAACACTTGATGCTCTACAGATGAAGGAGGAAAACAGATGGACCGACGTCAGCTTCAGCAAGAACCTAAAATTCTGGCACGATCGTCTTCCCGAGGGGAACACATTGCCAAGCAGTATCGAGGAGGCCAAGAAAGTCGTGTGCCCTCTTGACCTACCGTACGACAGATACCACGCCTGCATCAATGATTGCGCAATTTATCGGGGCGTGTACAAGGACAGAACCACATGTCCGGTGTGCGGCCAGGGACGGTACAAGAGTGGGAACAAGAATGTTCCTCGAAAAGAGGTATGGTACTTTCCTATCACTCCCCGTCTGCAGCGGTATTTCATGGACCCTAAGGAAGCAAAGCTCATGCAATGGCACGCGGAAAGGGAGAAGCCCGAAGAAGATCCGGAGAAGGGCGTGATCCTGACACGCCTTTCAGACGCTTGCCAGTGAGAAGCATTGGAAATCGCCTTCAAAGATTTTGGGCGCGACGCAAGGAACGTCAGGCTGGGTATGAGCACCGATGGACTCAATCTGTTCGGCAACCAGAGTAGCATGCATAGCACATGGCCCATTTTTGTATGGCCTTACAACCTTCCCCCGTGGCATGAAGCAAAGGTACATACACATGAGTATTCTCATTCAGGGGCTGAAACAACCAGGTATCGACATACATATGTATCCCGCGCTGTTGAAAGAGGAGTTAGCCAGGTTGTGGGAGACGCTAGTCCGTACGTGGGACGCCTACACTGGAGATTATTTCGATATGAGAGCCGCGTTACTCACGACGGTGCAGGACTATCCTGGTTGCTCATATGTATCGGCCCAGTTAGGCCACAGATTCTGCGCATGTGTCAAGTGCATGGATGAGACCCCGCATCTCCAGCTACCAAGGGATCCCGGGTCTTTAAAAACCATGTTCCCAGGGGCTCGAAGGTGAATTCGCATGGATCACCCGTGGAGGAAACGCGGTGATTTGTTCAATGGTAAAGACGAGCTCGAAAGAGCCCCGTGCCTGAGGAGCGGCGAAGAAATCGACGAGCTTTTGAAAAATTGGGAGGAGTACCCTGCGCCGGGAAAGAAGCGACCGAGGGTAGATCCCCTGCTGGGTGTATGGAAAGCGAGGTCTGTTTTCCACGACTTGGAGTACTGGAAGGTACTCCACACGCCCCATAGCCTCGATGTAATGAATATTACCAAAAATGTTACCGAGAGTCTACTTGGCACTCTTTGTAACATGTCCGATAGGACCAAGGATGGGACGAAAGCAAGATACGATCTGAAATGGCTTGGAATCAGGAAAGATCTTCAGGCCCCCGATAGTGATGACGACGATGATGATGATCAGACGAAAGGGACTCAAGGTCGTCGCAAAAGGGTAAAGAAGAATGCGGTGGTGCTTCCCGCTGCCTGCTTCACTATGAGTCCGGAGGAGCTCGAGAAGTTTTTCAGGTGCCTCCTAGGAGTCAAATTTTCTCACAGTTACGCGGGTAAGATAAGCAGATATCTGGACGCAACGAAGAAGAGGTTCAGCGGGATGAAGTTGTAGCGCCCCGACCCCGGAATTATACAGAGAGGCTATGTATTCGACACAACCATCAATGTATAAAACAAAGATCGAGACTTGTGGAACAGAACTGGCACAAAGCATGACTCTACGACACAAAACAATATAGCAACTCATATAACGAGAAGAATACAAATATTACAAGCAAAAGGATCACAGATCCAACAATTCAACAAGCGGAAGCGGGTAGTGTTGTCTAACAACAAGAAGCAAAATATGGCCTAAGAGGCCTACAATAAACATCATCCCAGCCAGCTTGTTCCACGGTCCCAAGCTGCCACCTGGGAACCCCAGACTAGTAGTCGACGTCAACGAAGAACCCACCTAGCTGCTCGGTGTCTTCCTCCTCTGAAATACAAAATCATAGAGGCAGCAAAGAGAGACTGAGTACGATGTACTCGCAAGTTTAGTAGGGCGATATAGACCCAATGACTGACGGAGGCTCTAAAGCTATATAATGTAGTTCTTTTGCATAAAGCTAAATTTCATAAACCAAAACTTAGAAGACACATGGCATTCGTCTACTCAGAATATTTTTATAAAGGGGTAAGAGAGTAACATTTGTCATCACCGGTTCTCATCGAACCCTATGTAATCAACCACACTCATCTCCACCAAGGCACCCCCTCGAATCACCCTCGAGGAAGTGAACCTTTAACACACGTGATTATGCAACCTTTAGCTGCCATAGCAATTAGGTTAAGATTCTCTATGGTCTTATCGTCTATTCCCAAGTTGTCCGTAACCATGGACACGGCTTTTCGAAAAGATTAACCCTGCAGGGGTGTACTAATTTACCCATTGGTACCGTCCGGCTCACCTGAGTGGCCCTCTTCCGGGGAAGGCCGGGAAGCGGGCGCGGTTAGACCTTTACAATGCATGAGGCTTACTCAAGGACCATCAGTGGCGGAAGGACAGGTTCAGCGCTCCCAGCGCCCTGCCCCACCGTCACGTCCTAACATCACCGTCCTCGTTCCTTTTCCACTCACACCACACACGCGCAAATGGAAATAGCAAACTAGAGGACCCTTGACAAGCCCCTCACAAATTATTTGGTCGGTAAGGCGCCCATACACCCACCAATGGCAGCACGCTAGTCTTGGTTCAAGAGGTAAAGAACTCGCACCTAGGGGCTAGAGTGAGGCAAAACACCATCCCCGATGGCAACTCACCCAAGCCTACTTAGCATTTTAATTAAGCACCCGCATATCCACCATGCCCGACTCGTTCCATTAACATCATCAATTATGGAATTCAACAACGGACATAACTAGTATTGCAACTAAGCATGTCTAAGCATGGCTAAGCATATAACCAACAATTATAAATCGTATCCGGCCAACACATCAACACTAGGGTTCATAGGTAGGGGTACATGTGAATGGCTCGGGGAAAAGACATGCATTCATAGGATTCTATATATTTACCAAAAGACATTTGAACCGCATGCAATATTATGGTGGATAAAATAATTTGATAAAATCATAGGATGCTAGATGCCAAGAAGGTTAGGTTATCTCTTGCCTTGCTGCCCGGTCGTGAAGTACTGCTCGTCGGGGTAGTTAGAGAGACCCTCGACTCCGGAATCTATCGACACCCAAAAGAAAAATACAAAGCACACATAAATCACACGAACTCAAAATGCAATGCTCAATCACATGATGACATGTCCAATTGATGCAACCATATTATTATATAAATTAAGAGCAAATTTAAATGAGGAGCCAAATAATTAGTGCAATTATTTGGAACCAACCCCATATTTATCTTAGTGACTACAAGTCTTTATGAATTATTAAATTATTAGAGAAATGGCTCAATTATGCATGAACATGACATGAATGGATAGGGTTTGTCACTCCGATCATTTTGGTACTTTATTTGTAATTTTCGGAGCACCGATGAATAATTAGCAAATTCATTAAATAATTGAAATTACTTCATTAAATCAAAATGCGAATAACAGCAAATAAAAGTTTGTGATCATGATGTGACAAGTGCATGGTTTGCTAGCATTTGACAAGGTGATCACTTTGGTATTTTATTCATAATTTTGGAAAAGTATTTAATAGGTTATAAATTTTCCTAAGTGGGATATTAATTACCCATTTTAGGAATTCTTCACAACAATAAGATAAAAAGTCCCAAAGGATCATTTCAATGATTCTATATGGTAGAGTATGTCTTGCTGAACAATTTGGTATTTAATTTGTAATTTTTGGACCATTAAACAATGAGATATCAATTATTTAAAATTCTGCTTTTATCAAAGAATAAAAAGAAAAACTGGGGCAGGCCGGCCAGACCGGGTGCAGGCCGGCCATTATGTCCGGGCCACAAACCGAGAAGCCCCGGCCACTGGGCCGGCCCAGGCCGGGCGCTAGGCCGGCCACTGGCCCGAGCCGGGTGGCCTCAAGGCCGGTCAGGCCGGGAGCACGGCCGGGCGTGCGGGCACGCGCGCGTTCGGTCAAAATGCCACGACCGGCGCGAGCACGGCGGTGACCGCGGCGTCGGCACGGACGCGCACGGCGGTGGCCGGCGCGCGGGGACGCGATACTGGACGCGATTCGACGCGCCGTTCTAAGGGGAGTCCACGGGCGGCGATTTGGACCAATAGGTCGTCGGGATGCGCACCGGCGACGGGCTACGGCGGCGTCACGGTTCGGCCGTCGGCGCCAGGACAAACGAGAGGGAAAAGGAGAGCACACGGAGGACGGGGAGCACCGCGAACTCACCCTGAGCGTGTTGGAGGGGTCGGCGGAGGCAGGGGTGGCCGGAAGCGACGTGAGGGTGCTCGGACGCCGGCGGCCGGAGCGGAAAGGACCGGCGGCATGCTTGAGGTAAAGGGCGCCCCGGCCCGATTCACTCGGTGGGGAGGACGAGGAGAGCGAGGCGAAGCTCTTGGCGGCGTCGGCATGGCCAGGGGCGGTCGGAGTCGATGGCGTGCGTGACGGCGGCGGTGATGGAGGCGCGGCGGACAGGGAGCTCGATCTAGGGTCTCCATGTGCGGGAAAAGGAGAGAGAGAGGGGCGGGGAGGCACAGAGGAGAGGCATGGCGTCGGGGACCTCTTGAGTCTTGACCACGCGGGAGCAGGTGGGCGGCGGCATGGCTCGGGCGGCATGGCGCCAGCGCCCTTGGTCGCCACAGTGAAAGGGGAAAGAGAGAGAGACTGGCAGTGGGGACCCACTGTCAGGGATTTCACCTTTTCCATTTTTCCTTTTCTGATTTTTAAAACAGCAAGAATTATCTGTTTAATAGAGCTATTTAAGAAATTTATAAAAATCTGGGAAAATTCATGTGGGCTCCCTAGGTTCTGAGGAATCACCACAAAAATTGTTATCCCAAAAATAAAATGTTTGCACCACATTTGTTCATAAGGTTTAGTTATAGCTATTTTCGTTAAATTGCAAAAAGCATTTAATTGGAGCAAAATAACCTGTTCCAAAAATAATGAAAATATTCATGGAGGCTCTCACAATAATATTGAAACTCCCCATGATTTTAGTTTGAATTTTTGGAAGGTTTAACTTGGTTCCAAAAATAGGAATGGAATTAAGCCAATTTAAATTCTCATAATTTATTTATTTGATTGGCATTTATAAAAATATATTCTTAGAACTTCCGGGACAATTTGGAAATTCAAGAATAAGTTGGTTTGGCCATTTTGGGCAAGGCATTTGGTTTTGGAAATTTGAGGAAGGGTTTTGCTTCCTTTATTTTAAGGTGTTGCTTTATTTAAATTTAGCAATTTAAATAATTATGCCATGATGCAAATGCAACACAAAAGTGAAAATTTGGCCCATATTTTAGGGTACCAAATCTGGGCTGTTACAATTCTACCCCCCTTACAGGAATCTCGTCCCGAGATTCTAGAGTAGGAAGAGGGATGAGAGGAACATGGCAACTCTCCATTTCAACGATCTAGCTCGCTCTCCCGATGATCTTCCTAGTTGTAGTGATTGGCAAAACTTTGGGTTCATCTAGGCGGGATAGATATGGCATTGACCCACCTTTAGATGGAGAGGTAAAACCTGGTATAGAGCTATTGCCACGAGGTAGGTGGAGTAGGAGGATTGACCGATAGAGATTTAGCAAAACCGTAGTGAGGTTCTCCTTGAGATATTAGGCGTCACACTCCGGCTTCAGAATAGCCTTCAATCAATCCTCAAGCGAAATCGTACTTGAAGACAGAGAAAGGACCTTAGGGGAACTATTAGGATAAACTACCCATGATACACATGGACAGTGGGGATTGTTAAGGTTTCGAGAGATTTTTGTCAAAGGCCTTCCGGTGAGAGGCGTGAACCACATCATCAGATTTGTCAGGATTACTAGTAGGCTTAGGTCATGCTCTTAATAAACTCCAAGCATCAATTTTGCTTGAGATCCAGAGTTAGGTAGGTGTGCATCTGAACGAAAAGGACTTGGCAACATAGACAGCTCAGCCCGATGATATGATTACCAAACAGGCTAAGAGTGCCACCCAAGTCTTTGGATTTCAAGCAATAGCATTTGCTAAAAGTTTCCGACTACCACAATGATATTCATCCTCAACACTCTCGAGCCTGAGAACTCGGAGGTAGATGGATAAGGAAAGGTGAGAGCATCACTTCATCAAGCTCGTCATGAGACTAGGCACGACTTCTCGATATAAAAGAGTGTGACACTCCAAGGTGGAACGGAACAAAAACTAGACAAGCTCCTATTCCGCGATTTACAAAGCTTTGACCTGCCCGAAATATGGACGAGGTACCGGAGTTTGTTTCTCCTGACATCCCGAAGTGGAATGACTTGACGAAGCACAAGAATAACATGTATCAGAACACCCCAATGCAAGATAACTTGATTGTCAACAGATTGATAGGGGACTGATAATAGATTTGGATTAAGGAACGGGCTAACAACAATTTAGGATATTGCAGAAGCCCGGGTTAGCACTCTTCCGACAACTAGTGCCGACAGGGTTTCAGGAAAGGAGTTATCGAAGGGATCACAATTATTGATGGAAAAACTCATTAGGAGCAATCCCGTCGTGATTCAGATGATTCCATGACATAGAGCCTAGCCAAAGCTAGTGACGAAGAAGAGTTTTGTCGAGGAAAACAATTACGGCTGCCACCTCGAGCTTGAAGACTAACTTGAGATTTTGCCAACCTGATGTATGGTTTAACCATTTGCACCAGGGTTCAACGGAAAAGATCTTGGGTTAAAGATCAGCTTCATGCACTGGGACCCACAATAGCATAATGCTCACAAGGGTGTCAACCCTCACGAATCATTACACCTGAGCCCTAGCACAATCCGGGACCTTCGGTTCAAGATCTTGGTCTAAAGCAAAGGAGTATCTTGACGAACCACCATACTTCTTATCTTCGGAAATTAGACAAGCATGTTAATCCATAACTAAAGGTAGGAACCCAAACCCCGAGATCCTAAGGATTTAGAACTTTGCCGATGATCAGAAGAACCGTTAAAATCAAATAGAGGTAAGATGACACCGAGATCAGAGTGAATTGGATAAGGAGTAAAAAGAATCCTAGGAGGGTTTTCACAACTCATTTTTAGGTAAAAATAATTTTTACGAACTAGACTCGACATCGACCAATAGAAAGGGTTTCCTACAGGCAGTCCTGCTCTGATACCAACTTGTAGCGCCCCGACCCCGGAATTATACAGAGAGGCTATGTATTCGACACAACCATCAATGTATAAAACAAAGATCGAGACTTGTGGAACAGAACTGGCACAAAGCATGACTCTACGACACAAAACATATAGCAACTCATATAATGAGAAGAATACAAATATTACAAGCAAAAGGATCACAGATCCAACAATTCAACAAGCGGAAGCGGGTAGTGTTGTCTAACAACAAGAAGCAAAATATGGCCTAAGAGGCCTACAAATAAACATCATCCCAGCCAGCTTGTTCCACGGTCCCAAGCTGCCACCTGGGAACCCCAGACTAGTAGTCGACGTCAACGAAGAACCCACCTAGCTGCTCGGTGTCTTCCTCCTCTGAAATACAAAATCATAGAGGCAGCAAAGAGAGACTGAGTACGATGTACTCGCAAGTTTAGTAGGGCGATATAGACCCAATGACTGACGGAGGCTCTAAAGCTATATAATGTAGTTCTTTTGCATAAAGCTAATTTCATAAACCAAAACTTAAAGACACATGGCATTCGTCTACTCAGAATATTTTTATAAAGGGGTAAGAGAGTAACATTTGTCATCACCGGTTCTCATCGAACCTTTGTAATCAACCACACTCATCTCCACCAAGGCACCCCCTCGAATCACCCTCGAGGAAGTGAACCTTTAACACACGTGATTATGCAACCTTTAGCTGCCATAGCAATTAGGTTAAGATTCTCTATGGTCTTATCGTCTATTCCCAAGTTGTCCGTAACCGTGGACACGGCTTTTCGAAAAGATTAACCCTGCAGGGGTGTACTAATTTACCCATTGGTACCGTCCGGCTCACCTGAGTGGCCCTCTTCCGGGGAAGGCCGGGAAGCGGGCGCGGTTAGACCTTTACAATGCATGAGGCTTACTCAAGGACCATCAGTGGCGGAAGGACAGGTTCAGCGCTCCCAGCGCCCTGCCCCACCGTCACGTCCTAACATCACCGTCCTCGTTCCTTTTCCACTCACACCACACACGCGCAAATGGAAATAGCAAACTAGAGGACCCTTGACAAGCCCCTCACAAATTATTTGGTCGGTAAGGCGCCCATACACCCACCAATGGCAGCACGCTAGTCTTGGTTCAAGAGGTAAAGAACTCGCACCTAGGGGCTAGGTGAGGCAAAACACCATCCCCGATGGCAACTCACCCAAGCCTACTTAGCATTTTAATTAGCATCCCATTATCCACCAGTCCGCACTCGTTCCATCTTCAACATACAATTATGGAATCAACAACGGACACAACTAGTATTGCAACTAAGCATGTCTAAGCATGGCTAAGCCTATAACCAACATTATAATCGTATCCGGCCAACACATCAACACTAGGGTTCATAGGTAGGGATACATGTGATGGCTCGGGAAAAGACATGCATTCATAGGATTCTATATATTTACCAAAGAGACATTTGAACCGCATGCAATATTATGGTGGATAAAATAGTTTGATAAAATCATAGGATGCTAAATGCCAAGAAGGTTAGGTTATCTCTTGCCTTGCTGCCCGGTCGTGAAGGTACTGCTCGTCGGGGTAGTTAGAGAGACCCTCGACTCCGGAATCTATCGATACCCAAAAGAAATACAAAGCACACATAAATCACACGAACTCAAAATGCAATGCTCAATCACATGATGACATGTCCAATTGATGCAACCATATTATTATATAATTAAGAGCAAATTTAAATGAGGAGCCAAATAATTAGTGCAATTATTTGGAACCAACCCCATATTTATCTTAGTGACTACAAGTCTTTATGAATTATTAAATTATTAGAGAAATGGCTCAATTATGCATGAACATGACATGAATGGATAGGGTTTGTCACTCCGATCATTTTGGTACTTTATTTGTAATTTTCGGAGCACCGATGAATAATTAGCAAATTCATTAAATAATTGAAATTACTTCATTAAATCAAAATGCGAATAACAGCAAATAAAAGTTTGTGATCATGATGTGACAAGTGCATGGTTTGCTAGCATTTGACAAGGTGATCACTTTGGTATTTTATTCATAATTTTTGGATAAGTATTTAATAGGTTATAAATTTTCCTAAGTGGGATATTAATTACCCATTTTAGGAATTCTTCACAACAATAAGATAAAAAGTCCCAAAGGATCATTTCATGATTCTATATGGTAGAGTATGTCTTGCTGAACAATTGGTATTTAATTGTAATTTTTGGACCATTAAACAATGAGATATCAATTATTTAAAATTCTGCTTTTATCAAAGAATAAAAAGAAAAACTGGGGCAGGCCGGCCAGACCGGGTGCAGGCCGGCCATTATGTCCGGGCCACAAACCGAGAAGCCCCGGCCACTGGGCCGGCCAGGCCGGGCGCTAGGCCGGCCACTGGCCCGAGCCGGGTGGCCTCAAGGCCGGTCAGGCCGGGAGCACGGCCGGGCGTGCGGGCACGCGCGCGTTCGGTCAAAATGCCACGACCGGCGCGAGCACGGCGGTGACCGCGGCTTCGGCACGGACGCGCACGGCGGTGGCCGGCGCGCGGGGACGCGATACTGGACGCGATCGATGCGCCGTTCTAAGGGGAGTCCACGGGCGGCGATTTGGACCATAGGTCGTCGGGATGCGCACCGGCGACGGGCTACGGCGGCGTCACGGTTCGGCCGTCGGCGCCAGGACAAACGAGAGGGAAAGGGAGAGCACACGGAGGACGGGGAGCACCGCGAACTCACCCTGTGCGTGTTGGAGGGGTCGGCGGAGGCAGGGGTGGCCGGAAGGCGACGTGAGGGTGCTCGGACGCCGGCGGCCGGAGCGGAAAGGACCGGCGGCATGCTTGAGGTAAAGGGCGCCCCGGCCCGATTCACTCGGTGGGGAGGACGAGGAGAGCGAGGCGAAGCTCTTGGCGGCGTCGTCATGGCCAGGGGCGGTCGGAGTCGATGGCGTGCGTGACGGCGGCGGTGATGGAGGCGCGGCGGACAGGGAGCTCGATCTAGGGTCTCCATGTGCGGGAAAAGGAGAGAGAGAGGGGCGGGGAGGCACAGAGGAGAGGCATGGCGTCGGGGACCTCTTGAGTCTTGACCACGCGGGAGCAGGTGGGCGGCGGCATGGCTCGGGCGGCATGGCGCCAGCGCCCTTGGTCGCCACAGTGAAAGGGGAAAGAGAGAGAGACTGGCAGTGGGGACCCACTGTCAGGGATTTCATCTTTTCCATTTTTCCTTTTCTGATTTTTAAAACAGCAAGAATTATTTGTTTAATAGAGCTATTTAAGAAATTTATAAAAATCTGGGAAAATTCATGTGGGCTCCCTAGGTTCTGAGGAATCACCACAAAAATTGTTATCCCAAAAATAAAATGTTTGCACCACATTTGTTCATAAGGTTTAGTTATAGCTATTTTCGTTAAATTGCAAAAAGCATTTAATTGGAGCAAAATAACCTGTTCCAAAAATAATGAAAATATTCATGGAGGCTCTCACAATAATATTGAAGCTCCCCATGATTTTAGTTTGAATTTTTGGAAGGTTTAACTTGGTTCCAAAAATAGGAATGGAATTAAGCCAATTTAAATTCTCATAATTTATTTATTTGATTGGCATTTATAAAAATATATTCTTAGAACTTCCGGGACAATTTGGAAATTCAAGAATAAGTTGGTTTGGCCATTTTGGGCAAGGCATTTGGTTTTGGAAATTTGAGGAAGGGTTTTGCTTCCTTTATTTTAAGGTGTTGCTTTATTTAAATTTAGCAATTTAAATAATTATGCCATGATGCAAATGCAACACAAAAGTGAAAATTTGGCCCATATTTTAGGGTACCAAATCTGGGCTGTTACAAAGAGCAAGTCAGTTAGCTGTTAAGCTGATTGATACCTTTGAGAGGAAGCTTGCCAGGGCTGCAGAGTTGGCCTCCAAGAAGAGTCGCTCGCAGTCGGAGTCTGCAGTGTAGTCTGTGTAGTAGGGTTCCCTTTTGGTTCGCCTTTTGTAGTGAACATAATGAAGTCTATTTATCAATGCAATTCCTGATTCCTCCATGTCAATGTACCTCTTCGAGTCTTTTGCTATAATGAATATGGCTTCTGTTTGACACCACTTAATTTGGCAGCCTGATGAAAATGCTGCTCTTGAAGTCGCCGAGGCCACCCGTGTAAATGAGGGTGAGAGTACCTCTTCTGCTGCGCCCACTCGTCAACAGGGCCTAGCTGGTCCAACTCCCAGACGGAGCGTGAACGACCAGTGGGTGTTTAACTATATGAGGAACAAGATCACTGAACTTGAGTCGAAGCTGCGGAGAACTGAAGTGGAGCTTGAACGCCTCAGGGCGCGTTCCGCTGGGCCGTTCAATCAGCGCGAACGGTTCCTTCTCGACCAGATTGATCTGATATGTCGACAGCTGCAAGGTTGGACTCTAACTGCTTTGCTTTGATTTCTTCATGCTTGTGTTGTTCTGCACCTTGACCCGTTAATTGCAGTTGTTAACCCCGACTGGCAAGCCGAGAACGCTCGAGTGAACGAGCGCGTGGAGAGTGAGGCCACCGGTAATTCTGTCGAAGCTCGCCAGTTTTGGGTACATAAGGGAGAGGGCCGTATACTCGCGCGGATGCTGGATCGCACCTGGCGAGCTGCGTTCGTGCTTGAAGGTTGCAGGAAAGCACTCTGGCAAATCAACAAAGTGTTCTTCCCCCTTGATGAACAGCCGGAAGGGTTGCCCGCGCTGTTGGAGAGGTTCCGCAGCAGTAGGGCGTTGAAGGGGGTCGTCCTCGGTCAGCTTGTTGCCGGGGCCAACACGGCGTTTGCCTATGTTCGACTGCACCGACCTCATGTTCCCTTGGACAGAATACTTGATGGGTTGCCTAGGGATGTTGATTATGCTGAATCCCTTGAGGCCGCACGTCAGGTGATGCAACAGGTCCTGAATCATACAGAGCGACGTGTAGGGCCACTGGATGCGCCAAAGGAAGAGCCTGTCGACTGTATGGCGCGAGCCCCCGAGTGAATCGAGTGGCGGCCTAGGATTTTCGAGTTATGCCTGTGTGGCGCAGCCCCCGAGTGTTTCGAGTGGCGGCCTAGGCTAGACTTAGACCTGTATGGCGCGAGCACCCGAGTGGTTCGAGTGGCGGCCTAGGATTTTCGAGTGATGCCTGTGTGGCGCAGCCCCCGAGTGATTCGAGTGGCGGCCTAGGCTAGACTTAGACCTGTATGGCGCGAGCCCCCGAGTGATTCGAGTGGCGGCCTAGGATTTTCGAGTTATGCCTGTGTGGCGCAGCCCCCGAGTGATTCGAGTGGCGGCCTAGGCTAGACTTAGACCTGTATGGCGCGAGCCCCCGAGTGGTTCGAGTGGCGGCCTAGGATTTTCGAGTGATGCCTGTGTGGCGCAGCCCCCGAGTGATTCGAGTGGCGGCCTAGGCTAGACTTAGACCTGTATGGCGCGAGCCCCCGAGTGATTCGAGTGGCGGCCTAAGATTTTCGAGTTATGCCTGTGTGGCGCAGCCCCCGAGTGATTCGAGTGGCGGCCTAGGCTAGACTTAGACCTGTATGGCGCGAGCCCCCGAGTGATTCGAGTGGCGGCCTAGGATTTTCGAGTTATGCCTGTGTGGCGCAGCCCCCGAGTGATTCGAGTGGCGGCCTAGGCTAGACTTAGACCTGTATGGCGCGAGCCCCCGAGTGATTCGAGTGGCGGCCTAGGATTTTCGAGTTATGCCTGTGTGGCGCAGCCCCCGAGTGATTCGAGTGGCGGCCTAGGCTAGACTTAGACCTGTATGGCGCGAGCCCCCGAGTGATTCGAGTGGCGGCCTAGGATTTTTGAGTTATGCCTGTGTGGCGCAGCCCCCGAGTGATTCGAGTGGCGGCCTAGGCTAGACTTAGACCTGTATGGCGCGAGCCCCCGAGTGATTCGAGTGGCGGCCTAGGATTTTCGAGTTATGCCTGTGTGGCGCAGCCCCCGAGTGATTCGAGTGGCGGCCTAGGCTAGACTTAGACCTGTATGGCGCGAGCCCCCGAGTGATTCGAGTGGCGGCCTAGGATTTTCGAGTTATGCCTGTGTGGCGCAGCCCCCGAGTGATTCGAGTGGCGGCCTAGGCTAGACTTAGACCTGTATGGCGCGAGCCCCCGAGTGGTTCGAGTGGCGGCCTAGGATTTAGGTTGATTGCTCACAAAGGAAGAAATGACAAGTCTTTTCCTTCAAATATCTTTATTGATTCTCGCAAACAGGCCGCCTCGTTAAAACCCTTCCAGTCCCCTTAGGTACCCTGGCGAGGGAAAGAGTGCGTAAGAAACCTGCTGCTACTTAACAAGGTGAAGCTTACAAGCTGGGGTTGATCAGGCGTAGAAGCGGCGTAACTGTGCCACGTTCCACGGATTGTTGCAGACTGTCCCTGTCTTCGAGTCCTTCAGGCGGTAAGCTCCATTGCCGATTGCCTCTGTCACAATGTATGGCCCCTCCCATGGGGAGGCGAGTTTGTGCACCTTCTTCTGCTTGAGCCGGAGAACCAGGTCTCCTGGGACGAATGCTCTAGGCCGCAGTCGCCGACCGTGGTAGTTGCGTAGGTCTTGCTGGTACACAGCTGTGCGGCTGAGGGCGATGTCGCGTGCCTCATCCAGGACATCCACATCATCTTCAAGTGCTTCTTCAGCATCAGACTCGTCGTATGCCACCACTCGTGGAGCGTCAAATTTGATGTCGCAGGGCAGGACTGCTTCGGCACCGTACACCATGAAGAATGGTGTATACTGGGTAGATCTGTTTGGCGTGGTGCGTAGGCTCCACAGCACACTTGGTAGCTCCTCCACCCAGGCTCCTGCGGCTCGCTTCAATGGTACTCGCAGACGCTTCTTGATGCCTTTGCCGACTAGGCCATTGGCCCTCTCGACTTGCCCGTTGGACTGCGGGTGCGAGACAGATGCATAACTGAGCTTGACACCTTGTTCAGAGCAGAAATCCCTGAATTCTTCGGCTGTGAAGTTCGTCCCGTTGTCGGTGATGATGCCGTGTGGCACACCGAACCTGAAGATGATTGACCTGATAAAGTTGACCGCTGAGGTTGCGGTTGAGCTTGTGATTGGGACCGCCTCGATCCACTTCGTGAACTTGTCGACTGCCACCAGGAGGTGAGTGTGCCCGCCTGGGGAGGATTTCTTGAAGGGACCTACCATGTCGAGTCCCCATTGCGCGAAGGGCCACGCGAGTGGTATTGTCTTCAGTGCCGACGCTGGTGCATGCGGCTTGTTGGCGAACTCCTGACAGCCAACGCATTTTTTGACCAGCTCTTCTGCGTCTTGCATTGCGGTGGGCCAGTAGAACCCTGCTCGCAGCGCCTTGGCCACCAGTGCTCGACTGCTTGCGTGGTGCCCGCATATGCCTGCGTGGATGTCGAGTAAGATTGCTTGGCCGTCGGCTGGATCGATGCACCTTTGGAGTACTCCTGAGATGCTTCTCTTGTAGAGCTCGCCATTGATGATGGTGAAGCCTTTGGAACGGCGGACGATGCGCTTGGCTTCGACTGGGTTCTCCGGCAGTCGCTGGTGCAGCATGTAGGCCAGATACGGACTTGTCCACGTGGGCTCGACTAGCATTATCTCCATGACCTCCTTCTCCGTGCTTGGCGGGTTGGCGGTGCTTGTTGTCGATGTAGAGGGTTCTGGCGGGGGCCGGACCTTGATTGAGCGCTGTGTGATGCACTCGAGGAAGACTCCGGGTGGCACCGGAGCTCGATCCGATCCTAGGTTGGCCAGGACGTCAGCTTCTTCGTTGCTTTCGCGGCCGATGTGCCGCAGTTCGCAGCCGTCGAAGAGGCCTTCCAGCTGATTGTACAGCTCCCTGTAGGCTATCATGTTGTCAGCGATGGCATCACACTGCTTCATGGTTTGCTGCACAACCAGATAGGAATCGCCGTAGATCATGAGGCGAGTGGCACCGCAGTTCTGGGCCATCCGCATGCCGTGAATCAGGGCTTCGTACTCTGCTTCGTTGTTGGAAGGAGTTGGGAACTTCATCTGCAGCACGTACTTCAGCTTGTCGACTGCGTTCCACCCTTCTCTGTGCGACAACGTTACGAACATCTTCGCCTGGCTGCGGCTGTCGAAGTCGAATTGGGGCTGGGTCTGCAAGTGGTGCGGGGTCACGATCGCGGTGGCCTCGATTCTCGTGCGCCCTTTCTGCCGGTGCTGATTTTGCCAAGACTTCCTCGACTTCCCTGAGGGATTGGATTTGTCGCCTGTGGAGGCGGGCGTGGGCGTCACCCTCCGGCGGCTGTGTTAGTCGCAGGTAGGTTTCGACCGCCATGAGGGCCGAAGCGGGTGTCTTGGGGACAGGGATTCCATCCGCATCTTCCGTCATGAATGACGACTCCAGATTGCGAGTGAGGTGGACGCGATCAGCTTCTGGCACCCGTGGCATGCGAGCCCTGTGACGTCCTCCTTGCGAGACTTCCTCCGATCCGGCCAAGAACGAGTGTGCTGCCCTCCTGGCACTCGACGCGTCGGCTAGTTCTTTGCGCCGAATCAGATCGGCCTTCTCTTGGCGAACTCGCTCGGACTCCTTCCAAAGCAAGTATTGGACCGCCAGTTGGTCTTCTCGGGGTTCATCTGGTGAAGGGAACGTGCCCTCGTCCACGTGCTTCATGGCCTGGATCGCCATCTCCCGAGTGATGGTGAGTCTTGTCACCCTGTCCGGCATGGTCACCTCCAGCGGATATACGTGTTCCCCGCCGTTGGATCGTGCTGGGCTGGCCATACAGACTTGCGCGGGGTACACCCGTCGAGTGGGGCTGATGCTCCCAGTCCTGCTTCCTTCGTCCGAGCTATGCTCAGAGTCGAAAATCACAGCAACGTGGCGGGTGCCACGGTCACTGCTACTGGCGATTCCGCGACGCAGAGGCGCGGTTGGCGTAGGCGAAATTGGCGTAAATTTTGGCTTCGTCCGAGGCGCGGACAAGAAGGTCGGAGTAGACTTGTTCCGCGCCAAGGTTGCAGTAGATGCGATTTTTCTGGTAACCGCGGGTGTGGTCACCGCAGTCGCCTTTGACGCGGTCGTAGATGGTGCTGACGCAGTCGAAGTAGACGCGATCTTCACGGCAGTCGATGGCACGATCGCCGTGGCGGGTGAAGCTGCGGTCGGCGCAGTCGGTGTAGATGCTGGCGCGTCCGTCGCGCGCAACGTGGCCAGCGTGGGCCGGAGCGTTCCGCGACTGTCCACGAGATAGCGCAGACTACCGAAGGTAATCCACGTGCTCTGCTGCACCTCAGTGTACGCCGGGAGATCCGCCGGCGAGTGGTGGGCGAACTCGAGGAAGCCGGTGTAGATCGACTCCCTGGCGCTGATGCCGTTCTTCATTGTTGATGAGGCCGGCGCAACCATGACTCCAACGATCTGTTCTTTCCCACAGACGGCGCCAATTGACGAGGAGTGGACTCGGCAAATCCCAAGGTTGCACACCCCGGGTTGATTGAGGGGGAGAGAGAGAGAGCGTTGGTGGTTGTGACGGCTAACAGGGGGCGAGTTTTACCCAGGTTCGGCCCCTCGAGGTGAGGTAAAGACCTACTCCTGCTTGTCTGGAATTATCGAGGTGGCTACAATGGCGAGATGCAATCTCGCTAGGGTTTGCTTGCTGGTTGCCTGACCTAGACGACGCAACCTCCTGGCCTTTATATCACAGGCCAGGTCTCGGGTGGACGGTGCAGATTGCACGTTACAAGATAAGGAGAACTCTCATCGGCCTAACCGACTACTTGGGCCACCCGGTATACTTCATGGGCTTCAATGGGCTTCACTTGGCGTGACCCAGGTATCACCACCGTGGGGCACCCGAAAGGTAGCCCCACGACACCGGCCTGCTGGGTCATCGGGGAGGCCAGAGATTCCGGTCCTTCGGGCCGGAGACTCCAGCCGGGCCGGAGACTCCGGGCACCCTCCGGGGGGGGCTCCGGACCCCTATCCAGAGGCGACCACACAGATGCAAAAGGCTGAGAAAAAATGAGGGCCGGAGATTCCGGGTCCTCGGGCCGGAGACTCCGGTGGGCCGGAGACTCCGGTCCTTCTCCGGGGGAACTCCGGACCCCTATACAGTACCGCACCACAGCAGACACAAACGGCAGCGAAAATCAGAGGGACCGGAGACTCCGGTCATTTGAGCCGGAGACTCCGGTGTGGCCGGAAACTCCGGACCAACTCCGGGGTAGATCCAACAGCAAAACCAAGACCCCATAACTTTTGCATATGAACTCCGTTTTCGATAATCTTGGACTCGTTGGAATCGTCACAATGAGCACAACAAGATTATGCAGAGAAACATCATAGTTCAACAAGATATTATAAAACCAAATGGGGAAGTTTAAAAACTCTTTTTCGCAAACCGGAAATGCCACATCTTTTGCAATTGAAGTCCGAATAAAGTAAAACCAATTTTGTTGGAAAGAGGACGACAAAAGCAACCTTTGTAAAAGGGCAAACAAGCAATGGAGATTTTGCAAAGAGATGGAAGAAATATCTTCCGCACGGATGAACCGGCAAAATCTCCAATACCGAAAAACACAAAAGAAGACGCAAAAGCAAACCGTTTTCGGTGACCTTGGCTTTGTCATGACACGCATGACAAGCACCAAGACCACACCACGATAAGATCCAAATAAGAACCAATAAAGATGATTGCATGGATGCAAAGGTTTGAGCTCTCCACGAACGATACGATCACGATACTTGGTCGAGAGCCCCTCTTGATAGTACGGCTATCTATCCTATAATCCGGTCTCTCAACTAACATCATGAGACCGGTAAAATAAAGGCCCTATCAAGATCATACCTTTGCCTTGCGCATTAATCCACTTGAGGTCGATGAAGACGATCTTCAACTCCTCAAGACGAACCACCTTTCTTGATTGCGCCTTGCTTGGTGAAGATTCTCATGACACTCCCCCATACACCAAGATGGGGAAAGCACTCTTCGACATATCTTCACTTGAACTTGAGTGTTGATCAACCCGCACTTAGCCTTGATCAACACAAACTTCTTCCCTTAACCTTGATTCCAACGAATGGAGATCAAGCAACTCAAATGGACACACCTATAAATATAGCTCAAAGCAAACATTAGTCCATAGAGATTGTCATTAATTATCAAAACCATGCATGGGATCAACCATGCACTTTCAGCCGGAACTTCTGGTCCCCCGGAAATTTCCGAGGAAAACTTCCGGGCCAAAGTTCCGGACCCCCTCCAGAGAGAAAACGTGAAAACGACTTAGCCAAATTTTCTTGGACCGGATATTCCGGACCAAGCACCGGAATTTCCGTCCCCCAGGAAATTTCCGGGGCAAATTTTCGGAACCCCTCCAGTGAGAAACACGAAAAAGACTTAGACAAAAACTCGGATGAAAAATATGGGCCGGAACTTCCGCCCTTCTGAAAAACTGCAGAAAGTGCAAAATGAAAGCGGGCATATCTTTCGCATCCAGACTCCGTTTTCGATGATCTTGGGCTTGTTAGAATCGTAACAGAGAGCTCTACAAGAATATACAGCTAAACATCATAGTACAACAAGGGAGGATAAAACCAAATGGGGAAAGGTAAAACCTCTCTATAAAAGACGAACCGATAAACCTCCAAAACCAAAAACGCAATAGGAGACCCATACAAAAACCATTTTTTGATGAACTTGGACTTGTCATGACAAGCACGACAAGCACCAAAACCACACCACAATAAGAGCCAAATAAGATCCAATAAAGATGATTGCAAGGATGCAAAGGTTTGAGCTCTCCACGAACAATACGATACTCGGTCGAGAGCCCCTCTTGATAGTACGGTTAACTATCCTATAACCCGTTCTCTCCACTAACATCATGAGACCGGTAAAGTAGAAACCCTATCAAGATCATACCTTTGCCTTGCGCATAATCCACTTGAGGTCGACGATGATGATCTTCATCTTCTCAAGATGGACCACCTTTCTTGATTGCGCTTTGCTTGGTGAAGACTCACAAGTTGCTCCCCCATACACCAATATGGGAGAAGCACTCTTCGGCATATCTTCACTTGGACTTGAGTGTTGATCAACCCGCACTTAGCCTTGATCAACAAATATTCTTCTTCTTTTAGCCTTGACTCCAACATATGGAGATCAAGCATGCTAATGGACACACCTACAAGTATACCTCAACACAAACATTAGTCCATAGAGATTGTCATTAATTATCAAAACCACACATGGAGGCAACCATGTACTTTCAAAGTAGAGTGCCACTAACCACCACGGAGGAGGGGGGGAGGCCGGCGCACTCCAATCTGCCGCACAACCATCGTCGATCGGTGGTTGGTGGTGGCTGAGGGGAAAGACTATGGCATCGACACCGACCTGGAGTGAGAAAAGAAATGAGGAAGAAGGAGCATGAGGCGGAAGAAGAAAATGATGGAAAAGGAGATAAAGAAGGAGGCATACCGGCGGGGCTCACCTAGGTGAGGTCTGTCATGTGTCAAGCAACTCGGGAAGGAGTTGTTTCCCTTCAAAGCCTCGAGCATCAGTAGGCGTTATAGGGGTGTGTTTGTTTTGTTCGTGAGTACGTCTACAATATACTTAGTAGTTTAGTTTCCCGTGCTAGTAGTGGTTTTTATGTCAACAAAGAGGAAACTTGGTCTAATACAGATAGCGAGAATATGGATACATGTTTGTGAACCAGCATACATAGAAAGATCCTAAATGAACATATATTCCAGTCACTAAAAAATATACAAAGACCCGTAGAAGATCAGACCTGGTCTAATATAGATAGCGAGAATATGGATACATGCCATCAAACTTACTACGAGTACAAAATGAGACCCATGGGCACTAGCACCCAATGCATACTTTTATAAAAGAAGCCCACCTAGGTGAGAAGCCAAATATTCGTTTCTGACGAGATTCGAACTCTGACCAGCAGGATGCACCACTGTGACCCTTACCATTAGGCCTCTACCAAGTTCTCAGAAGAAGAAGACCAGATATAGGCAGTAGTCGTGCAAATATCTAGAAGAAGACCAGATATAGGCAGTAGTCGTGCAAATATCAAGATCTAGCTCGCAAAGGCTCAGCAGAAAGGGTTGTTAAAAGAGACACACATTACCGGAAATGATGCGCACTAGCCACATCGACATACAGTAACAAGATGTCGTCCATGAAGACGGAGGAGGATAAGAACTCCCAAACTCGTTGGCAACTCCTGGCCAAGTGCCACCAAAACAAAATTGAATTTTTTGGACCCCCTAAATTCTTAAATTTGGTTAGGACGTACGGCAGTGCGAGAGGACTACCAAACTAGTGACAATCACATACACGGGCAGCAGCTGGGACGTGCCAACCACTCATTGCGTTTGCTGGCTTGATTTGCAACAAGGACGATGAACACTGTCGTTGAGATGTGGACATGCAATCTTCTCCCACCACGCTTAATTCACAAGGCACAAGCCATACATGAAGTCCCCAGTGTTTGGCACACTACGGTGCAATGATCAATCATTGCCTTGTCAAAATGCAGTGCCGCTATCTTTCAAAATGTTCCAGAATTTAAACTATCTTCCCAAAGCGGAAAATCCACATATCACGTACAAGGTAAAATCATGTTTAATATCTACACGGAGTACACCAAAGTACAAACAATGAAAAAAAAAAGACTTGATTTGGACTGATAACACTAGAAGCTATTACTGGTGCTATTCATATCTTGTGTGCCGTGAAAAGGAACCCATCACCTGAAATGACATCACACCCCCATACCATTTTAAGATAAAAAATCGTTATCGTGAAGTTATAAAAGTACAATACATTTTACCTCAAAAGTGATGTCTTGCTCGAGGGTTGAAAATTCATATCTAAATTCTAAAGGATCGATCATGTAATATCAATTGTAAATGTACCTATACTTGGTTCTGTGCAACACATGCATACACAATTTTAACAAAAGTTGTAGGTTCACAAATTACTATCACCGGTCGGGGCGTCATGGCTGCGGTGGGCTCCGACTGAGGTAGGGGCAGCAGGGGATCTTGCTGTGGCCCTCTCCACGCGACACTTGGTGAAGCGTTGGGCAAAGACGAGGCGCCAGCCATGAGGCGGCTACCACATGTGTGGCGAGGTGAGCATGTAATTTGTACTCCTTTTTGATGCAGGGGTTGGCGGTTATACTCCTTAAAACATGTTACACGCAATTTATGACTTTATGGGCCTAAGTCGACACCATTGTCCCCAACTGAAGCTCCTCCTCACTTCCCTCCTAATCAACCACACCCTCCAATCTTCATGCATTTGCTCTCTTGTAACCACAATACTATTCCTACACCACTCATACCCATGTTGCGTTCGTCTTCCACCTCGGCATCGTCGTTCCCACTATCCACACTTCTCTCTTGTTGCTTCCATATAGCTCCGACATCCTTAGTCATTCATCTTTTCATCCTCACCTTTTCTACTCCCTCACCATCTTCGAGTTATAGTGGCTAGCGTGGACACAAACCGTGCACACACGTTCACACAGCCTAACACACGTACGTGTACTGAGGAGTAATTCTTTTCTCTCCCACCCCTCCGCTCTCGTTGAGAGTCGACTTCCGCCTCCACGACTTTTCTCCCGCTCGCTCCCCTCTCCTCTCCGGCGGTGTTGCCGGCCGGCTTGGACGAGGATGCGTAGTGCGGATTGTAGATAGTAGAGTTAGGTTAAATTTAGCCGTAGTGCTAGTTTTTGCCTATATGGCGTTGCTTGAGAGTAGATTGGCAGATCTAGGCGGCCAGATCTGCCATGCCGCTGCCTTCTTCTTCCTAGATGCAGCTTGCTGGTGGCAGGCGGCGCTGCAGGCGAAGCGGATGGAGGCACGCATCTCTCCGAATAAGGTACGCAGAGGAAGCTTTGAGTTGGGGTTTTCCGGCCAGCCCTGGCCTCGGCTTGTTCTTCGTCTTCTGGATGATGTGCTTCGGAGGTCGAAGCTCATGAAGAAGAGGAGATCAGGCGGCTTCCATAAGGCCGAATCCTTAGCTCTCTACTGCATCTATTCCGATCTGCCTCCTCTGGCTTGCAAAAGTGCAGGATTGATGCATCTCGCGAGTTGGTGGGGAGCTGAGCTTGGAGTTTCTCGAGAAGAAGAGTTGGTTCTTCTTTGTCGCAGTGGATGCGAGGAGAAGTGGCGGCTCGTTGGATCTGAAGCTCCACAGGGGATTTCTGCGACTGCGACTTGCGGAGATCATCAACGGCGGCGATTTTGCGCCTCTGTTATCCATGGCCGAAGGGGCCGCTCCGTGCTGTGGCGTTCTTTGCGTCATGGCGCTTTCAACCTCCAGGCCGGCGTGCCAGTGCGGAGGCCCTTCCTCAGTTCCGCTGCGGCACCCATCGTCGTACCGTCTCCAAGTGGTCTCGTCCCCGGCGGCGGTGCCGACGGCCGCTGCGTCGAGCTGCCTGATTGCGGTGGAGAAGGATCGAATTGCATTCCTATTTCAGTTGATAGGGTCCTTTTTGTAAAGTCCAAGGACTTGAATGTACTTTGTTTTTTCTTTGTGGTCCTTGATGTAAAGTGTAATCCCACCGAGTAATGCAGTCTGGACCCTTCGGGGTCCTTCCCCTTGTTCAAAAAAAAAACACACACACACACGTACGTGTAAGGTGTCTTGGTGTTTCCTGCGAGGACAAAGCCACGGAGTTGGGAGTTGCCTCTGTGATTTTGGATGATTGTTAGCATCTCTCTAGGATTTTGTAATAATTCAATTCAAGTATATACTCCGAGAGGGCAATTCCGTAGCACATGAACTAGGATGACACATGGATATGATTAAACTTGGATTGATGATCCACATGAGCCCTTAATACCTCCTCTTCTAGTTGATGTAAAAAACCGAGAGTACGCCAAAGGCGTATAGAAGACAATTTTTTTAGTACAAGAACGACTACAACTTGCTGCGAACAACAAGCGTAGTGCCAACTCCATACCAGGGCTAATCCGAATTCATCCACCATCGACATTACATGTACTCCCTCTGATCCATAAAAAATGTCGCCCACTTAGTATAAAGTTTGTACTAACTTAGTATAAAATGAGCGACACTTTTTATGGATCAGAGGGAGTACATGCAAAAGAGCATATCCTAGATTGAGCAACACATCGACGTCTTGAACGAATCTGGAACCTCCGAAGATCAACCACTCCCACTGGAGTTTCGTCATCAACGCATCAACCACCCTTGAAGATGGCAAGCGGATGACTAGACTTTGTAACAGCCCCACTTTGGTACCAGAAAATATGAGTAAAATTTTCACTTTTTGCATCTCATTTGCATCATGGCATCCTCATTCCTAATTGCTTCACATGAAATAATAAGAACATAAAATCATAAGAAGCAACAATTAACAACCCCAAGGTGGTGATGTAAGTGGTGAACAAAATTGCAAAGCAACTGAACATATTTGTCCAGGAAGTTCCTACAACAGCAAATATAATTATTGCCTAATTTCAATGCAATGGCAAATGCAAATATTTGAATAAAGCCCTAAAATGCAAGAGAGCAAATTCTGAAATGTTACCACATGAAATGTTTTCCAAATGGGCTGAAAATTTTATCACAGGTTCCAAATATTATATATTGGCTCTGTGAATTTTCCAGGATTTTACAAAATGTTTAAGGGCCTGAATTAAATGCCACAACCCTACTGGTTTTTAAAATGGAAAAGGAAAAGGAGAAAACCCTGACAGTGGGTCCCCACTGTCAGCACCTTCTCCCTGTGGCGACAGGGGGAACACTGCCGCCGCTGCCGCCGTGTCGCCGTGCCCTCCCTCGCGCTCCCCTCGCTCCCTGGCCCCCATGGCGCATAAGGAGGCCCCCCGCGGCCACTTGCTCCTCCTCCCCCTCCTTTTTTCCCCGCACCGAAACCCTAGCCGCCAGTCCGCATGGCCGCCGACTGACCCGAGCGCCGCCGCGCATCGCCGCCGACTGGAGCCTCCCCGAGACCAGCTGAAGCCGCCGTCCGCTCCGCCTCGTCGTCCTCGTTCTTCGGGTGGAAGGAATCGAGCTCGGAGCCAAGGAATCGTCGACTTCGTCCTCGTCCTCTCCGGCTCTGCCGCCGCCGTCTCCCACTCCTCACCGCCGGCCCCTTCCCTCTCCGGCCTCGCCGTCGGCACCACCGAGCTCAGGGTGAGCTGGCGACCCTCCTGGACATCCCCGTCCTCTCCTTCTCCCCCTAGATTCTCGTGTCCGTGCTAGACGCCGTCGGTCTCCGCCGTAGCTAGTCGTCGGGATCGTTGCCGACGTCCATATGGTCCGTAGCGCCGCCCGTAGCCTCCCCGTCGTCCAGCGCACCGAATGCCAACCGTAGATCGTCGAGGGATCCACTCCGTGGACGTGCGCGTGCACGCCGTTGCCTCCGGTCACCGCGGCGTCGCGCCGGTCGTGGCGCCCCTCCTCCGGTCAAACCTGACCGTGGGCCTGCGCCCACGTAGGCGCTTACGTGACCCGGGACCCAGCCGTCAGCGACACGGGCTAGCCCACACCGTGGTGAAAAACGTCTCGGCCCAAATATTGGAATTTGTTTAAATGGCAGAAAATTCAAATGAACTTTGAAATTTGATAACTTTTGAACCACAAGTCCAAAAATTGCAAATAATATGTCAAAATGCTCAGCAATAAAATGTCTATCTGTTAGCACCATTGGTTAATTTAATTTGTCAAAATAAATTGCCTTTATTTGCTGAATACTAAAATGGCAGAAATAATGTTGATTTTGGAAATTCCATAACTTTAGTTTTACTTGTCCAAAATTGTGTTCAATAGCTCAAAATGATCAGTGGACAATGGACTACCACTTTATGCCATTTGAGAGAGTTGGAGAATTAAAATTAGTGCTGTTTACCATAAATTACCTAAAATGGCAGATTTAAATCCCATTTTGAATAAATCATAACTTGGTGAATATTACTTCAAAAATTGCAAATGATATACCAAAATGACCAGCAAAGCAAATGCTATCTACCTATGTTAATATCACAGCAGGCCAACAAATTTTCCTTTGATGTTATTTCGAATTGGTTAAAATGATTTAAATCGCATAACCGTTTAAATCACCATTTCTTCACCGTTAATCGAAAAAATGCAAACAAGGTACCAAAATGATCAGTGGGTTAATACCTATCTAATAATGTCATTTTCATGCATTTAGGACCCATGTTTCAGTACTGGACATTTTGGTAAATAACGCAAATCACTAAGTTAAAGATGGAGTTTTAACCCGTTAATTGTGATATTTAATTTAGGGGTTCCATTTAACTTGTGGGACATGCCCAATACCTTTTCAGTGCATAATATGTCCATATCATCATGATTGTGCATTGCACCTTGTATTCGTGTTATTTATTCCTTTCTTGTATTGTTTGTGTTTCGGTAGATTCTGGAGTCGAGGTTCCACCACAATACCTTGACAACCAGCGCGACCAGTACTACCAGCAAGGCAAGAGCTAACCTAACCTTCTTGGCATATCTCTTATTACCCAAGTATTTTATCCACCATATTACTGCATTCGATTCTGGTGACAAGTTTTGGTCAGTGTATATAATATCCTATCACTTGCATGCTCCCTGAACCATTATCTGTTTCCCCACCTATGAACCATAGGTTGAAGTGTTGGCCTGAGATAAATCATATCTGTTGTATGTCATGCTTAGATATGCTTAGCCATGCTTAGTCGAATGCTAGAGTTGTCCGTTGATTAGTTCCATACTTGTGAAGTGGATGGAGTGCTCGGACAGTGGTGGATACTTGTGTCAATAATTAATTTGATAAAAGGCTTGGATGAGTTGCCAACAAGGTCGTTGGTGTTTTGTCTCATTCTGGCCGCCTAGGTGTGAGTTCTTATCGACCGAACCAAGAACCGAGCGTGCTTCCAACGGTGGGGACATATGGAATCCCCCTTAACCGAATAATTTGTGCAGGCGTATCCAAGGGTCCTCTAGTCTGCGCTTTCCATTTGCGAGTGTGTGGCTGGTGATGAAAAAGATGATGATGATGATGATGGTGATAGGAGTGGCGATGGGGCAGGGTGTTGAAATAGGCGCTGAACTTGTCCTGTCGTCACGATGACCCTTGGATAGTCTCATGCTTTGTAAAGGTTTAACCGCGCCCGCCCTGTCGGCTTTCCCCGGAAGAGAGCAAATTACGTAGGCAAGGGGTCGGACGGTACCGGTGGCTAAAAACAGTACACCCCTGCAGGGTTTAATCTTTTTGAAAAGCTGTGTCCACGGTTATGGACAAATCTTGGTGAGATAGGTGAGATCATAGAGAACCTGAACCTTTAATCAAATGGCAGCTAGAGGTTGCATAATCAACATGTGATAAAGGTTCATTTTCTCGAGGGTGATTCGAGGGAGTGCCTTGGTGGAGATAAGTAGTGTTGCTGAATACAGTAGGTTCCATGGGAACCGAAGAAGAAAAGTTTACTATCTTATCCCCTTATGAAAACCTTCTGATTAGACGATGCCATGAGTCCTAGTCTTCGGAAGGAAAAACTAGCTTTATGCAAAACAACCACTTATATAGCTTTGAAGCCTCCGTCAGCATCGGGCCTATATCGCCCTACTAATTCTTGCGAGTACGTCGTACTCAGCCTTGCTTTGTTGATTATTGTTTGTTTCAGAGGAGGACGCCACCGAACTGGAAGGTGGGTTCTACGTTGACTTCGACGAGTAGTCTGGGGTTCCCAGGTGGCAGCTTGGGACGTCATGGAATAGGCTGGCACGGGATGTTTATCTGTAAGCCTCTTAGGCCATAATTTGGATCTTGTTGTTTAGACAACTTTAAATTCGCTTCCGCTTGTTGTAATGATGGGTCAGTGACCTCTGATGTGTCATTTTCTATCTTTCTCAATTATATGAGTTGAACTATGATATCTTTGTGTCGTAGAGTCTGTGATGTGCCACTTGTTCCGCAGTCTTGGTCTCTTTGTTATACGTGAAAGCGATGTCTGAGCTTATGGCATGATCGAGGTGTTGTGTGCCGATGATGTATTCCGAGCACGCCTGCCAATGTGTTTTGGCCTGGGATTGGTAACCCCAGTAACCCTTGATTGTGTAGCATGACCGGTTGCACAACGTTTCACTATATAGCTCTGGGGTCAGGGCGCTACAAATTGGTATCAGAGCAGGACTGACTGTAGGAAACCTGTTCTATTGGTCGTAGTTGAGTCTAGTGTAGTAAAAGTTATTTATGAACTGAAAATGAGTTGTGAAAACCCTCTTAGGATTCTTTTTACTTCTTACCCAACTTGCTCTAACTCCGAGTCGCCTTACCTCTATTTGTCTTAAAGTTGTGTCAAAGCTTAAGGTTCATCGGGGTTGGGTTCTTACCGTCTAGATTAATTCACGAGTATCATTTCCGTTCCTAACTGTTGAACTGTTCTGTTATTGCTACAGATGACGCATTCTGGACTTGTTGTCTGTCTGACTCGCTGTGAGGGTGTCCGCGGGTTTCCCGCCTTGTTTGCTGCTGCCTTAGCCAGCCAGGGTTGCCCTTGGTATCCTGAGTACGTCGTGTACGAGGAGCACATGCCGTACGGACAGGGGCAATTCTTCTGTGAAGCCCGCGTCCTGACTCCGGATGGAAACGGAGTCCAGCACCAGAGTGTCGGTGTGGGCATGACCGTGGAGCAGGCTGTTCAAGAGGCTGCTTTCAACGGCCTCTCCGTGTACCGCGGAGACTGTGATTATCTGGATAACCCAATTTCCGACTTTTATCACTTCCCTGCTGCGGAGGCCGGTCTGGAAGGCTGCTATGTGGCCAGGTACTCCAACCCAGCGACCGAGCCAGACCCCAGTCACAGAGCTCTTATTGAGATGGTCAGGGCGTTGGACCTTCGTGCCCGTCAGTGGTACCTATACGGTGGCTGCCCGTGATAGTCACCGGAGCACTCTGAGGGCTTTGGAGCCTTATGTCAATGCCGGGATAGTTTCCCAAGATCTCCTTTCGCCGCTACCTATGGAGCTGCCCAACTTCATGAGCAGCCCAAGAGTGGGTGGCACCGTTCCACCACGAGGACCTGCTCGAGCCGCCGGGGGCGACGTCCACACGCCGCCGTATGTTGACTAGCCAGCAAGTGCACGCCGCTTCCGCACTCGCTCTGTGCGTCTCCCTGAGAGTGCTCAGTACTTCTAGGAGACCTGTGTCTGCTGGTACCTTGTATCGTATCTTTGCCTTCCTGCGTGATGAGCAAGATGCCCACTATCTGTAGTGGTTCCCTTTCGAGTTAGATCTGTTGTATCGAACCTAATGACTTGTATCATCCGTTTTCCCCATTCGTGTAATGCGTACTAAAAGCTTGTGAGCTTGTACTTGAATCACTTAATGGGTTTTATTCCGACTGGCTAATGTCTGCTAAGTTCAATTTTTTCCTGCCTTGTTGATGCGATGATACATGTTCTTCCTTGCTCATTCCTGCTAAATTGTTGCCGTCCGTGGTCGCTTATTCTGGGATGGATACTAACTGTGTCCTTGTTCATATCTCCAGAATGGCTCCTACCCGTCGTGGTGAGCAAAGCAACACTGAGCTACCGCCGCCACCCACTATGGCGGAGGTACTGATGATCATCGAAGAGGGCCGTCTGCGCAATGAGAATCTTCTCGCGCAGTTAGTGCAGCAAGGGGCTCGGAGAAATACTGAATGTAACAATCTCAATGACTTCCTGAAGTCCCAGCCTCCCACCTTCGCCTATGCCAAGGAGCCGTTGGATGCTGACGATTGGCTGCGTGCCCTGGAGCGCAAGTTTACCGCCCTACATGTTCCGGCTGTGGAACAAGTAAATTTTGCAACCTACCTTCTGATGGGAGCCGCTGGCTCTTGGTGGGAAAGCCATGTGGCAATGACTGCTGCTGGTCATGTGTTCACCTGGGAGGAATTCCGCACTGCCTTCCGTGCGGCCTACATTCCCAAGCCCGTCATGGACTTGAAGAGAAGGGAGTTCCTGAATCTGAACCAGGGACGGATGGATCTCCAAGCTTATGGGCGGGAGTTCAATCACCTGTCTCGCTACGCCCCTCGAGATGTGACCAATGATGAGGACCGACAATACCTGTTCCGCAAGGGACTGAATCCGCAGCTTCGTTATGAGCTGTTGCCCTTCAAGTTCCCGTCCTTCCAGGAACTGTACAACTAGGCTCTCACTTTGGAGCAAGGCAGGAAGGAGCTAGAGTCTTCCAGGAAGTCAGCTCCAATGGACAACCAGGGCTCCTCCTCCTCCGAAGCCAAGAAGCGCAGGGTATTCGTGCCGTTCAGCTCGGTGCCCCGTGCTCCTTTCATGCCCAAGCCTACAGGACACAAGCCACCTCCGCCTCGCCCAGCTACATCGACTGTGAGTGTGGCCGGGAGTGGGTTCCGTCCTCGTCCGCCTGCACCGCCGGGACTCACTTGCTACGCCTGTGGTCAGCCAGGTCACTACTCCAGTGAGTGTCCTCAGAAGGCCAGGGGCTCTACACCTGCACCAGCACCTTCCACACCCGCTGCCAAGGCTGCGAATGTTAGCCGTGGTCGTCTGACCCACGTCTCTGCTGAAGCCGCTGAAGAGGACCCCGGTGTTCTCATGGGTGAGCTCCAAATTAATGGATATCCAGCTACGGTCTTGTTTGATTCTGGTGCATCGCATTCATTCATATCCATAGCTTTCGCAGTTAGCCACCAAATAGCATTCTTGAACATGAACTCCCCTCTAAAGGTTAAAACACCGGGATCTAGTTGGCTAACTGACTGGATTACTCCGGAAGTCCAGATATGCTTAGGCAGATGTCCTTTTCCTTTTTAGTTGATAGCCCTGAAGTCAATTGGAATAGATGTTATTCTGGGTATGGACTGGCTAGTCAAATACCAGGCCACTTTAAATTGTGCTGCCAAGTCTGTCACAGTGGTCCACCCCACCTTCGGACCAGTGATGTACCTGTCCCCTTACTCCAAAATCCCAACCGCTCCTCTCTCTCCAGAGATCAGCCTCTAGTTTATGGAAGGTATCAACCCGCCTGAAATGCATGAGATAGGTGTGGTGTGTGACTTTCCCGACGTCTTTCCTGAAGAATTGCCTGGCATGCCGCCAGATCGAACTGTGGAGTTTGTTATTGAACTGGTTCCCAGGACTGCCCCGATTTCCAAGAGGCCGTACCGAATGCCGACAGAAGAGTTGACTGAACTGAAGAAGCAACTAGATGAACTGTTGGAAAAGGAATTCATTCGGCCTAGTAGTTCCCCCTGGGGTTGCCCCGTCATCTTTGTCAAGAAGAGGGATACCAATGTTCCTCGTCTGGTTGTTGATTACCGCCCTTTGAATGCGGTGACCATCAAAAACAAGTATCCTATCCCCAGGATGAATGATCTCTTCGATCAGCTAGCGGGTGCAACAGTATTCTCCAAGATGGATCTGCGGTCAGGCTACCATCAGATCAAAATCCGGAAGGAGGATATTCCAAAAACGGCATTCACTACCCGTTATGGGTTGTATGAGTATACCGTCATGTCTTTCGGCCTCACCAATGCTCCAGCTACCTTCATGAGGCTAATGAACTCGATCTTCCACGAGTACCTCGACAAGTTCGTCATCATCTACATTGATGATATCCTTGTTTACTCCAAAACCGACGAAGAGCATGATGAGCATCTTCGCCTAGTTCTGACCAAGCTCCGCGAACATCGCCTCTATGCTAAGTTCTCAAAGTGTGAGTTCTGGCTAAAGGAACTCGTCTTCCTAGGTCATGTGGTGTCAGCTTACGGAGTGTCCGTTATACCTGACAAGATTCAGTCAATTCTGGATTGGCCTACCCCAAAGTCTGTCAAAGACATCCGCAGTTTCCTTGGGTTAGCGGGTTACTACCGCCGATTCATCGAAGGTTTCTCCAAGATAGCCAAAGCCTTGACCGACCTTCTCAAGAAGGACAAGGCTGAAGAGAGCTTCCAAACCCTAAAAGTCAAACTCACGACCACTCCTGTACTTGTCCTTCCAGACACTGAGAAAGACTTTGTCGTCTATTGTGATGCTTCACTCCAAGGCTTGGATTGTGTTTTGATGCAAGAAGGCCATGTCGTCACCTATGCTTCCCGTCAACTCAAACCACATGAGCAAAACTACCCTACTCATGATCTAGAGCTTGCTGCTGTGGTTCATGCTCTAAAGCAATGGAGGCCCTACCTGTTGGGTAACCGTTGCGAGATCTTTTCTGACCATCAGAGTCTGAAGTACCTTTTCACTCAACCGGATCTGAACCTTCGACAGAGAAGATGGTTGGAGTTAATCAAGGACTATGATGTGACCCTCAACTATCAGCCTGGCAAGGCCAACGTTGTGGCCGATGCCCTGAGCCGCAAGTCTTATTGCAATACCCTAATGGTTGAGCGAGCTCAGCCCGCTCTTCATGAAGAATTCGCACGTCTGAATCTGGAGATTGTTCCCTCCGGATATTTGGCCAGCTTAGAAATCAAATCCACTCTTGAGGATGAAATAAAGGCCGCCCAGCAACATGATATTGGCATCCGCAAGATCAAGAAGAATATTGAAAGCGGGAAAGCCAAGTGTTTCTCCGTTGTTGATTCCGGTGTAGTCTATTTTGGGGACCGTCTTGTGGTGCCCAAGAAGGGAAATACCAAGCAATTGATACTCCAAGAAGCACATGAATCTCCCATATCCATTCACCCTGGCAGTACCAAGATGTACCACGATCTCCGCAGCAAATTCTGGTGGACTCGCATGAAGCGAGAAGTTGCCCAGTATGTTGCTGAGTGCGACGCCTGTCGCCGTGTTAAAGCTGAACATCAAAGGCCAGCTGGTACTCTTCGTCCCATAGCCATTCCCGAGTGGAAATGGGATGAGGTTGGCATGGACTTCATCACTGGATTCCCAAAGTCTCAAAAGGGAAACAATGCCATTTGGGTAGTCATTGATCGTCTATCCAAGGTCGCTCATTTTCTCCCCGTCCGTGAGGATATTAATGCAAGTCAGCTTGCGGAGTTATACGCAACTCGGATTGTTCCGTTGCATGGAGTTCCATTAAGGATTATCTGTGATCGAGGAAGTCTGTTCGTATCCAGATTTTGGCGAAGTTTCCAAACTGCTATGGGAACCCGTCTCAATTTCAGTACAGCCTATCATCCTCAAACCGATGGCCAAACTGAAAGGGTCAACCAAGTTCTGGAGGACATGCTTCGGGCATGTGTCATCTCCTTCGGAAAAGGTTGGGAAAAATATCTTCCCTTCGCCGAGTTCTCCTACAACAACAGTTATCAAGCGAGTCTGCAAATGGCCCCATTTGAGGTTCTCTACGGAAGAAAATGCCGAACTCCGCTCAATTGGTCTAAAACCGGAGAGAGGCCACTCTTCGGTCCTGATGTGATCAATGAGGCTGAAGAGAAAGTCCGCATCATTAGAGAAAATCTCAAGATTGCCCAATCCAGGCAGAAGAGCTACTACGATAAGCATCATCAGGAAGTTCACTATGAAATTGGTGACAAAGCCTATCTTCATGTCTCCCCCTCCGAGGCGTTCGTCGTTTCGGGATCAAGGGAAAACTGGCACCTCGTTTTGTTTGTCCCTTCACTGTCCTGGGTAAGCGAGGTGATCTCTCCTATCAACTAGAGCTTCCAGAAAATTTCCCGGATGTGCATAATGTGTTTCATGTCTCTCAACTCCGTCGTTGCTTCAAAGATCCTAGTCGTGGGGTTAATCATGAAGAGTTGGATATTCAGGAGGATCTGACTTACCGTGAGCATCCTGTCCGCATCTTGGATGAAGCGGAAAGGAAGACTCGTAATAAATCCATCAAGTTCCTCAAAATCCAGTGGTCTAACCATTCTGAAGACGAAGCAACCTGGGAACGTGAAACTAGTCTTCGCCAGGAATATCCCGCCTTCTTCACTCAAGCCTAGAATCTCGGGACGAGATTCCTGTAAGGGGGATAGAGTTGTAACAGCCCCACTTTGGTACCAGAAAATATGAGTAAAATTTTCACTTTTTGCATCTCATTTGCATCATGGCATCCTCATTCCTAATTGCTTCACATGAAATAATAAGAACATAAAATCATAAGAAGCAACAATTAACAACCCCAAGGTGGTGATGTAAGTGGTGAACAAAATTGCAAAGCAACTGAACATATTTGTCCAGGAAGTTCCTACAACAGCAAATATAATTATTGCCTAATTTCAATGCAATGGCAAATGCAAATATTTGAATAAAGCCCTAAAATGCAAGAGAGCAAATTCTGAAATGTTACCACATGAAATGTTTTCCAAATGGGCTGAAATTTTTATCACAGGTTCCAAATATTATATATTGGCTCTGTGAATTTTCCAGGATTCCACTGTCAGCACCTTCTCCCTGTGGCGACAGGGGGAACACTGCCGCCGCTGCCGCCGTGTCGCCGTGCCCTCCCTCGCGCTCCCCTCGCTCCCTGGCCCCCCATGGCGCATAAGGAGGCCCCCCGCGGCCACTTGCTCCTCCTCCCCCTCCTTTTTTTCCCCGCACCGAAACCCTAGCCGCCAGTCCGCATGGCCGCCGACTGACCCGAGCGCCGCCGCGCATCGCCGCCGACTGGAGCCTCCCCGAGACCAGCTGAAGCCGCCGTCCGCTCCGCCTCGTCGTCCTCGTTCTTCGGGTGGAAGGAATCGAGCTCGGAGCCAAGGAATCGTCGACTTCGTCCTCGTCCTCTCCGGCTCTGCCGCCGCCGTCTCCCACTCCTCACCGCCGGCCCCTTCCCTCTCCGGCCTCGCCGTCGGCACCACCGAGCTCAGGGTGAGCTGGCGACCCTCCTGGACATCCCCGTCCTCTCCTTCTCCCCCTAGATTCTCGTGTCCGTGCTAGACGCCGTCGGTCTCCGCCGTAGCTAGTCGTCGGGATCATTGCCGACGTCCATATGGTCCTTAGCGCCGCCCGTAGCCTCCCCGTCGTCCAGCGCACCGAATGCCAACCGTAGATCGTCGAGGGATCCACTCCGTGGACGTGCGCGTGCACGCCGTCGCCGCCGGTCACCGCGGCGTCGCGCCGGTCGTGGCGCCCCTCCTCCGGTCAAACCTGACCGTGGGCCTGCGCCCACGTAGGCGCTTACATGGCCCGGGACCCAGCCGTCAGCGACACGGGCTAGCCCACACCGTGGTGAAAAACGTCTCGGCCCAAATATTGGAATTTGTTTAAATGGCAGAAAATTCAAATGAACTTTGAAATTTGATAACTTTTGAACCACTAGTCCAAAAATTGCAAATAATATGTCAAAATGCTCAGCAATAAAATGTCTATCTGTTAGTACCATTGGTTAATTTAATTTGTCAAAATAAATTGCCTTTATTTGCTGAATACTAAAATGGCAGAAATAATGTTGATTTTGTTAATTCCATAACTTTAGTTTTACTTGTCCAAAAATTGTGTTCAATAGCTCAAAATGATCAGTGGACAATGGACTACCACTTTATGCCATTTGAGAGAGTTGGAGAATTAAAATTAGTGCCGTTTACCATAAATTACATAAAATGGCAGATTTAAATCCCATTTTGAATAAATCATAACTTGATGAATATTAGTTCAAAAATTGCAAATGATATACCAAAATGACCAGCAAAGCAAATGCTATCTACCTATGTTAATATCACAGCAGGCCAACAAATTTTCCTTTGATGTTATTTCGAATTGGTTAAAATGATTTAAATCGCATAACCGTTTAAATCACCATTTATTCACCGTTAATCGAAAAAATGCAAACAAGGTACCAAAATGATCAGTGGGTTAATACCTATCTAATAATGTCATTTTCATGCATTTAGGACCCATATTTCAGTACTGGACGTTTTGATAAATAACGCAAATCACTAAGTTAAAGATGGAGTATTAACCCGTTAATTGTGATATTTAATTTAGGGGTTCCATTTAACTTGTGGGACATGCCCAATACCTTTTCAGTGCATAATATGTCCATATCATCATGATTGTGCATTGCACCTTGTATTCGTGTTATTTATTCCTTTCTTGTATTGTTTGTGTTTCGGTAGATTCTGGAGTCGAGGTTCCACCACAATACCTTGACAACCAGCGCGACCAGTACTACCAGCAAGGCAAGAGCTAACCTAACCTTCTTGGCATATCTCTTATTACCCAAGTATTTTATCCACCATATTACTGCATTCGATTCTGGTGACAAGTTTTGGTCAGTGTATATAATATCCTATCACTTGCATGCTCCCTGAACCATTATCTGTTTCCCCACCTATGAACCATAGGTTGAAGTGTTGGCCTGAGATAAATCATATCTGTTGTATGTCATGCTTAGATATGCTTAGCCATGCTTAGTTGAATGCTAGAGTTGTCCGTTGATTAGTTCCATACTTGTGAAGTGGATGGAGTGCTCGGACAGTGGTGGATACTTGTGTCAATAATTAATTTGATAAAAGGCTTGGATGAGTTGCCAACAAGGTCGTTGGTGTTTTGTCTCATTCTGGCCGCCTAGGTGTGAGTTCTTATCGACCGAACCAAGAACCGAGCGTGCTTCCAACGGTGGGGACATATGGAATCCCCTTTAACCGAATAATTTGTGCGGGCGTATCCAAGGGTCCTCTAGTCTGCGCTTTTCATTTGCGAGTGTGTGGCTGGTGATGAAAAAGATGATGATGATGATGATGGTGATAGGAGTGGCGATGGGGCAGGGTGTTGAAATAGGCGCTGAACTTGTCCTGTCGTCACGATGACCCTTGGATAGTCTCATGCTTTGTAAAGGTTTAACCGCGCCCGCCCTGCCGGCTTTCCCCGGAAGAGAGCAAATTACGTAGACAAGGGGTCGGACGGTACCGGTGGCTAAAAACAGTACACCCCTGCAGGGTTTAATCTTTTCGAAAAGCCGTGTCCACGGTTATGGACAAATCTTGGTGAGATAGGTGAGATCATAGAGAACCTGAACCTTTAATCAAATGGCAGATAGAGGTTGCATAATCAACGTGTGATAAAGGTTCATTTTCTCGAGGGTGATTCGAGTGAGTGCCTTGGTAGAGATAAGTAGTGTTTCTGAATACAGTAGGTTCCGCGGGAACCGAAGAAGAAAAGTTACTATCTTATCCCCTTATTAAAACCTTCTGATTAGACGATGCCATGAGTCCTAGTCTTCGGAAGAAAAAACTAGCTTTATGCAAAACAACCACTTATATAGCTTTGAAGCCTCCGTCAGCATCGGGCCTATATCGCCCTACTAATTCTTGCGAGTACGTCGTACTCAGCCTTGCTTTGTTGATTATTGTTTGTTTAAGAGGAGGACGCCACCGAACTAGAAGGTGAGTTTTACGTTGACTTCGACGATTAGTCTGGGGTTCCCAGGTGGCAGCTTGGGACGTCATGGAATAGGCTGGCACGGGATGTTTATCTGTAGGCCTCTTAGGCCATAATTTGGATCTTGTTGTTTAGACAACTTTAAATTCGCTTCCGCTTGTTGTAATGATGGGTCAGTGACCTCTGATGTGTCATTTGCTATCTTTCTTAATTATATGAGTTGAACTATGATATCTTTGTGTCGTAGAGTCTGTGATGTGCCACTTGTTCCGCAGTCTTGGTCTCTTTGTTATACGTGAAAGCGATGTCTGAGCTTATGGCATGATCGAGGTGTTGTGTGCCGATGATGTATTCCGAGCACGTCTGCCAATGTGTTTTGGCATGGGATTGGTAACCCCAGTAACCCTTGATTGTGTAGCATGACCGGTTGCACAACGTTTCACTGTATAGCTCTGGGGTCAGGGCGCTACAGACTTGGACAACCCCAAGAAATTCATCGTCTTGGACTCCCTGACATCGGTGTACATTGCGCCTCTGACGATCAACCTTGGACAACGGCAGGCACTGGAGGAGCGCAACAAAGAACCTCCAAGACGTGTCTCCAAACGCGATTCTCCCAGCAGAGGGACGACGTCAAGGACACTGCCACCGCGCTGATCCAACTCCGAATCTAGGTTTTTCCCCGAAGACCTCAACCAAACTGAAGAGAGGGCGAGAGAAGTGCCGACACACCTCAAAGACGCCTCTAAGGAGGTTCTTTCATATGTATTGTCGCGTATCTCCCTTCCAGTCCACCTGCTTGGGGCAAACGTTTTTGTTGTTCACACCGCCGCCGCCGCAACACCTTACCCTTCTAGCCACAACATTGTAGTCCTCCGAGGCTCTGACGCCCCACACAACCAAGAGAAAACGTGACCCATCTTCCACCTCCATAGAATCCGCAACATCCGATCATCTCCAGCACGTACCAGGGCAGGTGATGTAACTTCGATTTCAAATGAATAAAGGATGAGCACAGTACCGTTACAGCGGAGTACTACCGTTGACTGACATGGTGGGCCCAAAACACTAACAATTCCATGTCATTTTCCTTCTCACCTAATAATCCCTGGCGGGTCACTGACATAGTGGCCAATCCTACCTTTCTCACCCGTCGTCTCGGAAGAATCTTGAACTCGTTGGCTCCTCACTCCTCGTCTTCCCCCACCCATCTCCGCTCCCAAGGCGAGATCCCATCATCTCATCCCCAAATCGTCCACAAAACCCACCCCCAAACCCATCCACCGATTTCAAAAGCTCCCCGAAAATCCCACCAATTTTCCTCGGATTCGCCACCGAATGCTTCCAATTGTAACCCAAATCCCGCATCCCACCAGTTCAAATCTGGACTAGCCATTCCCCCAGATTCCCCACGCGAATCCCGCCCACAATGGCGACCGCGGTCTCCAAATCCGCCACCAAGTCCCATCCCAGGTCGCCCACCACCGCGCCGCAGACGCCGAACCCCGCCTCCTCCGCCGCCGTCGCGGCGCCGTCCAAGAACGCGGCCATGGCGGAGCTCAAGTCGCGGGTGCTCTCCGCGCTCGCCAAGCTCTCCGACCGCGACACGCACCACATCGCCGTCGAGGAGCTCGACCGCTTCATCCGCTCGCCGCCGTCCCCCGACGCCGTGCCCATGCTCCTCCACGCGCTCGCGTCCGACACCCAGGGGCTCGCCTCCCCCGCGCGCCGCGAGTCCATACGCCTGCTCGCCATGCTCTGCGCGGCGCACCCTGACGCCGCGGCGCCGCACCTACAGAAGGTCATGGCGCATCTCGCGCGCCGGCTCAAGGACCCGGCCTCTGACTCGTCCGTGCGCGACGCCTGCCGCGACGCCGCGGGGCAGCTGGCGGCGGTGTACCTCCGGCCGCTGGCTGCTGTGCCCGCTGGTGAGGTGGGGAATGGGACCGTCGCGTTGTTCGTGAAGCCGCTCTTCGAGGTGATGGGAGAGCAGAGCAAGACTGTGCAGAGCGGGGCTGCGGCCTGTTTGGCAAAGACGGTGGAGGGGGCAGGGCCTGGACCTGGGGTCTTGGGGATGTTCGGTAAGCTTGGCTCCAGGGTTTTCAAATTGGTCGGCGGCCAGGGTGTACAGGCTAAGGGGGCACTGCTCAATGTCATCGGAAGCTTAGCTCAGGTATAGGCTGTCTTCCTATTTTTTTTCTTGCATGCTATATGCTTGATGAATTGCCATACCAAATGCCAGGCGATCAAAGTACGTGGTAGACTGCTAGTAGAACTATTTTCTGTGGGTATGCCTGCCTGTTTGTATTGCATGATCCCGGAATCCTTAAGCCATCCTCAGTCGCCCAGACCACCCACATGGATTTTAGGTTCCACGATGGGGTGGGCTAAGTGCTATTTGACGTTGCTGTAGTAATTATGTCGATTATGCTGGTGTGTTTTCTGATGTGGTTTGTATATCTCACTGCCAGCTGTAGGATAGAGATACTAGTGGGATTTTTATGTGCCGATAAAAGTGTTTGTTGAATTACCATCAAGAGTATGGACCACTGTTTATAGATCTTTAAGAATCGAGATCAAAGTGTGATCTTCAGATGAAGAGTGTGAAGTTTGGGTATTTAGCATTTTATGTCCTGCCACAGTGTTTATAAGATCTTGGTTACTTTTAAATTCTGTTTGACCCCACAAATGCATGAACAATGCAAAGTACAATGCTGTTGTGATTTACAAGGTTTAAATAGAAGCTTAGCTAACCTTCTGATGCTTCCAGTAACTCTTCGTTCTTCCCTTTTTTTGCAAAGTGTCGTGGTATTGTCGAATCTGGCCGCGGCAGGGGTGCCATCCGGCTAGGTATACACGCCGACGGTAGAGAGAAGACGTGGGGGGAGGAACGTAGCGGGATTCCGGTGACGGGATTACACACAGTTTACCCAGCTTCGGATCACACGACGGTGGCGTGATCCTACGTGCTAAATCACTATAAGGCAATATGCGCCGAATACAATGATGTTGTGTGTATAGGCTGAAAGACTTTGGTCTCAGGTTGTGAGGCTCGTACCCTAAGGCTCCCGTAGGCCGGCTTATAAAGGCGGCCGGTCCTAGGGCTTACAAGGAAAGTCTACCGACTAAGGGAATAGGAGTCCTAGACTAATACGGCTTGGTGGCTCCGTCTTGTGCTCCAAGTCGGCTGGTTGCCGGGCCTTCGTCTTTGCTCCTCCTTAGCCGGCTGGGCCTTCTCCTTGTGCTTCAGCATATTGGGCCGCCCGTAAGCCTGCCGGCATTACCACCAGTGGGCCACCCTGCTATACTGGAATATGTACATGTCGATGATTCCCCTATTTGGTATATCCCCGACATTAGCCCCCGGAAAGTTTTGAGTTCTCCAGCGGCCGGCTTCTTCGACGGGCTTGAAGTAGTTTCGTCTTTATTGTCTTGTCTTGGTTACACCGATGTAGAACTTGAAGCTTTGCCGAAGAAATTATCCGACATGTACTGCCGAACTGACATCGTCTTAATTGCCGATTAAGATGGATTGACCAGGACGTCCGGGCTGATCGATTTTTTATCATGCCGGCTTGTGTCCAGTGGAACTCGTCCGATTTACACGCTTCTGAAGTAGGCCGCGTCCGGTCTGCTTTCAGAATTGAACTATGCCCACTGGTGCTAGCTTTATTCCATTGGGAACACAGTCAATTTGCATGTTTCAGAACCGAGTTTATTCCAAAGAGTGGATGAAGAAAAAATCTCCGTCCAGGCGGATGTAGCCCCCGAGGCTCATGTCGGCTTATGAAGTAAGGCGGCATGAGACTCAGTAAATCTGATGCTTGCAGCCCCCGAGCGTTGGCTTGATGTAGATCGACGCAGCCCCCGAGCTATCTATCAAAACTGTAAGTTCCGACAAACTGTAGCCCTCGAGGCTCATGTCGACCTTATGAAATAAGGCGGCGTGAGGCTTGATGAGAACATCTCACCGGGTAACAGGGCAATGCCAATCTGTTTAAAACCCAGGAGGCGGCTGAAGATAAGTCGTCTTGCAGGTGACGTCCTTGATGAAGCGGCAACAAAAAACACCTGTAGAATAAACAATAACTGCATTAAGCTGTACTTTTAATGCAAGCTGAACAATTGTAAGGCCTAAGCCGGCAGTTTTTTAAACAAAAACTTTGGGTTGCAGATTATCTGCGGTCCGCCCTTAAGTTTTCTGGCTTATGCACTTTAGCCATATTTCGTGTGTTAGCAAACCTCCAGCACGGAACGTCTGCTGGGCAACAGGGATGCAATACCAAGCTGTTTATACCCAGAACAAGCGCCGGCTTTTGGTGCTGAAACACCTACTTAGGCGACCCAGCAGATAAGCGATCAGATGAATACTTTTAGGCGGACAAAACATTAGTTTGTAAGGCAACACGGCCAAAAAGCATCAGAAACATAACCACTAGCACGAAGCAAATTCGGGTTGACATTGATAGCTTAGTATACATGATCATCGGGAAATAAAAGATGGCATGATCTCAAAGAGCGAACCAGAATTTATTTCATGAGCATATATAATGTTAACGAGAGAATTGCTGAAAAACTTAGCTTTTTGGTGCTCTTGGCGTTGATGACGCATAAGCCGGGATACGGCGATGAGTAGGCCGCGACGACAATTAAGCCGGACCGCGACGACAAATTAAGTCGGACTGTGACGGTGAGTAGGCTATGATGGACCCGCCTAAGTCGGACGTGGCGTAGATGACGATGAACTCGTCTATACCAGGAGAGAGAGAAAAAAATTGAATTATTGTCGGTTGTCACGTAAGTCGGAACAACGACGATAATCATGCCGGAAAAACATCGTGCCACATTAGCAATTAAGCTAGAACGTGAAAAAACATCATGCCGCGTTGGCTATTAAGCCGGAACGCGACAATGGGTAAGCCGAAAAGGTGTCATGTTCTGTTAGCAATTAAGCAGGACACGACAATAATTATGCCTAAAAACATCGTCCGCGTCGACAATTAAGCCGGAACGCGATGACGGGTAGGCAAGAACGCGACGACGGGTATACCGAAAAGGCGTCTTGCCGCGTCAGCAATTAAGCTCAATTAAGCTGGAACGCGAGACTAATTACGCCGAAAAGGCGTCTTACCACGTCAGCAATTAAGCTGGAACGCGTGGTTAAAAGTCTGCCATGAATTGCTGGCTAGATTATGGTGCTAACTCTCACGTAAATTGCCATGCATGTGATTGGCACTCCGGCCGGAAAATCCATGCACTCCGGCCGGAAAATCCATGCATACACGTTGCTCCTTATCGTAGCTTGTTGATACAAATTGGGTTTTTGCACGTGCGGGGTAGCTTTGGTGCAAGCAATACTGGATGAATCCATGCCCAACTGTCCATGACATATGATGTGCAGCGAGTAGCCAGCCTGTTGGAATTACTTTGATCCGATCTCGAGTTTCGTCACAGACGCGAAGCTGATGCCCCAATCCGATCCGGCTTCAAAACTTGTGCAGATCTTGGGCTTTGGTGATCCGTCTGTGACAATCTGTCTAAGCATGTGCTGATTTTCGGGATAAGCAAAATTCGGTAGCTGACAGACTGGATCGAGTTACGGGCATGGAAACGGTGTTGTTGTTGATGAAGTCGCCGGTCGTACCAGGGTACCAACCGATCCGTTGCGATCTGGCTGAGCAAGTTGACGTCGACGATACGTGCCAATCAGCGGGCTGAATCCAGGCACTTGCCAGCACGTCGGAAGCCGGCCGGCAGGTCTCCTTGTTGATGGTACCAGCAAACAAGTCGTCCGCCGATGATGAAGACGATGTCGCCTTAACCCTGAGGCTGCTTGGATAATGACGCCTCCATCTTCACGGGACGCCAGAGCTGCTGCCGCCAATAATGGCGATGTTGTCCGCATCAAAGCGGACAAGCCGGCCAGATGATATATGACCGATGATGATGTTGATCCCGCCCGGATCATCGCCTTGACGCCTCTTGCCCCACGGTGGGCGCCAACTGCCGTGGTATTGTCGAATCTAGCCGCGGCAGGGGTGCCATCCGGCTAGGTATACACGCCGACGGTAGAGAGAAGACGTGGGGGGAGGAACGTAGCGGGATTCCGGTGACGGGATTACACACAGTTTACCCAGCTTCGGATCACACGACGGTGGCGTGATCCTACGTGCTGCTATAAATCACTATAAGGCAATATGCGCCGAATACAATGATGTTGTGTGTATAGCCTGAAAGACTTTGGTCTCAGGTTGTGAGGCTCGTACCCTAAGGCTCCCGTAGGCCGGCTTATAAAGGCGGCTGGTCCTAGGGCTTAGAAGGAAAGTCTACCGGTTAAGGGAATAGGAGTCCTAGACTAATACTGCTTGGTGGCTCCGTCTTGTGCTCCAAGTCGGCTGGTTGCCGGGCCTCCGTCTTTGCTCCTCCTTAGCCGGCTAGGCCTTCTCCTTGTGCTTCAGCATACGGGGCCGCCCGTAAGCCAGCCGGCATTACCACCAGTGGGCCACCCTGGTATACTGGAATATGTACATGTCGATGATACCGCTATTTGGTATATCCCCGACACAAAGGATCATGAGACATTTTTCTATTACCTCCCCATATGCATATGGTGTTAAAATATTGGAGTTTCAGTTGCAGTTTCTTACTGATATATTAGATATATCTATGTATTCATTGATGTACTACAGTACTAGCTGATACTAAGAGGTAGTATCCCATGGCCGGTCAGAGATAGCGTCATTGATGCAGTACAACTGTGGAAGCAATTGGATCTACTACTATTGCTCATTAGCTGTTTGAGCCATGGGATTTATTGTGTTAGTACGATTTTACAAATTTGGGAGTGTAAGGACGAATACTTAAGAACTTTAGCATTTTTATAGTTGGCAACTGGAATTGTGGAGATTATATGTTGGATATTATTGCGAGTGTTATTATTTTGGTTGAATATTAACAGGCTCCAACACGTTTAATAGGACCTAGGCAAGTGGTTGGCACACATTTTCCTGTTTCATTCATAAGACACACTGCTGAACTGCTTTTTAGTTATAATTAGGAGCTTCATATGGCTTATCATGTAAACTTGCGGCCTATGCAATTGTTATTTTTTCTGCATACTGCAAGTCTGCAACGATAGAAACTATCAACACGGCCGTTGACATTCTTGTTTGAGTTTTGACAATTAATTTCCTGCCTTTCAGGTTGGAGCGATCAGTCCCCAGAATATGCAACAGACACTGCAAAGTATCCGTGACTGTCTTGAGAACAGCGATTGGGCTACTAGAAAAGCAGCTGCTGACACATTGTGTGTCCTGGCTACCCATTCAGGCCACTTGATAGGTGATGGAGCCGCTCCAACCATAGCTGCCCTCGAGGCTTGCCGTTTTGATAAGGTAACAAATAATCCACCTCGCTGAATCTAGAATGTGGGATCTGTTGCTGTTCCATGCATTTTAAGATGCCCACAAGGTATACACACAATGCATTGATAAGTTGTTCCTGTAAACAAAAATGCAGGTAAGGCCTGTCAGAGATAGCGTGATTGATGCAGTACAACTGTGGAAGCAATTAACAGGTGAAGACACAAATGGTATCGACCTTTTCTTTTCATGAAAAAGTGTTTGTTATTATTAGGGTGTTACTATATCCTTGTTTTATGCTTAATATTAAACAATTTGCATGCAGCGGATGGTAAAAATAAGGAACCAGCTGGTAGTGAAGCGAAGCTGGATTCGCCTAGCAACAATGAGAAAGCAAAGGGAAGTAGCATAGCTGAAAAGGCAGCAGTTCTATTGAAGAAAAGACCTACACTAACTGACAGGGAACTGAACCCTGAATTTTTCCAAAAGCTTGAGACTAGAACCACAGATGACTTGGCTGTCGAGGTGGTAGTTCCCCGCAAGACTCTACAATCTCATTTACAAAGTGAAGATGATCCAGAAGAAGCAGATGGCGATCCTATTGGTCCTGCTAACAGCAATGGATCTGCAGATGATGAAGGAAGTTTGACTCAAGTGCGTGCTAGCTCTAATTTTCAAAATGTTCGAAATAAATGGGCTGGCCAAAGAGGAAATAGAAACAAAGATGCAAAGGTTAGGGTATCTGATGTCGAAGATAGGTGTGAAACAAGTGCAAAAGATTCTGCACCAATGACTATCCCAGCAGATGGTCCTTTCATAAACAATAAAACAAACTGGTTGGTAATACAGAAGCAGCTGTCGCAATTGGAGAGACAGCAAACAAGTCTCATGAACATGTTGCAGGTTAGTTTATTTCAGCTTTATTCCGTACTGATTTGTGTTTAGCATACGAAGCTCTGAATTTTGATTGCTTTATTTACTTCTAAGAGTATAGTCATAAAATATCACAGCAGGTTAACTTCCCGTTTGATGATAAGAAATAATATTCTGAGTCTTTAACATTTTAATCTATCTGCAATTGTGTAAGTGGAAGTACAATTTTCATTCTATTTTCATATACTGTGTTGGTGCATATGCAAAGCTGCTGCCAATCTTTGATATGTCAGTTTTCATGAAGCCATCCCGGAGAAACTAGTGCTACGGCATTACATGATAATACAAATGAACCTGTCATAGATTATTTATTAATTTAATAACAACCTTCTATAGTTGCTGGACGTAAACTTAACTGCCTTTAAGGCCATTTTTAGGTGGTATTTAACTAGTTGTTACTTATCCAAGTGATAGCGCATATTGTTGTGATGTGCTACTTATGAGGCCTTTAAGCTTATTAGATATCTCTGGGAAAGCTACTTAATATCACTTCTGCTTTGCACATTTCAGGATTTTATGGGAGGATCTCATGACAGCATGGTTACTCTAGAGAACAGAGTACGTGGTCTTGAGAGAGTCGTCGAGGAAATGGCTAGGGATATATCACTATCGTCTGGAAGGAGAGGCGGTGGTTCATCTCCCGGCAGATCTTCTGCAAAATACAATGGTTTTCATGAGTATTCTAATTCGAAATTTGGTAGGGGTGGTGATGGAAGGATAGGATATGCAGATAAGTATTTTTCTGCAGATGGTATGGGTTCTGGCGTAAGAAGCCCATCTTGGAGACCAGATTCTGAACAATGGGATTCATATGCTTATTCTGGATCACGGAGCGGAATGAATTCCAGAAGAGGCTTAGATTCTTTTTCATCTGAAACTAGGGTGCCTAGAAATGGTAATGATCAAGCTGGTCCGAGGAGAGGATGGGACAAGGGACAGGGGCCATTTCGGTTTGGGGAAGGTCCTTCTGCTCGAAGTGCATGGAGAGCCTCGAAAGATGAGGCAACACTCGAAGCTATTAGAGTAGCTGGCGAAGATAATGGAAGTTCAAGGGCTGCTGCAAGAGTTGCTATTCCTGAATTGGATGGAGAGGCTCTGAATGATGACAATCAAGGGGATGGAAGAGGACCACTCTGGGAATCCTGGACTCGCGCGATGGATGCTGTTCATGTTGGTGACATGGATTCGGCTTATGCTGAGGTTCTTTCAACCGGAGATGCTGAACTACTTGTAAAGTTGATGGAGCAAACCGGACCAGTCGTCGACCAGCTGTCAAATGAGGTTGCAAATGAGGTCTTACATGCTGTTGGTCAATTTCTTGTAGAAGAAAGCTTCTATGATATTGCTTTGAGCTGGCTTCAGCAGGTAAACTACCATCTTCTATTTTAGGAGCAAAATTTTCCATATGAAGTTGCTGGGATGTTTTGGACTGTAGTGACAACTATACTAGGGAAATGTCAAATTAGATTTTTCTTGTCATGCCAAAACTGGTGCTGAACTGGGAAAAAAAACGTCATTCCATGCTATGGCTATGGTACAGCGCTCTAAAGCACATTTCAGTGTGCATATGCTTACTGTTCTTGTATCTCGTGCACAACTACCATTCATTTTTGTGAGCAACATACCATTTGCAATGCAAATTTGCTTAGGAAATTGGATTTGGCAATAAGATGCTTCCGTGAAGTTAGTGGGGTTGTAGCTGATGATACTGACGTTTTCCTGTATTCGCAATTCTGCTTAGTATATTGTCAATAATCAGATAGTGTGCTCTTATATTTGTCAATGTGGCAAACAAGGCCTATGTGGTAAACAAATACACAAATCCAGTTCAACCATCCAATCCTGTCAGTGCGGCCCAGATTATAGGTGGCCAAATGGGCCGGCCCGAGGCACGGGGATTTTGGCCCGGCCCAGGCACGGCACGGAACTAAACGGGCCGTGCCGCGGCACGGGCCCGGTAGTGCCCGGGCCGGCCTCTGATTTGAGGCACGCGGGCCGGCTCGGCACGGCACGATTAGCTTTTTTTAATATTTTTTAACCTATTTTTTTCAGTTTTTGGGCCGCATTTGTGCTAAATGGGCTGTGCCTGACGGGCCAACCGTGCCTAACGGGCCGGGCCGTGCCGAAGGTCTGGCCGCAGCACGCGGGCCGGCCCAGGCACGGCACGATTCTAATCGTGCCCAACGGGCCGTGCCATTGCCGTGCACATGCCGGGCCGTGCCGGGCCGGGCCGGCACGTTTGGCCAGCTATAGCCCAGATGCATGTGTGAGTAGTCCTGCATCCAACGTATGCCTTTGGGGAAAGAACCTCTGCCACCAGTACCTGTAATCTTCAGAAAACCTCCTGGCATTTGTGCATTTGTTCACGAAATAGGCCTTGTGCGCCTGCTATGTTACTTTTGTTAATTGTAAATTGTGTTCACAGAGAAGTGAATATGATTTGGTATTGGCCCTTGTAAGTTGTACTTGTATCAAAATATAAGATGTTTTAGCATTTCTCTTTCCATCCGTATGTAGACATGTTTTAGAACCTTGCACTAAAACATGTCTACATACGGATGGAAAGAGAAATGCTAAAACATCTTATATTTTGATACGGAGGGAGTAACAAGTTGAATAGTGATATTCATGTTTCCAAATTGTCCAGGAATGACGGAATATCTGAGTCGGGTGTTAGATGATCTCAAGTGGTATCTAACTAACAACCAGTGTTCTAAAAAGTAGTCCTCACTAGACGGGTGTATGGGTGACACCCAAATCAACCTAGGTGGGCTAAGCGGGCAAGGGGGCTTGCCTTCTAGAACAGGCATCTACAATGAGTTTATCCCTTAGTAACTTTGTAAATAGCGAGATAACTATGTTAAATGAAGTATTCTAACATATGTTGGTAGAGAATCATTTGGATAGAGAAGTGCAAATGATTGACAAGTGGTCCTTTTGCCTTCTCAAGCAGACTCCTGGTTTTTCATTTGCTCTAGAATGAAGGCCACTCATTTTTACCGGATTGCTACAAGGTTGAAGGAAAAAAATTTGTGAAGTACGTGAATGATAATTATGTTTCTTCAGTGATCAAATGGGTTTTATTTGTTAAATGATTATACTGTTTTGTTTGCTAGGCAAGACAAAAAATACTCCCTCCATTCCGAATTAGTTGACGTAGATTTATCTAAATACGGATGTATCTAGACTTATTTTAGTGTATAGATACATCCGTATCTAGATAACTATGCGTCAACTAATTCGGAACGGAGGGAGTACTTGTGAAACTAATGCAGATGCAGCTGTTTCTGTTTACTCCCTCCATGGAAAAATATAGTCCATATTAGTTCTGTCCTAAGTCAAACTTTGTAAAGTTTGACCAAGTTTATAGGAAAAGATATTAACATCTACAGTATCAAATAAATACTAGAGAAGCCAATCCAGTACTGGGTTATTCTCAGCCACTGTCAGATGTATAGAAACTATAAAGATTTAACAATATTGATTGGGTTTTCCTCAAGCGAAACAGTAGGCTATATGTTGGTCAAACAAATGTTCATGAAAATTAATGTTTCTTTGGGGGACCTGGGCACAGTTTTCTTGCAAGAGATGTTTAGACTGAGCTGGTTGATTCTGTACTCAGATCTCTTGCATGTTGTGGTTTAATATTTGGGTTGAATGCTTGGAAGCATTACTTGAGCAACTCGTGTGACTTATGATTGTCTTGGTTGTTGATGCAGTTGACTGATCTTGTAATGGAAAATGGATACGACTATCTTGGAATCCCTCGGGGTGCGAAGAATGAACTCTTGTTTGGACTTCACGAAGCTACCGCCATTGAGCTGCCTGATGATTGGGAGGGAGCGACACCGGTTCAGATAATGAAGCAGCTAGCTTCATCGTGGCGCATCGATCTGCAGCAGCTCATCAATTAGAGCCATTGGTTGTTTTTCATGTGTTAAATTCATTTGTTCATTACCCGCGGTCTTTTTGTTTGCTCTGTTGCGATTTTAGGAGTATAAATTATTAGATATGAGAGAATGGGAGCGGAGGAGAGAAGCTGTGTTGACATGGATTGGTGCTGTTGGTTGATATGATGTTGATATTGTTTTCCCGCGTTGTCTCTTTTATTCGTAATTTGTGGAATCTTTTCTTGCCATGTGTATTATTCTTGGAAGAACTTTCATTCCATTTAAAATGACCTGAGTACTATATGACCTGTGTATATACGTGGTTATATTTACGACGTACATCTCCGCAAATATTTATTTTTAATATTGCGTTGACCAGGATTTGAACTTTAGACCTCTCGCTTTGATACCATATTGAATTGATGCACTAGCCAATTATCCCAAAAGTCCGAATTGATGGAATAGATAGTACAATATATTATATTTCTGACAGATTTATGGTTAGAAAGTACTGTTATTTGAGTTAATTAGATGGTTCATTATAATTGATAATTTAAATATTAAAACAATCACAAATATGTGTTTTGATAAAAGATTTTGTAGAAAATAGGTAAGATTGTTGATAAGTACGATGGTCTAGCGCAATGGACCGGTCAATGGTGTTACGGTCTCGGATCCTCAAGAACCCTTTGAAATTCCTTCCAGGGCAATTTGAGATGAAGCAGTTCAACATATAAAAAAAAGTACAAATATCGATGTAAACAGCACAACACTCACACATCCCACTTACGGAAATAATATATTACAGACTAAACTGCACGTTAATTCCCTAGACGGGTAGGGCACTAGACTTCCGGAATATGTTAATTAGGCTGCAGCAAAGTAGAAAACTAACAGGTAGGACATCAGATTTTCACAATATCTTCATTTAGGGTACATCTAGGTGGGAAAAACTAGCTGCCTAGCCGAACCCACCTCACTCTATGAGGTCATCATCATCACTGTCGCCCTCCTCATCAGTGTCAACATCATAGTTGGTATAGATGTAGTCATCTGAGAGAGCTCCCACACGATCTAATGCCTGGCGCGATATGCTGATGACAGTATAGCAGGTGTACATCATCTGCACACCGCCTTGATGAATTTCCTCCTCGTATGGATCTTTTCCGCAGGCCATCTTCTGGAACTCCAAGTCACGCCCTTTGAATTGGAATTCCTCCTTATCTGGGTGCACAATTTTAGTCCCTTCGTAATCACAGTACAGGCATCGGATTTGTTCTGACACACACAAACAAGATAACTAGATTAGTATCCATCAAAGGCTTTAGCATAACCTATCAGCAATAAAATTAAGTTATTGCAAATTGAAAGTACTGAGGAAAATCTAGGCAACATTATATGCATTCATAGAATGTGTTTATATTTCTGGCAAGCAACTCAAATGCTTTTGCTAACAGCTGTAAAAGGGTACAAGGAAAGCTTTACACCCTTACCATGAGAGTGAAAAAAAATCTCTTATACTACCCACGTTCCAAAATAGAAGATGTTTTGGTACGAAAAAGCCTTTTGGAGCTTGGGCTACATGTTGCCCTTTATTTTAATTTTTTTGAAATCAGTATTTTAAAGTTTCAAAAAATCTATAAAAAGAAAATCTAGATGTAACCAATACTGTATCCTACAACTGTGAAAATTTTCAATATGAATTTCTTTGTATTCTAGGATACATAAAAAAAGACTGACAAAATCTGATAAACTTTAGGGCACACTGTTCATGCACCCAGATCTACAAATTTATCTTTTTTTGTGTAGCGTATAATACAACATATTTCGGACTGATATTTTGCACATTTATAGGATACATCATTGGTTATCCATATATATTTTTTTCAGAATTTTTTTAAAATTTTCAAATTTGTTTTTTGAATGTTTGAAATAAATGGCTACATGGAGCCCGGGTGCCAAAACTCGCTGCACTCGTTTTGGTAGGCCATTTTGGCCTACCAAAACGTCTTACATTTTGGAATAGAGGTAATAATTCTTTATAATTGAAAAATTGGCTGATCATCCAAACATCCGGGTAGGATTACCCCTGCTAATACCTGCCTACAAACAGACTTCAATGCATAAAAGTACTCAGGTATACTGCAGTGGCTGACATAGGGCTCCCAGCTATATGGGGTACAAAGATGGTTGCTTAACTCCAACACCCGACAACGGACCAAAAGGTATCAAACGGTGAAAGGCACCAACTGGAGTATGAAGCCACAGCAAAAATTGCCACCTTGGACTAGTTTGGATGGTGACCGACTTAAATGAACTTTACGAACCTAAATGTGTAAATTCCTACTAACAAGAACCCAAATGACACAAGCTTAGAAGTTCAGGTATCCATCATCCATTTTACTCAAGGATAAACCACCCAGCAATATATTGCAATTGAATCTCCTTCAAATGAAATATGCAACTCAAAAGCTAAAATTTGATCGGGTTTCTTTATACTATGCAATATATAGTTAAACTGGAGAAATAACAAAAAAACTAATACTGAAGAGAAGAAGCATTGAAGTGATCCATTGAATCATCATTAAGCATTGATGTGCGTACCAGCTTGAGTATGTAAATACTGGTGTGCAATGTTTGTTGAATCATAAGCCTGGTTGAGATTTAATTAATAAATTTAGTCTACTAGTATAGATTATATCAGCAGTGTTGGACAAGTAGTACTCACAACTTTTGATGCTCACTTATTAGATGCGTAGAATTTTTGGAGTGGAATTTGTGTTACCGTGTTTACACTACAGGAATTGGTATGGTCTATTATGGGTATCTACCATATAAATCTAATTCATATCAGGATATGCATGTAAAGTTAACTTCGTTCAGCCAACTTATTGAGCTATTAGATGAACTTGTTCAGACTCCATAGTTCATCCTTATAGGGAGAGGATCTAGTAGACCTTTGTTTTCTTGTGTTCACAAGAGGGTAGATCTGACGAGGATGATCAGGGCAAATTACGTAGAACTAGTCTAGAGGTTCTTACACTGCCAGTGATAGCCTGGAAGCGAACACCATTGATTTGCTGGTTCGAAATTAGTGAAGATATGACCACAATGCCAAGGGAGCAGTGTCGGTTGATCCAAACTTTACCAAACTGTAGGTGTAGGACGAGAAATGTTCCAATTTAAAGAAAAAACATTTTATCTTGGTCAGAGCGTGTGCAGTTTGGTAATATCCGCGTGGGAGGAGCTAGATGCTGCTCTTGCTCTCACGGTGTCGAACATTGAGACTTAAAAAAGAGACCCTAAGAGGTGGTTTCACATTGGTCCAAATGTACTCTGTGTGTTTAGTCTACTTGCTGTATTACAAAAATATAAGATACCTTGGCATGTTCGGGGAAAATTTACGGGAACACACGAGAGCACCTTCCCGCCTTCATCCTGTGCCATGTCATTGCTAAGTTCAGCAAAGAAGAGTTTTGGCTTTTCACCTCTTGGGCTTGCCAGAAAATTAATATGAATGTGATTGTATATGAAATTGGGCCCGACAGTATCCACAGAGTAGTCAGGACCAGATACAGAATGGTTCACACCACAGATAACATGAAGATCATACATAGGTTCCTGTAAGTGGCAGACGAAAGGGGCAAATAAGTGACTGTGACATATCATAGTGATAATTAAAGCAAAGAGCAATAAGGAGATAAAGATGCAAATATCAAGCTGAAGGAACCTTGTTCTGCAGTGCGTATGAGGCCAACGCTGCTTTCACTTTCTTAGAGATTCTTGTATACTTATCCTCCCAATTGGCCATTCGATATTTTACAATACGGGGGACCTTGGGCCTGGGAACAGACTCATGCTGCAGTGATTTGCCATGGGTCGGGGGTCCTCGAAACAACATTCTGGCAATGCGACGAACATCAGCAGAGTCGAGTGGAGCATCACCCAGCGGTAATGGATTAATGGTTGAAAGACTCCATGAGGATAGAAACTCTGCTTGTGCGGCAGGGTTGGGGTGCCAAGCAGCCTCACCGGCAACCTTTAAGGCATTATTAATGCGGTCTTGATCCCCGAATGGAGCCAAAGAGTTAGATTCCCCCAATGTGCAGTTGGAGCGGAGCAACATGCGCATGGCTTCATAGAGTTTCTTGCCGCAAGTGCCGAGGAAAGAAACAAGGCCATAGAAGGAGCGAGCCTCGATGCGTAAAAGACACTCGGTACTGATCATGTCAAGCTCGAGTTTTTTGGTCGGTGGGGAGACAGTGTTATACCAGATAGTGTTGATGATGATGTTGGAGACGGGATCAAAGGGGCCATAGCAGTGGCCAGCCTTCAGCAGGCTGTCCTGGTAGCAAGACCGGAGCTCACTCGCCGGCAGCCGGGCAAATGCCTTGAGGTAGAAGGTGTGGATCAGCTCGAGGACCATGAACTTCAATGACAGGTAGTGTCGATACCGAACGGCTGTCGATCGAGGGAACGCCTCTGCGCGGTTCCACGCGAAATCGAGGGGTTGCGCTTGCATGTCAGGACCCCTGTTGAGCACGGAGGTGATGTTATTCATGTCGTCGTTCTGGATCGAATGGACGGCTTCTTCCAGAGAGCAAGACGGCGAGAGCCAGGTGCGGACGAGGTGGTCGGGATCAATGTGCTTGGATGCTAGGGCGGCGCACATGAGGGCAGTCCGGATGATGGACTTGCTGGTATCGGAATTGAAGTTGAACATATAGAGACACCGGTCGTGCACGACGAGGCGCACAGCGACGACGAGGTCGCCGCCGGCGAGGAGCAGGTAGCGCACAGCTTCCCAGCCGACGAGGTAGCGGAAGAAGCAGGTGAGGAAGGCGACAAGACCGTCGAGCGAGCGCTGCGCCATGTCTAGGAGATTATTAACACCCTTGATGTCGGTGGCGGTGTCGGCGGCGCCGCGGCGGAGGTCGGAGGCGGCGAGGGTGTTGTAGATGATGTTGGCGGTCGGGTCGAGAAGGCCAACGGAGAGGCCGGCGGCGGCGAAGGGAATCTCGACGTTGGCCATGGTGAGCCGCTTGTAGGCACACTCGTACGAGTCGTGGATCTTCTGGAGAAGCTCCGACCTCTCCCGAGCTATATCCTCGGTCAATGGCCCGGCACCTGAAGTGTTCCCCGGCTTATAGACGCGGTTACGGCAGCCATGGCTTCCACGCGCGATCGCCGGCGGCGGGATCTGGGACGGAGAGAGCGACATCGTTGTAATCGATGTCAGGACCCGCTTCCGTAGGACCTCCCATTGGGCCGATAACATGCGCTCGCACTGATGGGCTTGGCCGAGATCACAGCCACTATTTCTCGCCCGTTGCGAGTCGGAGTACGGACTGGCCCGCACAAGATGCGACATGGCCCGGCCCATATCTGGCTGTTCTTTTTTTCGTTTTCGATTTTCTTCTTCTTTTCTTTTTTCTTTTTCCTGTTTTCATTTTTGTTTGTTTCTGTTTTTTTTTTCCTTTTCGTACTTTTCTTGTTCGTTTTCTTTCATATTTTTTTCATACCTTCAAAATCAGAACCTTTCTTTTTCAGCTTTTCTGAACCATTTACAAAAATGAATATTTTTCAAATCTGAACCATTTTTCAAAATTTTCTTCAAACTCTATTTTTTTCAAATATGAGTATTTTTGAAATTTGAATCATTTTAAAAATGAGCGCTTTTAAAATATGAACTATCTTTCAAAAATCTATTTTTGGTTCACCGGAAATTTTGGTTTACTATTATTTTCGGTTCACCCTAATTTTAGTTTCTTTTCGGTTTATTATTATTTTTGGTTCATCGGTATTTTTGGTTCGGTATTATTTTCGGTTCACCCGTGTTTTGGTTCCTTTTAGGTTCACTATTATTTTCGGTTCACCGGAGTTTTTTGTTTACTATTATTTTTGGTTCATCGGTATTTTTGGTTCACTACTATTTTCGGTTCATCCATTTTTTTCATTTTTCCTATAATTTATATTTTGGAAAATGCTATTATTTAAAAATGTTCAAAATTAGAATTTTCACTTTTAAAATATTTGGATTTGAAAAATGTTCAAACTTTTAAATATTTTGATTTCAAAATGTTTGATTTTTTAAAAATGGTTTGTACTTCATATTAAAATAACAGAAAAAGAAATAAATAGCAAAACAAAAACTAAAGAAGTGAAAATAGAAAATGAAAAATGGACCGGCCTAGGTGTAGCCTATGGGAGCGGTGCGGGCGATCGAAGCCTTGGGCCGAAGCTCGAAGCGAGACATAGGGCGACGCATTATCAGAGGAGAGGCCACAAACTGACCATCCACAATTCTGGGAGGGATGAGGTGTTAGGTTATTGTACAAGGTGGGTGTTTCCGGTGTCTTTAGTGCCACCTCGACTACAGGAGGAAGCCACCACTAGTTTATAAGAGCATCTCCACCGGCATCCCCATAGAGTTTCCAAATTTGCCCACGTCGGACACCCTATTGGGACTGCCGTACACTTTGTCTGAAATATTTGGGAGAGTGCGAAACCCCTCCTCCCTCCCCCCCCCCCGCCCCCAGTAAGGGTCCCAATACGACAGCATGATTCACAAAAAGACCACACACAACTTCGAGGAGACTTTAGGTACGCCCCCGTCATTGAAATATTTTATTTCATTTACTAATCCACATATTATATCTAATTTGCATCACGTTGGTGTTAATATGGTAACAAATGATGACAAAATTATAATTTCGGAAAAAGCTTTCAAACATATGGAATTTGACCGTCTAAATGATTGTCCAAAGGTTTAGAGTATGCATGATACCACACATCAAGATGACGAGGAAGCGCATGCTAGAATTGATGTCAACTTCTCTCTCATCTAGTTGTGAGATGCGAGAGGTGGGTGATGAGGTTATTGGGCTTGGTTCATTATATGACCTAAAAGCATCTAGTTGAAAATATAAGGAATCCTCCTCCAAAGATAATCAAACGACACGTAAAGAAACAAAAACTCCAAATTTCCAAAAATTTCCCAACGAATAACATATTTATAAAAGCATGGTGATTTTACTAAACATTTACATATTGATCATCATTTGGATTTTGTGGAGATTTCGGAGACGGACAGACATGATTTCCCGGTGAGCGTTCTTAACAGCCTTTCTCCATGTGGTAGGTCTTGGGATATTTTACTGGGCATTAAATCAAACTCTATGGATGTGCTAGCCTGTTCGGATGGTGAGTTTCACATTAAACTTCATATCTGACAATTTCATTTGGAACTTGGTTGTCCTAGGAAGAACAGAAAACTGACTATCTTCATGAACTAGTTAATCTGACTAAGCATAACCGATATCCTATTATTATAGGAGGGGATTTTAATATCCAAAGATTCCACCACGAAAAAAGGATACACATGTTTGATAGCAGTGGTCTTTCCTCCTATTCAATGTTGTAATTAACAGCTTGGATTTAAGAGAGGTTTTAATGATTGGATGACAGTTCAGGCGGGAGAACAACCTCCTAGAGCCAACATACTAGAAGTTTGACTGCGTACTCACGGACACCGAATGGAAATATAAATATCCTTTTGTATCCGTACGCGCTCCAGAACATATCGTAGCCTTTTCAAACGATGTCCGTATCTTCTTAATCATAGGCACGCTAAGACCACACGGTAAACATCAATTCAAGTTTGAAATTGGATGCCTAAAATTTGACCTTGTCATATACCTTTTCAAAGTCATTTTTGTAATTTTCTAACTAGAGGAACATATTGTAGCATATTGAATTTAATGACATGATTTGATCCATAATTTTGTAACTAGAGGTAATGAGGCCATTAAAGTCAATGATGAAGTCGGTTATTACTTCGAAACAAAAAAAGGATTTAGAAAAAATGACCGTTTATCGCCGAAATATTTAATATAGTGACTGATATATTAACTGTCACGATTGATCGCGCAAAACTTGATGGAAAAATTGAGGGGGTAGTTTTGCATATTTATGATGGGAGCATGTCAATATAAGAACTTATCAACGTTCGAGTAACTTTTTGGACTCAAAACAAATTTCCATAAAATTGAACTGTTCTGCTTTGGGGAGGCCCAGTACGAGGCTGCCCATTATGCTGAGCTTTTCGGTTATGAGTAAGGCCAGTTTCCTATTAGGTATTTGGGTATTCCGATTCATTATCGGAGACTGACAAACACCGGATGGAAACATGTCGAAGATCATTTACAAATAAGGATAAGCATCTGAAAAGGAAAACTTCTATCTCTTGATTAAATATTAGTTCTCATTAATTCAATACTAAGTACATAGTACTATATATAATTTATTTCTTCCAGTTATACAAAGGAGTCTTACAATGCTTTGAATTTCTCCTTTCTTATTTCTTACTTAGGAGTACGCTTCAACTCAACAATCAATCGCTTTATTACTTACTAATTCAACACCCAAACTGCCACCCTCTCCCACATTGCAATTTTTCTCTATCCCACTTAGTTTCTTTATCTTTGAATGCAATATGCATTGCATCATCAAATAGCATCTTGAACAGCAAAATTATCAAAAGAGGTACCTCCACTTTCTCCGAAAAACGAGATGATGAAAGTGGCCAAGACATGATCGAATCCCCACCCCCTCATCCTCACCCTCACTGTTGTACCCGCTACAGCCAAACATTTTACGCCAGGGCACAAGTAAAATGTAGGGTTCAAGAGAACATTAGGGGGCCAACCGCATCCAGTGAAGAACCAGAGCAAAGATCATGCAATCTCTAAAAAAACATATAATAAGGAATTTTATTTCATCGTCGCAGTTTTTATTACTACCTCTGTCCCATAATATAATCCTTTTTAACAAACCAAACTAGCTTGCTAAAAAATCTTATATTTCGGAACGGAGGGAGTACTATCTATTCTAATCGTGAAGTTATAATCTCGTAGAAAAGAAAGCCAATGTTAGTTCTTGCTTAACCGATCGATCGTGTGGTCGGAGGAACCGGTGGACGTTGCAAAACTGAAAGAACAAGCTATGCCCGAGATGTCGCCTAGAGGGGGGGTGAATAGGCGATTAACACTTTTTCTAATTAGGGGCTTGATAATTACGGAATAAAACTATGTGTTTAAATTAACAAGCCAACAAGCTAATTACTAGTCTCACCTATGTGCACCAACAACTTATGCTAAGCAATTTAAGCAACAAGGTGATAGCTATAGATAAACTTCAAGCACGAAGGCTATCACAATGTAAATTGCATAAGTAAAAGCTCAGGTATAGAAATAACCGAGGCACGCGGAGACGGGGATATATTTCCGAGTTCCTCCTTGTTAAGGGAGTACGTCTCGTTGGAGGGGTGTGAGCTCGCCACAAGAGGCCTACTCAAGATGCCACAAAGGCCTCACCCTATTCTCCGATGAACCTCACCCAAGGGTTTGGTTCACCTTCCACTATCGGAATCCTTCGAGGCGGATTCCGGAGCCCTTTTACAACTTGCTTGGGGCACACACCCACAACTCAATTGGGGGCTCCCAAAATGTGCCGAACCTTCACAACCGAAGACTTCGCGGCACCTCCAACCGTCTAGAGTACACGATGCACCCAAGAGGCAACAAGCTCTTGGGAATACAATGCACCCAAGAGTAACAAGCTTCTCAACGTCGATATTCACGTATCACCGTAGGGAGAGCAACCCGATGCAACAAATGCAAGAGGCAAGAACACACAAAGTGGTCAAGTCCTTCACTCTCAAATTCCAACCAAGCAACAAATGCTTTGGGGGGAATAAGAGAGGAAGAACAAAGGGGATGAACACAAAGCAACCCCAAATCTAGATCCACAAGGTTCCCCTAACTTAGAAGAGAATTTGATTGGTGGAATGGTAGATCTAGATCTCCTCTCTTGAATCCCTAAGTTTGGGTAAGAATCATTGGAGGGATGGAGAGGAATCAAGCTCACAAGGTTTGCAACAATGGAGGAGAGTTAGAATGAGTGAGCAGCCAGATTTTGGGGAAGAAGGGGGCTATTTATAGCCTCCCCCAAAAACTAGCCGTTGGAGCCTGTCCAGGCCGGAGACTCCGGTGTAAGTGGTCCGGAGACTCCGGCCTGGGCCGGATATTCCGGCCAGGCTCCGGGCCTGCTGGACCATCGGGGCAGACCGGAGATTCCGGTCCAGAGGGCCGGAGACTCCGCCTAGCCAGGCCGGAGACTCCGGACACTCTCCGGGGATGCTCCGGACCCCTATCCAGTACCGCACCACAAAGACGCAGAAAGGCTAAGAAACATCTGGGGCCGGAGATTCCGGGTCCCTTGGGCCGGAGACTCCGGTGGGCCGGAGACTCCTGTCCATCTCCAGGGTACCTCCGGACCCCAATCCAGAGACGCACCACACAAAGGTCAAACGGCAGCAAAAACAAGGGGGCCGGAGACTCCGGTCATTTGGCCCGGAGACTCCGGTGTGACCGGAGACTCCGGACCATCTCCGGGGTAGATCCAACAGCAAAATCAGAACCCCATAACTTTTGCAAATGGACTCCGTTTTCGATAATCTTGGACTCGTTGGAATCGTCACAACGAGCACAACAAGAATATGTATAGAAACATCATAGTCCAACAATATATTGTAAAACCAAATGGGGAAAGTATAAAAGCTCTTTTTTGCAAACCGAAAAACCGTTTCTTTTGCAATTGAAGTCCGAAAGAGGTAAAACCAATTTTGTTGGAAAGAGGACAACAAAAGCAACCTTTGAAAAAGGCAAACAAGCAATGGAGATTTTGCAACGAGATGGAAGATATAAATCTTCCGCACGGAAGAACTGGCAAAATCTCCAATACCGAAAACACAAAAGAAGACGCAAATGCAAACCGTTTTTGGTGACCTTGGCTTTGTCATGACAAGCATGACAAGAACCAAGACCACACCACGATAAGATCCAAATAAGAACCAATAAAGATGATTGCATGGATGCAAAGGTTTGAGCTCTCCACGAACGATACGATCACGATACTCGGTCGAGAGCCCCACTTGATAGTACGGCTATCTATCCTATAACCCGGTCTCTGAACTAACATCATGAGACCGGTGAAATAAAAGCCCTATCAAGATCATACCTTTGCCTTGCGCATTAATCCACTTGAGGTCGAAGAAGACGATCTTCATCTTCTCAAGACGCATCACCTTTCTTGATTGCGCTTCGCTTGGTGAAGATTCACATGACGCTCCCCCATACACCAAGATGGGGAAAGCACTCTTCGGCATATCTTCACTTGGACTTGAGTGTTGATCAATCCGCACATAGCCTTGATCAACACATACTCTTCTTCTTTTTCTTCCCTTAGCCTTGATTCTAACAAATGGAGATCAAGCAATGCAAATGGACACACCCTACAATTAGCTCAATGCAAACATTAGTCCATAGAGATTGTCATTAATTACCAAAACCGTGCATGGGGGCAACCATGCACTTTCAATCTCCCCCATTTTGGTAATTGATGACAATCCCTTATTAAGAGGGTTTATATAAAGAATAAAGCATCCTTGCAAGACAAACGAGCAAGGATGCAAAGCGCATTAAAGGCAAATGCAACAAAAGCATAAAACCCAAATTCCCTTTAAACCCTCTAAACTTCTCCCCCATTGGCATCGATTGCCGAAATGGGAAGAAAAATTTAGAGAGCCAATATAATATGAGTTCCTCCATAATTGTGATGGCAATCCCTTTTAATGAAAACTAGAGGAAATCAAACTATATTGAGGATCCAAAGATTGCACAAAGGATGAAATCATTCTAAACATCTCCACAAAGGAGAAAAGCAATCAAAAAGATCCAAAGCGAGAGTTCTAAATAACAACGGAGAAGCTCCCCAATGTTCATGCACAAATGAGGAGTGCACAATTATGGAATCCTCACTCCCCCAAAATCATCTAGAACACTCAACAAGTGCAAGAGTGCATAATGCAAAAGCAAATCATAGCACTTGCACCAAAGACGTGGTTGAGCCAAAAAGGAGATACCAATTTTTAAGATTTCAACATAAGATAGGCCCAACCGAGATAAACGAAGATCTTTTAAAAAGGTATGCTCACAAGCTTAGGGATACCAATTGGAAACTAAAACCAATTGAAAATGCCAAAAGCTAGTGAGAGCATTTAGACAAGGAAAAATCAACATGCTCACCATGGTAGGCATGAGGACAAAGATCTTCAAGAAATACATGAGTGTGCAAAGATACCAATAAGCAATAAGACAAGCACTCATGAGACAAATTTGGAGCCACCAAAGAATTATCGATGAAAACAAGGTAGCTCAAAAGAATTAGGATACCAACTAAAAGGTGACCTCTCTCATATGTATAGGTTTCTAATTAGACAAACCATTAAAGATATACATCCACAAAGAAACATATACATACGAAATGGTTCGGGAAAAAGGAGAACAAGGTATCCAAAAGGAAGTCATAAATATGCAAATGAGATTGTTGCTTAAAGCATAGCAGATAGCTCAAATTTATCTCATTGTATATAAATGAACTTCAAATATATCAAATGCATCACACAAATCACTAAGGGAACAAGAGATAGTGGAGATGCTTTTGAAATAGGCAACGAGTATCACAAAGGAATAATATCAATTGAAGAAAAGGTTTTTGCAAATTCATCACACATATCACAAAGATATATCAAGTGAAGAAAATAAGCCAAAACCACAACAATTGCATATAAAGACTTTCATGCCAAGAAATAACCTACACAAGGTTGGATACTAAAAAGGTATGCATGAGATCGATACTTGTTACCGATATGACATTGGTGATGAAGAAGATGATTCTTTGTTAGTAATCAAAGCTTGACTCCGAAGATCACATGGTGAGAACACCTTCCTTATGAATGAGGCAAGCATCCAATGCATATCCATTGTACCTAAAAACAAAATTCAAGCACAAAATGGTTCCCAAACTCATTGGGTCCCATAGTAGTTAGATAAACTACAATATATAGGAAACACTCCACATAAATATGTGCATATAGATATGAAATTGAATTTCATGCACATCTTAGCCGATTTAGGATTTGGTGGAGTATCCCCTATATATTGGAACTAGAAAGGCTAGCATGCCATAAAATATATATACTAGAAAATATGCATGCATAGACTTAGAAGAGCCAAACGAGATATAATTTGGACGAAAACACAAAGTAAACCAAGAGGAGGGCACACCAAAGTGTGACACAAAAGGTTGTCCAAATTATATCAAAATCCAAATCAACAAATGATTGAGAAAAAATCAAATCAACAAATGATTGATTCCAAAACACATCAACACATGAGGTGTGATATCAAAAGGAATCAAATCAACACAAAAAATGATCGATAAGACACCAAATGAAAATAAGATATCAATTAAAACAACAAATATCAACTAGGAGAAAAGATACCAAGAAGAGGGTAATACTTGACCGAAATCAAGTAAAGTAAAATAAGGCAAAAAGGTATCAAGATTCCCACAATAAATATCAATCGGAACAACTATCTATGGAGGAGATATTAAGTGCCAATTAATACCAATTGAAGGTACCAAAACAAGATAAAGAATCAAATGCCAATTGAAAGGATGAAATATTGATAGATGGGATAGTGTTCTAAATAAAAAGGAATGCTCCCCCAAGATTCATGCATTATCTTATATATTTGCATTTGAATACAAAATGCATGCACAAGGGATCATCACTCTCCATATTTTATTGACAACACTAAACACTACCAAATGAAAATTAGGATCCTTGCAAGAGGCAAAGAAGGCAATAAATAAGACAAATTTAACGCAAGAGCCAATGCGAAGATGGTCTACACAATCCACCACAATTACTAGTATCACTTGTCAAGACAAGGAGTTTATAGAGATATCTCTCGGTGGTATATAGGAATGATGATCAAGACCAACTTCACAACAAAAAGCATATGGCAAGAGGTAAGAATTTAAACGCCATATTTTGAAAAAAGTTTTGTTGGTAGTTTCAACTATTCGAACCAACCGGCAAAGCCATGGTTAAAATGAGATGAAACAAATGGTTTCTCACAAAATATATGGAATACATATTAGAGAAAAACCACACCAAGCAAACTCACCCAAACAAGAGCCAAAAGACAACCACAAAGGAAAATTGGAACTTGTTTGAGCAAACATGCCACATAGGAAATAGATAATGTACAATATCAAATCTAAGTGGCAAACCTCAAATGTTCACATTTTTATGGGATTGTAATATGCACATAGCTTATTACTCCCCCATAATGTGATGATTCATTTTATTTTTAAACAAGAGGCAAATAAAACCAACTAGAGAAATTAATGGACATTGTTGAATTTGAATTTCTCATGAATATGACATACCACATAGTAGCTAGATAATATTGAAATATCAATACTAGGTGGTGTGCCTCATGTACACACATTTTTAGGTTTGTGAAGTGCACAAAGCACATCACTCCCCCAAAATGGGATAGTCCATTAATATCTCAAAAGAGCCAAATGAAATCCACACAAGATTCAATAAAGCTCAACACACACATTACACATACATGATATACAACTATCATACACAACCTTGAATAACAAGACAAGTAAGAGAGAAGCATATCATATACAAGCACATGCTAGGAACAAAACTAACACATGCAAGGGAGCAAGCAACTTTCAATGTATATATGAATTGAATACAAGTTACCGCAAGGAGGAAGCATTGGATATGAGATAGATATGTGATAATCCAATTGACTTCGCTTGATGAAATAAAACCATGAAGATCCCTTAATTCTTCAAAAGTAGCCGAGTCTCCAATGTCCTCCATAATCACCTATTGATCAAGTTGAAGCTTGTTGGTCCCCAACCAAGTTGGGTCCTAAGAGGTTAGTCACAATAGGTTTGGGAACCCAAATGGTGCTTTTCTTGACACCACTTTGAGCTCCCACATATTTGGCAAACACATTGCCACTTCTATCCTTCCCAAGAGAATAATCATCATCAATTATGATAGGGTTGGATGAGGTACCGTTAGTGCATGAAGAAGCAAGATGACCTTTGCCACGGCAAAGGTAGCAACACCGACTCTTCTTCTTAATAGGCCCCTCAACTTGAGGAGCATTGGCTTGAGTATTCTTAGGAGGTGGCCTTTGTTCAACACATGGTGCACCATGAGATTGAGCAAGGGGCCGCTTCCCTAGTTGCTTCTTACTAAGAGGCTTCTTCTTCATTGGACAATCCCGAACGTGGTGCCCTTCAACCTTGCACTTGAAGAACGTGATCTTGGCCGGATTCTTCACTTGAACTTGGCCCTTCTTCTTCTCAACCTTGGACTTGGTCTTGTTGTTGCAGTTGAATCCAAGTCCACTCTTGTCATTCGGGGATTGTTGCACACTCAACATGTTGTCAAGTGCACTCTTCCCCTCATGACGCTTTTCCAAGCCTTTCTTCAAAGAAGTGGCTTGGGCCTTGAGGTCTTTTAATTGCTCTACATGGTTAGTGACAACAAAGACACTAGAGGAAGTAGAGGCTTCATTGCAATGACAACAAGGCAAAACAAGTAATTCATCACATGATGTAGCAACATTTTTAGTGGATGAACTACTAGGACTAGCACATGGCAATATAGCATTTTTAGATGAAGTTGTGCTGTTATCCACATGAGCCTCACAAGATATTACCTTTGTATTGATGGCCTCATGAGCTAACTTTAGACTAGCATAGGATGCTAGAAGATCATCATTAGATCTAGATAGCTTTTTATGACTTTCTTCCAAGTCCCTATACTTGCTAGTTAGCAACTCAAGTTGAGCCCTTAGCTCAACATTTTCCTTCAAAGTAGATGCTTCACAAGAAGTGGAGTTAGTAGCACAAGCATCATTGACATTAGGAGTAGAGGAAGATAACATGACAAGCTCATTATTCAATCTAGCATTTTCCATTTTAAACACTTTATATTTAGCATGAGCATGGTCACGTTCTTTAATGATTTTAGCAATTATATCATTATGAGACTCCTCAATGTTTTCTAATTTCTCCTCAAGAGAGGCACGAGTCTCTTTCTCTTCCTCAAGAGCATCCTCTAAAGATGCCTTCTCCATGGCATCATCTCTTTCAATCTTACCCTTTACTTCAAGGCTAGCTTCCAAAGCCTCGATAGTTTCCCCACGCTCAACAAGGGCGCTCATGATTTCATAGAGGTTATCACAAGCATTTTTATTTTTTGAAAGAGCCTTAAGGATCATAACACCTTTATCATGAAGGAGGGCATCATTATTTTCCTCATCATCTCCTTCATCATTATTATCATTTTTATTATCATTACTAGAAGAAGATTTAGCCATAAGGCAATGATGGGTGGATGAAGAGGAATAATTAATTTTTGAACTACTCAAGTTCACATCTTGTTGCATAGCTAATTGGGTTTCCTCTACATTATTATTCATGCAAGAGTTAGAGGGAACACAAGCATTTTTATCATGGCAAAAAGATAAAGCAAGCATATCATAAAGAGATTTATCCAAGCAATTTTTTGATGATATGCAAGGACTATCAACACTAGCATGTAAATCATTTATAGTGATACGTGTGTTTAGGTCCAAAGATGAATCATTGCAACAAGATAGAGATAAATGATCATCAACAATGAGCTCTCTATCAATATTGCAAAACCCATCACTACTCACCATCACATTAGATTGTGGCTTACCACATTTTGGTGAAGTAGACGAAGACGAGAACTCGTCGCGGCCGGAGGTGGAGGGAGAACAATCATCCTCAATGGTCATGGACTTGCCGTATTTTTCTTGAAGCTTTGTCCACAAATCATGAACGTCTCGGGGAGGCATGATTGACTCAAACACTACAACACTCACAAATTTGCAAAACTCATTAGAAGCTAGAGCATCTAGATATAAGTTTTTCTCATCCTCTAAAGTCGTACTTTCGTAATCCTTCAGAGGAGAAAAACCTATATCTAAGATACACTCAATATTGGGGTCCAAGACCCGTAAGTGAATAAGCATATGAGTTTTCCAAACATTAAAATTTGTACCATTGAATATAAACATGGAATTGTGCACTAATTCCCTAGACGACATCTTTGCTCTCTAGGAGGTAAAGCCAAACAAGAGAGACGAGGCTCTGATACCAATTGAAAGAACAAGCTATGCCCAAGATGTCGCCTAGAGGGGGGGGGTGAATAGGCGATTAACACTTTTTGTAATTAGGGGCTTGATAATTGCGAAATAAAACTATGTGTTTAAATTAACAAGCCAACAACCTAATTACTAGGCTCACCTATGTGCACCAACAACTTATGCTAAGCAATTTAAGCAACAAGATGATAGCTATAGATAAACTTCAAGCACGAAAGCTATCACAATGTAAATTGCATAAGTAAAAGTTCGGGTATAGAAATAACCGAGGCACGCGGAGACGAGGATATATTTCCGAGTTCCTCCTTGTTAAGGGAGTACGTCTCGTTGGAGAATTGTGAGCTCGCCACAATAGGCCTACTCAAGATGCCACAAAGGCCTCACCCTATTCTCCGATGAACCTCACCCAAGGGTTTGGTTCACCTTCCACTATCGGAATCCTTCGAGGCGGATTCCGGAGCCCTTTTACAACTTGCTTGGGGCACACACCCACAACTCAATTGGGGGCTCCCAAAATGTGTCGAACCTTCACAACCGAAGACTTCGCGGCACCTCCAACCGTCTAGGATACACGATGCACCCAAGAGGCAACAAGCTCTTGGGAACACAATGCACCCAAGAGTAACAAGCTTCTCAACGTCGATCTTAACGTATCACCGTAGGGAGAGCAACCCGATGCAACAAATGCAAGAAGCAAGAACACACAAAGTGGTCAAGTCCTTCAATCTCAAATTCCAACCAAGCAACAAATGCTTTGGGGGGAATAAGACATGAAGAACAAAGGGGATGAACACAAAGCAACCCCAAATCTAGATCCACAAGGTTCCCCTCACTTAGAAGAGAATTTCATTGGTGGAATGGTAGATCTAGATCTCCTCTCTTGAATCCCTAAGTTTGGGCAAGAATCATTGGAGGGATGGAGAGGAATCAAGCTCACAAGGTTTGCAACAATGGAGGAGAGTTAGAATGAGTGAGCAGCCAGATTTTGGGGAAGAAGGGGGCTATTTATAGCCTCCCCCAAAAACTAGCCGTTGGAGCCTGTCCAGGCCGGAAACTCCGGTGTAAGTGGTCCGGAGACTCCGGCCTGGGCCGGATATTCCGGCCAGGCTCTGGGCCTGCTGGATCATCGGGGCAGACCGGAGATTCCGGTCGAGTGGGTCGGAGACTCCGGCCAGGCCGGAGACTCCGGACACTCTCCGGGGATGCTCCGGACCCCTATCTAGTACCGCACCACAAAGACGCAGAAAGGCTAAGAAACATCTAGGGCCGGAGATTCCGGGTCCCTTGGGTCGGAGACTCCGGTCCATCTCCGGGGTACCTCCAGACCCCAGTCCAGAGACGCACCACACAAAGGTCAAACGGCAGCGAAAATAAGGGGGCCGGAGACTCTGGTCATTTGGCCCGGAGACTCCGATGTGACCGGAGACTCCGGACCATCTCCGGGGTAGATCCAACATCAAAATCAGAACCCCATAACTTTTGCAAATGGACTCCGTTTTCGATAATCTTGGACTCGTTGGAATCGTCACAACGAGCACAACAAGAATATGTAGAGAAACATCATAGTCCAACAATATATTGTAAAACCAAATGGGAAAGTATAAAAGCTCTTTTTCGCAAACCGAAAAACCGTTTCTTTTGCAATTGAAGTCCGAAAGAGGTAAAACCAATTTTGTTGGAAAGAGGACAACAAAAGCAACCTTTGAAAAAGGCAAACAAGCAATGGAGATTTTGCAACAAGATGGAAGATGTAAATCTTCCGCACGGAAGAACCAGCAAAATCTCCAATACCGAAAACACAAAAGAAGATGCAAATGCAAACCGTTTTTGGTGACCTTGGCTTTGTCATGACAAGCATGACAAGCACCAAGACCACACCACGATAAGATCCAAATAAGAACCAATAAAGATGATTGCATAGATGCAAAGGTTTGAGCTCTCCACGAACAATACGATCACGATACTCGGTCGAGAGCCCCTCTTGATAGTACGACTATCTATCCTATAACCCGGTCTCTCAACTAACATCATGAGACCGGTGAAATAAAAGCCCTATCAAGATCATACCTTTGCCTTGCGCATTAATCCACTTGAGGTCGAAGAAGATGATCTTCATCTCCTCAAGACGCATCACCTTTCTTGATTGCGCTTCGCTTGGTGAAGATTCACATGACGCTCCCCCATACACCAAGATGGGGAAAGCACTATTCGGCATATCTTCACTTGGACTTGAGTGTTGATCAATCCGCACATAGCCTTGATCAACACATACTCTTCTTCTTTTTCTTCCCTTAGCCTTGATTCCAACAAATGGAGATCAAGCAATGCAAATGGACACACCCTACAATTATCTCAATGCAAACATTAGTCCATAGAGATTGTCATTAATTACTAAAACCATGCATGGGGGCAACCATGTACTTTCAAAAACTCCACGGCTTCGAGGACGCGCCAGCGGCGTGATGGCTTGGTGTGGCACTGGCCACCCGCCCCACCTAGGTTCGACTCCAATATCTGGGTGACTCACCAATAAATTTCAGCTGCCTCTTTGTCGTGGGGCTACCTTTCGGGTGCCCCACGGTGGTGGTACCTGGGTCACGCCAAGAGAAGCCCATTGAAGCCCATGAAGTGTACCGTGTGGCCCAAGTAGTCGGTTAGGCCGGTGATGGTTCTCCTTATCTTGTAACGTGCAATCTGCACCGTCCACCCGAGACCTGGCCTGTGATATAAAGGCCAGGAGGGTGCGTCGTCTAGGTCAAGCAAGCAGCACACAAACCCTAGCGAGATTGCATCTCGCCATTGTAGCCACCTCGATAATTCCAGACAAGCAGGAGTAGGTCTTTACCTCACCTCGAGGGGCCGAACCTGGGTAAACTCGCCCCCTGTTAGCCGTCTTAACCACCAACGATTCATACTCTCTCCCCCTCAATCAACCCGGGGTACACAACCTTGGGATTTGCCGAGTCCACTACTCGTCAATTGGCGCCGTCTGTGGGAAAGAACAGATCGTTGGAGTCATGGTTGCGCCGGCCTCATCAACAATGAAGAACGGCATCAGCGCCAGGGAGTCGATCTACACCGGCTTCCTCGAGTTCGTCCACCACTCGCCGGCGGATCTCCCGGCGTACGCTGAGGTGCAGCAGAGCACGTGGATTACCTTCGGTAGTCTGCGCTATCTGGTGGACAGTCGCGGAACGCTCCGGCCCACGCTGGCCACGTTGCGCGCGACGGACGCGCCAGCATCTACACCGACTGCGCCGACCGCGGCTTCACCCGCCGCGAAGATCGCATCTACTGCGGCCACGGCGGTCGTGTCATCGACTACCGCGAAAATCGCGTCCACCTCGACTGCGTCAGCACCATCTACGACTGCGTCAAAGGCGACTGCGGTGACCACACCCGCAGTTACCAGAAAAATCGCGTCTACTGCAACCTTGGCGCGGAACAAGTCTACTCCGACCTTCTTGTCCGCGCCTCGGACGAAGCCAAAATTTGCGCCAATTTCGCCAACCGCGCCTCTGCGTCGCGGAATCGCCAGTAGCAGTGACCGTGGCACCCGCCACGTCGCTGTGATCTTCGACTCTGAGCATAGCTCAGACGAAGGAAGCAGGACTGGGAGCATCAGCCCCACTCGGCGAGTTTACCCCGCGCAAGTCTATATGGCCAGCCCAGCACGATCCAACGGCGGGGAACCCGTATACCCGCTGGAGGTGACCATGCCGGATAGGGTGACAAGACTCACCATCACTCGGGAGATGGCGATCCAGGCCATGAAGCACGTGGACGAAGGCACGTTCCCTTCACCAGATGAACCCCGAGAAGACCAACTGGCGGTCCAATACTTGCTTTGGAAGGAGTCCGAGCGAGTCCGCCAAGAGAAGGCCGATCTGATTCGGCGCAAAGAACTAGCCGACGCGTCGAGTGCCAGGAGGGCAGCACACTCGTTCTTGGCCGGATCGGAGGAAGTCTCGCAAGGAGGGCGTCACAGGGCTCGCATGCCACGGGTGCCAGAAGCTGATCGCGTCCACCTCACTCGCAATCTGGAGTCGTCATTCATGACGGAAGATGCGGACGGAATCCCCGTCCCCAAGACACCCGCTTCGGCCCTCATGGCGGTCGAAACCTACCTGCGACTAACACAGCCGCCGGAGGGTGACGCCCACGCCCGCCTCCACAGGCGACAAATTCAATCCCTCAGGGAAGTCGAGGAAGTCTTGGCAAAGTCAGCACCAGCAGGAAGGGTGCACGAGAATCGAGACCGCCGCGATCGTGAACCCGCACCACTTGCAGACCCAGCCCCAATTCGACTGCGACAGCCGCAGCCAGGCGAAGATGTCCGTAACGTCGTCGCACAGAGAAGGGTGGACCGCAGTCGACGGCTGCGAGCGGCGAGTGCACAAGCCAACGACTACGACGACGACGACTTCGAGCCACGCGGAGCCGCATGTTTCAGCTTCAACATCCGCGACACGAAGATGCCCAAAGGCTTCAAGCTAACAGCGGAGACACCCAAGTATGATGGGAAGCAAGACCCAAGGGACTGGCTGGAAGACTACCTCATCGCGTGCAGCTGTCAAGGTGGTACTTCGACTACTGCCATGCAGTACATCCAGTTGATGCTCACGGGATCTGCTCGCGGGTGGCTCAACACTCAGCCCAGGACGCTTTCAGCACCTGGGACGAGTTCAGGAACGCCTTCGTGAAGAGTTTTCTGGGGACATACGCAAGGCCAACAACCCTCATTGAGCTCCAGGCGTGCAAGCAAGGTCGAGACGAGCCACTCCGTTCGTACATCCAGCGGTGGACCTTACTTCGCAACACCATGGATGGAGCCACCTCAGAGGACAGGGTGATGGATGCATTCATGCACGGCGTTTACCGCCGCGACCTCCGTGAGGAGTTCGGTAGGCTTAGGCCGAGGAACATGATCGAGCTCATGCAGATAGCCAACCAGTGGGCAGATGGAGAAGACTCTGTTCGTGATGCACCACGATCCCCGAGGCAAGAAGCAGGACCCAGCAACTGGCGAGAAGGGCGCCTGAAGAAGAAGCCGCGTTACGTCGGCAACGACTCGATCGAGTTAGTAGCGGCGGGATTCGAAACCCCCCGTGAGAATGAAAGGCAGTACAACCAGGACGGTGGCAGCAGCTACCATAGAGACGGAAGTCGCAAGCGCGAGTGGCGGAGACGCCCACTGACTGAGGAAGAAGAGTTAGAGCAACCTTGCAAACATCACATGTTCAGGGACCCAGAAACAGGCAAGTGGGGATCCCGCCACCTGTTGAAGGATTGCAGAAAGGCGCAAAAGATATACAGGGCGTTTGCGCGAATAGTCCCTCAGAACGGACAGCGTGATAATCAAGCGGCACCCGTGGCACAGCCAGCCGCACAGCTGGCCCTCCAGGCGCCACCTCCTCCTCCAGTCGCCAACCCAGCGCAAGCAGCGCTGGCCTTCTACCCGCAACAGCAACAACAGCCACAGCCACAGCCGCAGGATCCCGCTAACGCGTTCCCGGCAGCACGTGGACAGATCAACATGATACAGAAGGGACGTCCTTCCAACAGGACCCAGAAAATCATCACCCGCCAGGTCTACCAGGCACTCACCAATCCACCTGCAGTACCCGATTACCTGAGAGGCTCAGAAACAGCGATCACTTTCTCCAGAGCGGACCACCCGCCGGCGATACCACGACCCGGGCACGCTGCTCTGGTAGTCGAAGCTCAGATCGGGGAGTACACCTTGAAGAAGGTATTCATGGATGGAGGCAGCGGTATAAATATCATCTTCGCCGACACCCTAAGAAGGATGAACAGGTCAACATCCAACCTAACACCATCAGCAAATACCTTCCACGGTATTGTACCAGGGCAAGCAGTCACGCCCATGGGAACAGTTACACTCGACGTCATATTCGGCACACCCGAAAACTTCCAGCGAGAGGCGATCGACTTCGAGGTAGTCGACTGGAAGTCACAATATCATGCCATACTGGGTCGTCCGGCCTTCGCCAGATTCATGGCAGTGCCACATTACGCCTACCTCCTGCTCAAGATGCCGGGACCAAAGGGTGTCATCACGGTGAAAGGCGACTTCGACCGGTCTGACAGCTGCGACCGCGAGTTCAGCAGGATTTCTGAGTTCTTCGGGATGGACGAGCACCTAGAGATGATGGCAGTCGACAACGACAGGACTCTGTTTCCACCACGGAAGAAATCATCCAAGGAATCTGCATTCAACGCAAGCGACGACACAAGGGCCCATCAGGTACACCCGACGGACGCCGACAAGACGGTCAGGGTGTCATCAAGCCTGACTAGCGCATAGGAAAGCGCGCTCGTCGAGTTCCTGCGCGAGAACTGGAAGATATTCGCCTGGCAACCTTCTGACATGCCTAGGGATACCAAGGGAACTCGCCGAGCACTCCTTACGCGTCCGAAAAGACGCTAGACCAGTCAAGCAGACCTTGAGGCGCTTCGCGGGTCCTAAGAGAGATGCTATCAGCAAGGAGATCGACCGGCTGCTTCACGCCGGATTTATTCGGGAAATAAAGGACTCAGAGTGGGTAGCAAACCCGGTACTGGTGGAAAAGAAGAAGACGAAGAAACTCCGCATGTGCGTCGACTTCACCGCCATCAACAAATGCTGCCCCAAGGATCACTTTCCGCTCCCGCGGATTGATCAGATCGTCGATTCGACTGCAGGCTGTGCACGCCTATCCTTCCTGGATGCCTACTCTGGGTACCAGCAGATCAGGATGAAAGTCGAGGACCAGGAGAAGACGGCGTTCATCACACCACACGGTGTATTCTGTTACCAGATGATGCCATTCGGGTTGAAGAACGCTGGAGCCACATACCAGCGCACGATGCAGGCCTGCTTGAAGGAGCTCATAGGACAGATCGTCCAGGTCTACGTCGATGACATAGTCGTCACCACCCGCACAGAAGACAGCCTCATCGACGACCTCCGCAAGGTCTTCGACGCGCTTAACGAGTACCAGATCAAGTTAAACCCAGAAAAGTGCGTCTTCGGCGTCCCAGCCGGAGAACTACTGGGGTATCTTGTCTCTGCGAGAGGAATCGAAGCCAACCCTGAGAAGGTGCAGAACATACTCGACATGCCTGCACCGACCAAACTTCATGAAGTACAACGCCTAGCCGGCAGAGTCGCAGCACTCAGTCGGTTTATTAGTAAGTTGGGAGAAAAGGCCCTGCCCTTCTACCAACTGATGAAAATGGCAGACAAGTTCGAGTGGACAGAGGAGGCACAAGATGCATTCGACAAACTGAAGCAGACCCTCACAACACCCTCCAGTGCTGGTGGCACCACATGAGAACGAGCCACTGTACCTATATGTGGCAGCCACGAACAGGGTGGTCAGTACCGTACTCGTAGTCGAGCGGGAGGAAGAAGGAAAGAGTCACCCTATTCAGCGACCTATGTATTACCTCAGCGAGGTGCTAACTAATTCCAAGCAACGATACCGTACTACCAGAAGCTGGCATACGGAGTTTTCATGACGTCCAGGAAGGTGGTCCACTATTTCTCCGAGCACCCGATCACGGTGGTAAGCTCCTCCGCCCTATCCGACATCCTCACTAACCCAGCCGCGACAGGAAGAGTCGCAAGTGGGTTGTCGAGTTAGGGCCGGGGGGCTGAAGTACGCACACCCGAAGGCAATCAAGGCCCAGGTCCTCCCAGAGTTCACCACAGAGTGGATAGAAGCACAACTGCCCGACGAGCCCGACTTGTCCAACGCATGGACAATGTATTTTGATGGATCCAAGAAATTCAACTCAGCCGGAGCAGGAGTCATGCTCATTTCACCTAAAGGCGACAAGCTGAAGTACGTGCTGCAGATGAAGTTCCCAACTCCTTCCAACAACGAAGCAGAGTACGAAGCCCTGATCCACGGCATGCGGATGGCCCAGAACTGCGGCGCCACTCGCCTCATGATCTACGGCGACTCCTATCTGGTTGTGCAGCAAACCATGAAGCAGTGTGATGCCATCGCTGACAACATGATAGCCTACAGGGAGCTGTACAATCAACTGGAAGGCCTCTTCGACGGCTGTGAACTGCGGCACATCGGCCGCGAAAGCAACGAAGAAGCTGACATCCTGGCCAACCTAGGATCGGATCGAGCTCCGGTGCCACCCGGAGTCTTCCTCGAGTGCATCACACAGCGCTCAATCAAGGTCCGGCCCCCGCCAGGACCCTCNGTCCACTATTTCTCCGAGCACCCGATCACGGTGGTAAGCTCCTCTGCCCTATCCGACATCCTCACTAACCCAGCCGCGACAGGAAGAGTCGCCAAGTGGGTTGTCGAGTTAGGGCCGTGGGGGCTGAAGTACGCACACCCGAAGGCAATCAAGGCCCAGGTCCTCCCAGAGTTCACCACAGAGTGGATAGAAGCACAACTGCCCGACGAGCCCGACTTGTCCAATGCATGGACAATGTATTTTGACGGATCCAAGAAATTCAACTCAGCCGGAGCAGGAGTCGTGCTCATTTCACCTAAAGGCGACAAGCTGAAGTACGTGCTGCAGATGAAGTTCCCAACTCCTTCCAACAACGAAGCAGAGTACGAAGCCCTGATCCATGGCATGCGTATGGCCCAGAACTGCGGCGCCACTCGCCTCATGATCTACGGCGACTCCTATCTGGTTGTGCAGCAAACCATGAAGCAGTGTGATGCCATCGCTGACAACATGATAGCCTACAGGGAGCTGTACAATCAGCTGGAAGGCCTCTTCGACGGCTGTGAACTGCGGCACATCGGCCGCGAAAGCAACGAAGAAGCTGACATCCTGGCCAACCTAGGGTCAGATCGAGCTCCGGTGCCACCCGGAGTCTTCCTCGAGTGCATCACACAGCGCTCAATCAAGGTCCGGCCCCCGCCAGGACCCTCTACATCGACAACAAGCACCGCCAACCCGCCAAGTACGGAGAAGGAGGTCATGGAGATAATGCTAGTCGAGCCCACGTGGACAAGCCCGTATCTGGCTTACATGCTGCACCAGCGGCTGCCGGAGAACCCAGTCGAAGCCAAGCGCATCGTCTGCCGTTCCAAAGGCTTCACCATCATCAATGGCGAGCTCTATAAGAGAAGCATCTCAGGAGTACTCCAAAGGTGCATCGATCCAGCCGACGGCCAAGCAATCTTACTCGACATCCACGCCGGCATATGCGGGCACCACGCAAGCAGTCGAGCACTGGTGGCCAAGGCCTTGCGAGCAGGGTTCTACTGGCCCACCGCAATGCAAGACGCAGAAGAGCTGGTCAGAAAATGCGTTGGCTGTCAGGAGTTCGCCAACAAGCCGCATGCACCAGCGTCGGCACTGAAGACAATACCACTCGCGTGGCCCTTCGCGCAATGGGGACTCGACATGGTAGGTCCCTTCAAGAAATCCTCCCCAGGCGGGCACACTCACCTCCTGGTGGCAGTCGACAAATTCACGAAGTGGATCGAGGCGGTCCCAATCACAAGCTCAACCGCAACCTCAGCAATCAACTTCATCAGGTCAATCATCTTCAGGTTCGGTGTGCCGCACGGCATCATCACCGACAACGGGACGAACTTCACAGCCGAAGAATTCAGGAATTTCTGCTCTGAACAAGGTGTCAAGCTCAGTTATGCATCCGTCTCGCACCCGCAGTCCAACGGGCAAGTCGAGAAGGCCAACGGTCTAGTCAGCAAAGGCATCAAGAAGCGTCTGCGAGTACCATTGAAGCGAGCCGCAGGAGCCTGGGTGGAGGAGCTACCAAGTGTGCTGTGGAGCCTACGCACCACGCCAAACAGATCTACCCAGTATACACCATTCTTCATGGTGTACGGTGCCGAAGCAGTCCTGCCCTGCGACATCAAATTTGACGCTCCACGAGTGGCGGCATACGACGAGTCTGATGCTGAAGAAGCACTTGAAGATGATATGGATGTCCTGGATGAAGCACGCGACACCGCCCTCAGCCGCACAGCCGTGTACCAGCAAGACCTGCGCAACTACCACGGTCGGCGACTGCGGCCTAGAGCATTCGTCCCAGGGGACCTGGTTCTCCGGCTCAAGCAGAAGAAGGTGCACAAACTCGCCTCCCCATGGGAGGGGCCATACATTGTGACAGAGGCAATCGGCAACGGAGCTTACCGCCTGAAGGACTCGAAGACAGGGACAGTCTGCAGCAATCCGTGGAACGTGGCACAGTTACGCCGCTTCTACGCCTGATCAACCCCAGCTTGTAAGCTTCACCTTGTTAAGTAGCAGCAGGTTTCTTACGCACTCTTTCCCTCGCCAGGGTACCTAAGGGGACTGGAAGGGTTTTAACGAGGCGGCCTATTTGCGAGAATCAATAAAGATATTTGAAGGAAAAGACTTGTCATTTCTTCCTTTGCGAGCAATCAACTTAAATCCTAGGCCGCCACTCGAACCACTCGGGGGCTCGCGCCATACAGGTCTAAGTCTAGCCTAGGCCGCCACTCGAATCACTCGGGGGCTGCGCCACACAGGCATAACTCGAAAATCCTAGGCCGCCACTCGAACCACTCGGGGCTCGCGCCATACAGGTCTAAGTCTAGCCTAGGCCGCCACTCGAATCACTCGGGGGCTGCGCCACACAGGCATAACTCGAAAATCCTAGGCCGCCACTCGAACCACTCGGGGGCTCGCGCCATACAGGTCTAAGTCCAGCCTAGGCCGCCACTCGAATCACTCGGGGGCTGCGCCACACAGGCATAATTCGAGAATCCTAGGCCGCCACTCGAACCACTCGGGGGCTCGCGCCATACAGGTCTAAATCCAGCCTAGGCCGCCACTCGAATCACTCGGGGGCTGCGCCACACAGGCATAATTCGAGAATCCTAGGCCGCCACTCGAACCACTCGGGGGCTCGCGCCATACAGGTCTAAGTCCAGCCTAGGCCGCCACTCGAATCACTCGGGGGCTGCGCCACACAGGCATAATTCGAGAATCCTAGGCCGCCACTCGAACCACTCGGGGGCTCCCGCCATACAGGTCTAAGTCCAGCCTAGGCCGCCACTCGAATCACTCGGGGGCTGCGCCACACAAACATAACTCGAAAATCATAGGCCGCCACTCGAACCACTCGGGGGCTCACGCCATACAGGTCTAAGTCCAGCCTAGGCCGCCACTCGAATCACTCGGGGGCTGCGCCACCCAGGCATAACTCGAAACTCCTAGGCCGCCACTCGAACCACTCGGGGGCTCGCGCCATACAGGTCTAAGTCTAGCCTAGGCCGCCACTCGAAACACTCGGGGGCTGCGCCGCACAGGCGTAAACTCAAAAATCCTAAGCCGCCACTCGATTCACTCGGGGGCTCGAGCCATACAGGTCTACAAGTGCAAAATCACACATACAACATCATATGGACATACATACATGCATGTTTATGTTACAAGCTAACAACAAACTGCTTTTCTTAGTCGACAGGCTCTTCCTTTGGCGCATCCAGTGGCCCTACACGTCGCTCTGTATGATTCAGAACCTGTCGCATCACCTGACGTGCGGCCTCAAGGGATTCAGCATAATCAACATCCCTAGGCAACCCATCAAGTATTCTGTCCAAGGGAACATGAGGTCGATGCAGTCGAACATAGGCAAACGCCGTGTTGGCCCCGGCAACAAGCTGACCGAGGACGACCCCCTTCAACGCCCTGCTACTGCGGAACCTCTCCAACAGCACGGGCAACCCTTCCGGCTGCTCATCAAGGGGGAAGAACACTTTGTTGATTTGACAGAGTGCTTTCCTGCAACCTTCAAGAACGAACGCAGCTCGCCAGGTGCGATCCAGCATCCGCGCGAGTATACGGCCCTCTCCCTTATGTACCCAGAATTGGCGAGCTTCGACCGAATTATCGGTGGCCTCACTATCCACGCGCTCGTCCACTCGAGCGTTCTCGGCTTGCCAGTCGGGATTAACAACTGCAATTAACGGGTCAAGGTGCAGAACAACACAAGCATGAAGAAATCAAAGAGAAGCAGCTAGAGCCCAAACCTTGCAGCTGTCGACATATCAGATCAATCTGGTAAAGAAGGAACCGTTCGCGCTGATTGAACGGCCCAGCGGAACGCGCCCTGAGGCGTTCAAGCTCCACTTCAGTTCTCCGCAGCTTCGACTCAAGTTCAGTGATCTTGTTCCTCATATAGTTAAAACACCCGCTGGTCGTTCACGCTCCGTCTGGGAGTTGCATCAGCTAGGCCCTGTTGGCGAGCGGGCGCAGCAGAAGAGGTACCCTCACCCTCATTCACACGGGTGGCCTCGGCGACTTCAAGAGCAGCATTTTCATCAGGCTGCCAAGTTAAGTGGTGTCAAACAGAAGCCATATTCATTATAGCAAAAGACTCGAAGAGGTACATTGACATGGAGGAATCAGGAATTGCATTGATAAATAGACTTCATTATGTTCACTACAAAAGGCGAATCAAAAGGGAACCCTACTACACAGACTACACAGCAGACTCCGACTGCGAGCGACTCTTCTTGGAGGCCAACTCTGCAGCTCTGGCAAGCTTCCTCTCAAAGGTATCAATCAGCTTAACAGCTAACTGACTTGCTCTTGCCTTGACGCTGTTTAGCGACTTGGTCTTGCCATCGGGCTTTCGAGGAAAGTCGCTGACAACTGCCTCGAAGTCGCCTGCAACCTCATGACCAAGCAAAAGCTGGAAAGTGAACTCTGAGCCGCGTACCGTCTGGGCACGCGTGTAGTCCGCCAGGGTGGTCGCCTCGCCTTCAAACGGGGACGCAAGCGCGTCAACATCGGTCGGCAACGGCTGGCTGGGGAAGATGCTCCGATGCACACTCGCCAGAGCATCCTTCGACTTCTGCAGCTCCGCCGAAGATTGCTGCAGTGCAGTCGAAGCATACGCATGGGCACGATCAACGAAGCCAACAGCCGTCTCCAGGTCGACATTCTCACTGGAAGACTCTGCTGGAGGAGCGCCTCCGCACGACTCTGAACAACATGGATGACCGCATTTATGACACATCAGAAGTCGACAAAAGTCAAAGTAGGCAACGAGCCGAGATACTCACCTCCGATCGCATTGGCGAGTCCGAGCAAGCGTTCAACCTGGGTCCTCTCTAGGTCACCCCGAGTTTGTTCACGCTGTCGAGCTGCACCGAGGGATCTCTCCAGCTCCGCGATCCGCTTCGCCATGCTCTCCTTTTCGCCTGTGGATTATCGGAGCAAGGTCAATAATGAAGACGATCGAAGCACCGCTCGAATGCAAAAGGTTAATACTCACTGTTGGCTTGCTCCAGAGCAGTGCGGAGTCGACCTTCCTCTTTCTCCATTCGCATGAAGGCTGTGGCTCCCTCCAGCAGCTGACGACAAAACGGCTGTGCAAAGAAGCAAAAGTGTCAATCTGTGCCCGACTATCCTAGTCACGCACATCTTCGGGGACTACTCCCATCGGGAGCGCTGTTCGCGCACCCGACACAAGAATCTGCAAGGTCAAGACAGAGTATACTTACGTGCCCAAGCAGCTCAGCATCCACTGCAGTTGTATCAGCAGCCTTTTCTGGCCCCTTGGAGGTTGACGTCTTCAACGTCAAGGGATTATTGGCCTCAGGCGCCTCTTCGGGTGCCCCAGTGGCTCGCTCCGGGACAGCCGCAGATTGATGTTCCTCTTCTCGACTTGAAGAGCCATCTCCACGAGTGTGATGGCTGTGTAAAGAAGCAAAACTTCAGAAAAGCGTCCGAGGAGTAGAGAGAAGAACAAAGACAAAAAGGCGTACTCGCAAAGGCTTACCTGTTGACATCTTCATCCTCGCTGCTCATGGGAGGAGATGCCATCCCCCCAAACCCAACGGGCGGCGCCGAATTCAGTGGAGACACGAACAGCGGATCAACCGGCTCACTCGCATCGGAGGACGAGTCGCGGGCTTCCTTGTCCTCCGCAACCACTTCCTTCAAAGGAGACGACCCCGAGGTGGAGTCGACATTCCTTCGTCTTAGCCGCTTCCGCAGCGGCTCTTCGTCTTCGTCATCCTATTCCACTTCCTCATTCGGCGAGTGAGCAGAAGGGAGTTCATCTTCATCGTCGTCCTGCTCGACGACTGTGGCCTCGTCGTGAGGTCCATCCTCCATCAGCGGAGGAAGGCTCACATAAGCCCTTCGATCCTGACGAGCAGCGAGCAGAAAAGTGAGTCAAGAAAAACGGTCGACTAAAGCAAAGCAAAGAGAATTCAAGGTGCTTACCTCAGGCACGGGATTGTTTGGCCCATATGGTTCGACTGGGCAGCTAACGTTGCACGGATCGGCGGCCCGAAGGCTGGTGATGTTCTTCACCTTAGTCGCGATCTGTGCGTCATCAAGCGAGGTGTCGACTGCAAGCTCCCACATTGGCTCGCGTCGACTCAGCGGCTGCACCTTCAGCTTGTGGAAAGTTGCGATGAGGTGAATGCCACCTGTCTCGCGTCCGAGCGTCGTCAGCAACCCGCGGAGCAGCGCCAGCAGTGGCTTGGTCGACTCCTTGTCCTCCTTTGACAGAGGGTGTGACCAGGCCTTGGTCCTTCGCAGAGGTCGATCAGCGGCGAACTCGGGAAGGCCTTCTTGGTCCCACTTGATGTAGAACCATTTCTTCCGCCAGTTCTGGACGGAGTCGGATTTCTTCAGCTGGAAGAAGCTTGTTTCGCCGTGCAGCTGGATTCCGAAGCCGCCCACGGGGAACGTCTGCTTCGACCGCCCCACCATCCGTCGCACCATGAAGAGCGACTTCCACAGGTTCCAGTTGGGTGCGATCCCCAAAAAGCACTCGCACAACACAATAAAACTCGTGATGTTCAATACGCTATTGGGATTCAGATCATGCATCTGAATCCCATAGGCGTAGAGAAGACCACGAACAAAATCGTGGATGGGGAACCCGAAGCCTCGCGGAAGGAACTCCACGAAGCACACGCGCTCCCCATCGCGAGGAGAGGGGATCACATCCTTACCGGGGGCGCGCGTCGTCGCCGTGCTCGTCGGCGGCAGCAACCCTTGTTCGCGGAGGGCGTCCAGCTCCGCCGCCTTCACGGACGATTTCCCCCAGTCGCCCTCCAGCTTCTTCATGCCGGCGTCGTCGCCGGCGGCGGAGGAGCCTTCCGCTCCCTTCACCCTCTTCTGGCCCATGGTGCTAGCGGGGGAGGAGAGAGTCTCTGGTGAATTGGGCGCAAGGGCAGCAATGGAGGAACAGCACTGGAGGAGAAAGCAGACGAGATGGCGGCGAAATGAGGAAGGCGTGAGCTGTTCCCCACCGCGGTGAAGATTATGTACCGCGGGGTCAGTTCATCCTGGCCGTCCTCCACGAAGCCGCAACTCGAGGCAACATCTGGCCGTCCACGCGTCGCGCGGAGATAGCAACCGTCGCCGGCCACGCCGCCCACTACGCGCGGGAATCGAGGCGCCATCATCATACCACGAAAATTTCGCGCCCAACGGTCAGAACAGTCAATACTGACACTGGGACCACTCTGTTACGTCCCATCGGATGCAGAGCACGCCGAAAACGTCAGCCCTGACGTCATCAGCGGAAGCGTATAAAGTAAGCCAACGGGCTGATGGAGCACCCGGACAGTTTTTCGAGTGCAACAAGGAACAGTAAGCTCTGAGAGCTGAGTCGACTCGATAATCCATTTGAGTGAGACAAATACATAGTAAGCTTTACAAAGCTGATGACACCCGAATTCATCATTCGAGTGGACTCCAACCAGTAAGCTTTCATAGCTGAGTTTAAGTCGATTCCGTAGGCCATTAAGGCTGAGTACAAAGTAAGTCGAACAAGGCCAGTTTTGACTTGGGCATTTCGAGTCATCTTTTTACTCCCATCGGGAGCGGGCTTTTCGACTGAAGAAAAATTGAGTTTAACCTCAATTGCAAGCAATTCAGCTTAATCTCGGGGGCTACTCCCATCGGGAGCGCTGTTCGCGCACCCGATGACTAAGGACAACGACAGTCGAAAGCTGGCGAGTCAAGAAAATCATGAAGCGCACTCGATTATTCAAGACAGTAGCAGCCGAAGATTGGCTTGCGAAGGAGTCAGGTGGCGTGCCCGGAGGAAGGAGTCCTTTACTCGACTCTGCGATTCGACTAAGCACTCGGGGGCTACTGTCGTGGGGCTACCTTTCGGGTGCCCCACGGTGGTGATACCTGGGTCACGCCAAGAGAAGCCCATTGAAGCCCATGAAATGTACCGTGTGGCCCAAGTAGTCGGTTAGGCCGGTGAGAGTTCTCCTTATCTTGTAACGTGCAATCTGCACCGTCCACCCGAGACCTGGCCTGTGATATAAAGGCCAGGAGGGTGCGTCGTCTAGGTCAAGCAAGCATCACTCAAACCCTAGCGAGATTGCATCTCGCCATTGTAGCCACCTCGATAATTCCAGACAAGCAGGAGTAGGTCTTTACCTCACCTCGAGGGGCCGAACCTGGGTAAACTCGCCCCCTGTTAGCCGTCTTAACCACCAACGATTCATACTCTCTCCCCCTCAATCAACCCGGGGTACACAACCTTGGGATTTGCCGAGTCCTAACCTCGTCAGACGGCCAAACCGAGAGGGTTAATCAGTGTTTGGAGACGTACCTGCGGTGCTTCGTCCACGCGTGTCCCCGGCAATGGCGGCACTGGCTGCCCCTGGCCGAATTCTGGTACAATACCTCTTATCACTCCGCAATTCATACATCTCCTTTCGAAGCTCTGTATGGCCATCCGCCGCGACACTTTGGCGTCATTGATACTTCTGTGTGCCGCTCGCCGGACTTGGCTACTTGGCTCGAGGAAAGGGCTCTGATGCAGGACGTGCTCAAGCAGCATCTGACTCGAGCACGCCAAATCATGAAGGATCAAGCGGACAGGCACCGCAGCCATCGCCAGTTCGCTGTGGGCGATTGGGTTTTTCTCAAAGTTCAACCATACATCTAGAACTCGGTGGCTGACCGCGCCAGTCACAAGCTGGCGTTTCGCTACTTTGGCCCGTTTCAGGTGGAAGCTCGCGTGGGAGAGGTGTCTTACCGACTCAAGCTGCCGGAACGCACGCTGATACATCCAGTGGTGCATGTGTCTCTGCTTCGTCAAGCTCCAGCGCCCCAAATGCGGAGCAAGTTCGCCTTCCACCGAATCCAGCAGAGGAGGACCAAGTGGGCGTCAAGGACGAGCCCCATCGAGTGCTGCAGCGGCGTCAGTACCAGCGCGGCTCGACGGTCAGGACGCAAGCACTGGTGCAATGGACCTCGCTGCCTACCTCTCTTGCAACCTGGGAGGACGAGGCGCAGCTGCGAGCTCGGTTTCCCCATGCGGCGGCTTGGGGACAAGCCGCGACTGAAGAGAGGGGTAATGTCACGCCCGCTACATCACCTTCCACCGCGGAGCCTGACGAGGAGGGCCCACCGGCGACACAGCTGGCACCAGGTCGACCGGTGCGCCAGCGTAAGCCAAGCAAGCTACTGGACCCCAAGGACTGGGTCCTCAAGTAGCGGAGATCCCGAGGGAGACGGGGGACTGAATTCTCTGAACTTTTCCTCCCCTGTTTCTTCTTTCCCACCTGAACCTGTATCTCTCCTCTCTACCTATCCCCATTCTGAACAAGCTAGCTACCTGTACTCGTAATTGAATCTGTGTGTGTGGAATCAAATTGAGAAGTAGGTCGTTACACTGTGTGGGCAACTCCTGCCTGATCGGTCCGCGTCTCTTCCCAACAGTTTCCCCCGAACCATACGTCGCCATTTCTTTGTCCATGAATTCAGAACGAAAGGCAACGGCCGACGAGACGAAGCGCCTCGGTCTGGTCGACGCTGGGCAGCTTGGCTGATCCGGCCGATCGATGACGCAGAGAACATATGGGGTATCGATAAGATCGCAGAGGTTTCTTTCGGACACCTGGGCGTCGTGCCGACTTAATTATTGTTAGGAGGTTCGATCGGCAAGTAACGTACGTGACATACTTGCCTTGACATTATAGAGTACGTGCGTGCACCTGCCCACGTTACTCCGTAGAATGGTAGATACTGATAGATAGGTACTTCATCTCCGTGAGAACCAACCAGTGGTTGGATAGTTCACCTATCAGAGTTCAAACTTCAGGTTTGATAGCCGTCTTCATCAATTTCAAGAATATGTATTTCGGAGGTGCTGATATAAGTAGGGTGTGCGTGCGTACATTCATAGAATTGAGTGTATGCGTGTATGTAAGTGTCTGTGTTGTACTTGTTAACAGGACGGCCGAAGCAACAAAGATACGGCTAAGCTAATTTCAGTTAAACAAGCAGTAAAGCGCATCCATCACCCTTAATTAGAGCATCTCCACCGACGCTCCAAATAGGCTTATTTGGGCCGCCAGCACAAAAACGACGGTCAGTTGTGGCCCCAATAGCGGTACTTTGACGGGCGAACCTAATAACGTGTCCGGCAACCCCGCCACTGCTCCGGTCCATAGCGACAGACGTGGGAGTGCCGGACAGATGTGAAAACTCTCGTCACGTCAGATCCTGGCGGGCAGGCCGCCCCTGCTAGCAACTTAAAGACTAATTTAATATGATTTTTAATGGCAAGCAGTCTTTCCTCACGCGGGCGCAGAACGACGCAACGCATCGACATCGAAGTTTAATGCATGTCAGGGGAGCCGCTATTTCTCGGCCATCTCTTCCCCGTCACACATCTCCATCGCTAGTTAGGAATTAGGATGTCTGGCCGTTGCGACTCCCGCCGGGACATCCGCCCCTAGCCCCGAATGCTGCAGTGGCTGGCAACCTCGACGCTGCAGTGGCCGCCAACCCAGACGATGTAGTTGAGGAGGAGGAAGAAGAGGACGACGAGTACGATTGGCCAGAGACCGACCAGTGGCCCGACATGCAGTTGGCCATCACCTCTTCCTTGGCGCCACCTCCACCTCCCGACTGTGCTGATCATTAATATTGTAAAACTTCGTTCAAGTTTCAATAAAAATCGTCGGTTTATATTCATTTCAATATGCGAGAAAACAATTGTTGGAAGCACCGTGCCGATGAGAACACCCAATAAAACCTGCACGGCGCAGTTGCCGGACGCTCTATTGGAGTACCTCGTTCCTACCGAGGGTGCGCACGCGTGCCGCGTGCAGAAGTTTTGTGTCGAGGAGTTTTCAGTGACCTGTATATCACACTGTCAGGGTAGTACTAAACCTGCAGATCACTCAACAACTGTCAAAAAAAAGTGACCTGTCAGACCATTTCTGCCGGAAACAACGTCGGCAACCAATCAGCAGATCACACATCCCCGCTAGGTGGCAAGCTAGCTGTCCTCAGGTGGAGCCCTACGAATCATGAGGAACGGGAGAAGAGATCCAGAATCGGCATAATACTGAGTTAGAGTCTGGCTCCTCCGTTTGCATCCAAGTCGGCCACATGTACGCAGCAGCCAGATCCAGCGATTAATTCCTCAGCTGCTACTGCTACCGAGTGTATATGTGGCGCGTGGCCAACTATCCAGTGCCAGCTCGCCAATCATTCATCGCCATTAGGCGGGCGGTAGTGATCAACGCTATCTTATAAGCTACCCCGCGGGAAAGAAGGAACCATCGATCGCAAGAAACGAATCAAACCCAATTTTTGGTTGTTGGGAACCACCGGAAGATTGGCCGCCGTTGACCGTGCCAAGAAGAAGAAGAAGAAGAGGGAAGCAGAGACGGAGGAGGAGATATAGAGAGAGGCTCCATCGATCGATCGGATGTTGATCTTGGAGCTGGGCCTCTGGGTCCTGCCCTTCACGCTGCTGCTGGCGCCGGCGCGGCGGATGGTGCACCTCGTCGCGGAGCTGCAGCGGATCCTCCTCGTCCTCGCCTGCGGCGGCCGCAGCCGCCGGCCCGGCGGCCCCGCCTCCTTCGGCGAGGTCTGGAGCCGCCTCGACCGCCTCGACTCCGCCACCGTCATCGCCTGATCGATCGACCACCGCGGCTCTCTGCTCCGTCGTGTAATTAACTTCTGCCGCCGCTTCTTGCGCATGTATATTCTGCGCCTACCAATTGTGTAGCTCTTCTTCAAGAAATGCATGATGATACGGCTCTTTTTCTTTTGAGCTCTGATCTCATCTTCTTCTTTGATTTTTATTTAATTTTGTTTCCTGTGTTCCTTTTTCTTTTCTTCCGTGTACACACACATTTGTCTGTGTGGTCGCGCGTCGATGAGCTATTTTTCTGGCGCTTGTTGAGGCACCGATCGATGTCCACGAATTTTCATCGGACTGGTGGAGATTCTTCAGATGTTCATGGAGAAGTAAGGAAGAGTCCATTATTTCTCAGAGATTCCTATGACGATTCACGAAAAGATCCAGGGTGCGTTTGTCGTGTGCATGATGACCTGACGACCGACGAATTGCTTTCTAGTATGAGCTGCCCCGATCGTTTCCTGTCGTTGTCGTGCCTGCAACCGCAAGCAAACACGTAGTACACACATTATTGTTTTTCTGTTGTTTCTGAAGAAAACCAAACACGAATTCTCCCAAGAGCATGTATAAGCATAACTGCAACTTATTTATTCTTCCCAACAATATTGCATTATAATTATCATATATAGTATTGGAAACACATGCAAGACAAACCGTATGGTGTCTGAAACCTTGAATTATACATAGTTGTAGTACAATATTGCATGAATATGGAGTGATATAGTAGGATTTTTGCTTAGCGGAAAGAGAGAGAACGAAGAGAAAGAAAGCTGCCTTCTCTTAGCTACACTTTTGCTAATGGAAAATAAAGATATTATGTACACTTCTATGTCATTTGACTAGATTTGTAATTTTGTTATTCAGAAATAAGGATAACTCCCGTTTTCTGCATCAACATGCTCGGGCTCATGGACGTCGAGCACTCAGGCGAGCTACCGGAGCTGTCTAAATCGCTGGACAATACTAGAAACCCCCATTCAACTGAAAATGATGACTAATTACTAAACTGAGCTACATAGCCCGCACCCTGGCCACTTGGACCGACTCCCTTTAGCATACTGCCAGTGACGGAGCCAGATCTTAGGCTTGGAGGGGGCAGAGGGGTCAAAATGGCTTAAAATTACCAAGTTGAAGCATGAGTATTTAGTGAGTTAAAGAACAAAATGAAATTATTGGGGGTGGCTCAGCCCCTGCTCGTCCCCCCTTCCTCCGTCCCTGGGCCATTGGCCATTGGCAACCTTCATATTCTCGAAGGCGAAAGTAGAGAGGTCGAGAAAACTCGTTGAGATGTTGCGGCGGTGCATGTTCATCTGGTCGAGATCCTAGTTAGTTAAATCCAAAAAATCCACTCACACACAGGCGGTCGAGATCCCTATGAGGACTGTGATTATGATACGTTACAGCACACACAAGCGTAAACGACAACACGACAACTACAACGACGATGAAAATTCCACTCCAGTGGATGGCCGCTCGTCGACCCTAGAGCTCGTTCGTGCCCAATCTGCTCGGGGCTAGGACCATGAGGTAGGAAACAACACTAGACCTCATTAGCCATCGAATTTTGTATCGTGATCATGCTGATTTTGTGAGGGGCACATGGTTTGCAACCGTGTGCAACTCACTGTTAGTACCTATAAATGTGGCAAACTGATTATTTTTGTTTCTATTAGTACTACTAGATATCATGGACTTTGTAATCTTGAAGAAATTATCAACGCCATTCCATATTTTATATATCTTGAAATAAAGAGTGATATTGATCCAATACAAATGGAGGAAATAGGTATAACTAGCCAATAAATAATATATTTCTCCATTTGGAATGGTTAGAAATGTAGAGGCATGAATAGGGAAGATTAAATACCCTACAAACTTTATGATTCTTCCTTGTCCCTATAATAACTTTTGTCCTATTATTTTTGGTAGATTGTTCATGTTTACAGTAGGGTATGAAATTCATTTACTTAAAGAGAAAATGTTTATTAATTGTGCTGGTGAAAGGTTAGAATTTTATTTCTCCAAGTTTACCGGTGAAAACAGTTATGGTAGAAGATCAAGTGAAAACTCTTACTTATATAGTTGTAGCTTCAGTGGACGCCTTGGATAGGTATCTCCTTGACCAAGAAGAACAATTTACTAGAGAATAAAGAGAAGCAAAAGAATAGTATCTAGATCAACAACCTCCTATTTTGCAGCTAAATATTCCACCTAATGATTTAGGAGAGCCACCTCCACCTAAGGTAGAGCCTAATTTCGAGTTTAAAACCTTTAATTACCAGAAGATTTGAAATATGCTTTTCTAGATGACAAATATATTCGTCGCCTGCAAATTATGTAGTTGTTCTTCAAGAAATGATAATGCGGCTCTTTTTGTTTTGAGCTCTGATCTCTTCTTCTGTGATTTTTTTCATTTTGTTTCTTGTCTTCCCTTTTCTTTTCTTCCGTGTACACGTATTTTTCTTTGTAGTCGCGCATCGATCGATGAGCTATTTTTCTGGGGCGTTTGAGGAAACGATCGATGTCCAGGAATTCTCATCGGACTGGTGGAGATTCTTCAGATGTTCATACAGAAGAAAAAATCCATTACTTTTAGGATTCTTGTGATGATTCACGAAAAGATCCGGTGTGCATGATGGCATGACGATCGAAGAATTGCTTTCTGTGAGCTGGCCCGTTCATTTCCTGTCGTTGTCGTCCCCGCAAGCAGACACGTAATATACGCATTATCATATTTCTGTTTCTGAAGAAAACGAAAAACGAATTCTTCCAAGAGCACGTCTAAACATAACGGCAACTTATTTATCCTTCCAAACAACATAAATATCATCGTGTTGGAAACACATGCAAATAAACCGTATAGTGGCCGTTCGAAAACCTATAATGGAGACCGAGCTACATGGAGCTCGTTTTTTTTGAAAAATCGAAATCTACATTTTAAGTTTCCAAAAATCACGAAACAATTCCCAGATGTAGATATTATTGAGAAATACAATCGTGCAAATTTAAACTCCAAGTTCGTTGTATTTTGGGCTGCACAAAAAAGACAAACGGGTAGATCTAGGGGTGAAGAATACATAGTTTCAAATATTTGAAATTTCTGCCGATTTGTCTTTTTTGTACAGCCCAAAATACAATATATTTGGAGTTGAAAATTTGCAAGATCGTGGATCTCAATAATATCTACATCTGGGAATTTTTTCGATATTTTGGGAAACTTAAAAATATTGATTTCGAATTTTCAATAAAACAGGCTCCATGTAGCTCGGGTTCCAAAAATCCACTCTCCCGAAACCTTGAATTATATATAGTAGTAGTAAAATATTACGTTAACAAGGGCATGTAAATGGAGTGATATTGTAGGTTTTTTGGTTAACGGGGAGAGACGTAACAAAGATAAAGAAGCCTGGCTTCTATGGGAAATCCGTTTTGGTTCGTAAGTATAGATGTATCTACAATTTTAAAATTATATTTTAAAAAGTAAAACAAATTGGGTTGACATCCGGACATTCTATATCCGCACACTAAATTTCGCAGGATAAAGATATTTTTTGTGAACTGTGTAAAACACAATTTCCGGTACTCCAAAATGAGTTTTCACGAGATATTTTTAATCTTTTTACACAAGCCTCAAAACATGTCATTTTTTTTGTGAAACTTTATGTACGAACATAAAATGTCTTGATATACATTCAAAATGTATGTTTCAATTTCTTTATCAATTCGAAATACATTTAACATGTTTTCCTAACGGGTGCATGTATTCTTATGATCCAAATCACCATGTCCGCCTTCTCTTAGCTACTTCTGCTAATTGAAATATAGATTTGATATGTGCACTTCTCTGATACTCAGTCGACTCATTTTCTTGTTCGGCAAGAAGGATAGCTCTCGTTTTCTGTGTACGTCATGCAGTATGTTGGGAAAATTCCAGAGCCAGAGTTAGAGAAAGTTTGGTCACTCGCATAGAAGGAAAGGTCATGTTTTTATTTGGCTTCTGTTGCAAAATAGAAATTGGACGGATGAGAAGATGAAGACTTATCTGCGGATGAGCAAGAAACCTACCACGCCGACGACGATCCAGGCTATTCATGAGTTGGTAGAAGTTAATGTTTAATCTCTATCCCCATAAGACTAGGTGCAGGCGCTTCTCTTGTTGCGTGGGTGCTCTCGAGGTTGCGATGTTTGGCTTGGCTTGATACAAGGGGCTTCCAATAGTCTTGGACCTGGGGACTCTTGTATCAGGCTCGGATGATGTGCCTTGATCAGTAATAGAATGTGGGTTTGGTTTTCACCGGTTTTCCTTAATTAACCGGGTGTTGTTTGGTCTTTGGGTCCGGTTTCCCTTATTAATTGGACCAATTCTTATTCTTCTTAAATGCAAATGCGGGAACTCCCCGCCCTCTGACGAGGTTTCGTCAAAAAAAGAAATTGGACGGATGATCGCTTAAGCACGACAGGATGGCCTCACGATGATGTTTGTTGTCTGTATGCTCAATCTTTGGAAACTGCTGCTCATCTTGCTCTTGAATGCCCTGTTTGCAAAACAAGTGCGGGCTCTGTTTCTGAACTCTAACCCGAGGTTGGTTCAGTTTGCAATCACGTCCCCGAACATCTCTTCCCAGTAGATCAAGATTTTAGGCCGGCGTAGGGATATAATCGCAAGACGTCATGCCAGGGTTGCAGTCATGCAGTGTATCTGGTTTGGCATATTTTGGAAGACGAGGTTTTTTGAAAAGGCACAGGAGAGCTGCATTTTCATTGATAGAAGAGTACGTTACAAGGAACCGAACTGTACATAAAACAAAAAGGGGTGACAAGTGCCAAAATGAAACGGGACTACTCGCGGTACCGCAGGTGGCGGCACCCCGCCAGCCCCCAAGAAGATCTTTCGTCGATCACGTCCTGGAACACGGCCACCGTATCTCGCGGAACATACGCGCATTGTGCTCTGGATTTGCAGGTCTTGGCCAGGACCGTGGGGTTGGAGAAAAGTCCGAGAAGCCAGTCCGTGAGCGAGCGCGCCAGAGCCGCCCAGGTTGTAGGGGCGAAGAGGGTCAGGTTGAAGCGTACGTGTGGCCACCATAGTCCAAAGGGACCGAGACCAATTGGAGTTCTGGCAGAGTGTGGCACAACAATGGTTTGTGTGAGTGTTGGCCATTCGTGGCAGTGTTAGAGGTGTGATATGTTTAACCTGACAGTTTTTTTCTTCTCCCTCTCTAACGAAATAAAGCGGAACTCTCGTGTTGTTTATCGTCAAAAGAAAACTATCATTTTCTGCATCAGTTGATCCCATAGATGAACTTATCATCCCTGTACCCTGGGAACCTAATCGGTCTCGTGGACGTCGTGATCTCCGGCGAGCTACCGGAGTTGTCTAAATTGCTGGACAGCAGTAGAAACTCCCAATCAATTCAAAATGATGACTACTTCCTTAACTGAGATACCAAGCCCGCAACCAGGCCAATTGGGCGACTCCATGGCATACTGCTTGTCAGGTTGGGCCATTGGCAACGTTCATATTCACGAAGGCGAAAGTAGAGGGGTCGAGAAAACTCGCTGAGATGTTGCGGCAGTGCATCTTCATCTGATCGAGATTCCAGTAAGATAAATCCCAAAAAATCCACTCACACGGACGGTCTAGGTCCCTATGAGGACTGTGATTATGATGCATTACAGCGACACGCACAAGCGAAAGTGGTAGCACGACAACTCCAATAGCGATGAAAAATACACTCTGGCGGATAGTGGCTCGTCGACACTAGAGCGCGTCCAACATTGTTTGTGCCCAATCTGCACAGGGCTAGGACCACGAGGCGGGAAGCAATACTAGACCCTCGCACCGCCGCTGCCAGCCCACTCCCCGCCGCAGATTGCCTCCCTCTCCGCGAGTTGCCGACCGCGTGTCGTCCGCCGGGGCGGCCCGGGGGAGAAAAATCCTCGCCCGCAGGTTCCTCAACAGGTGGCGCCGGGCCGCCGCTGCCGCCGGCTTGGACCGCGGTGGCGGCGGGCCCTGCTTCCCTAAAGGGTGGCGGGGACCCTCGGCTCGCTTGCTAGGAAGGCGGCGAGGATAAACGCCGGGGCGGCGGGGTTGGCGGTGGGTGATGACGGCAGAATTCATGCAGGCGGCGCTGGTTTTCCTATGGTTGGCTGCACGTGTTCGCCGGCTTCTTCGGCCATGAGGGTGGCGACTGAACCGGCAGGTTCGCACGGAGGATCCCTAATAAACCTGGGCCTTAGCAACTCGTCGTCTTCCTCATCCATCCGACTTCAATCTGACCTACCTCCTGGTGATGGCGTTGCCGGACATGATCTCGTCGCCGGCGCCCCCGGCGTGGCCTGGCACGGCCGCACCACCCAGAGTGGCACGTCGTCTGTTCTACCATGATCGTCCAAGATCCAAGATCACCGCGGTTATGGAACCTTGCGGGTGGAGCGATCAATGGCAGACAGTGCTTTCGAGCGGCCCCTTGCCTCTGTGATATGTTGCTCGTAGAAGCGCATAATCCTCCAGCGGCCTCAGGGTGAGGGCTTTGGCGTCATCAAGATCTACTTTCGTCAACACTCTATGGTACGATGATACGGCAATCAGCCGCGATTATTATGGTACTGGCGGAATTGGGTACGTCAATCTGGTTCGTTTGCCAGAGGATCACATGCTCATATTGAGCAAGATAGCCAAGTGATACCTCAAAAAAGCAAGATAGCCAAGTGCTGGCGGTGGCAGGGATCAAGATGGATTGGGAATTGACGTTTGTGCGCCTGGCGTTCAGCAGTCCGCGATATATGCAGCAGTTCACGCCTTGTGGGGGCGACTATGGCTCACTCCTTTATTGGCGGTGCTCTCTGAGCTCTGTGTCCTAGTTTTCAGGGTGAAAATCCAAGGTATGACCTTCGCGGCTGTACCTGGCAATGGTGGCTCGCTAGTCATTTCCTTGTTGGAGGCATTGTCTGAAGATTGGACCTTCTCTAGGGTGAAAACTCAGGATCTGACCATTCTGGTTAGACCGGACGTTGACGGTGTTGCTCACTGTTACCTTGTTGGAGGCTTCGTTTTGGAGAAGTTGTTTTGGAGAGGAGGTGTCGTCACCACTAGCGGTGCTATTGTTTCTGCGAGGCTCTGTTTGCTTCGGCGGGGTCATTTTTTTCCTTTTCTTCTTCTTTTTGCTTTTCGGTTGTGTGCATCTTTGATGTCTAGAATTGTTCTATTCATTATGTTGTTGCAGAGGCTCGGTGTAATTGATATCATCTTGATATTAATATACTCTTTATTGAAAAAAAAACCGTTGGATTTTTATCGTGATTCGTGTTGGTCCGAGTGACATAGATTTTGCAACTGTGTGGGCAACTAACTTTGATTTAGTTCATTCTTAGTCGATCCCTTAGGGCAACTAGAACCGGACAACCCATTTCGTCCGCTCGCATATGTTTCTGTCTGGGCGGACAGAAACCAAGGCACAACGCGGCGAGGCGAGCGGAAACCGATACTTTTTTCCTGTCTGGTTTGACCCATTTCGGCCCAATTTGGGCCGGGTTTGCGTCCGCCTACGGTGTCCTCTCCCCTGACCCGCCTATCAGTGGCACAAAGGCCAACACTTCCATCTATCCACCGAATCCACCCCTTTCACCGCAGGAAACCACCTCTCTGTCGCCACCGTCGTTTTCTGTCCTCTTCGCTGCCCCGCCGCCCGCCGCTATTTTCCGCTACCCCCGCTACTGATGCCACCGCCGCCGGGGAGCGACCTGGAAAAGGGTCCACACAAATGACACACGCCGCACCACAACGTGCTCGGCCTGTTTGTGAAGCACTAATTCATCACTTAATTGGCTGAGATCAAGGCGAAGAGCTTGGATGAGTATTTTTACAACACCTACATTTGTTCATCATTGTCTAACGACGAGAGCAATATTTTGGAAGCTACACTTATTATCAATGAACACATTTCGAGGAAGCAACCGTTGTTCCGAGGATCAGTATCGGGTTGTGCAGCTGCTCTGGGCAACAGAGAAGGTGGCAATGTCCAACTCTACTAAGATTACTTTCATCACAAGTTGGAATCTAGTGTCTTAATGAGATCAACAGACTAACTCAATTGTCAAACAAAACATGGATGTAGTTACAACATTGGTCCAAGTTGGCGAAGAAAATGGAAACAAGGAATTTGTGCCACACTTTGAACAACACATCGATTAACCAAGGCCGAAAAGAACATATTATACAATGGGTCTGCTGCAAAAAGCTCTTATTCTCTCAGTTGAGACGACCTACACATGAACACTTTTTTTTACAACACATATTATACAATGGGTCTGCTACACATGAACACATTTTGATGGCTATAGCGTACTTCTTGTTGGTGCTCAAGAAAATGATCATCATCCAAGATACCACTAGTGGAAAAATGCCCTTCCGTTTTGCCCTTTTGTCCCGCAATAATAAAAAACCGGGACCAAAGGGGTCATTGGTCCCGGTTCCATCGGCCGGGGTGCCGGGGAGCAATCGTCCTGGTTCTATTGGGACCTTTGGTCCCGGTTCGTGGCTGGAACCGGGACCAAAGGGTCTGCACATGCGGCAGTAGCCGTGGGACCCCTGGCAGGCTCCCTTTGGTCCCGGTTCCAGCCACGAACCGGGACCAAAGGTCTTCCCTGTACTATATCATCTTCTTCCACCCGAGCTCATCTCCATTTTGAGCTCATCTTCCACCATTTTCTCCTCCTTTTCCTCTCCCTCACTCAAGTTAATCCCCATTTTTTTGCACCACTTGTGAGGATTAAAGGCACCCCATCTATTCAAGGGTTAGCAACATCATCCTTTCCTCCGAAGTTGCAACTTTAGCTCATTTAGTTGCTAGTTTAGCTCATTTCAGTTTTTGTAGTGCAAGCAAGGTGTTTGATGAAATGCCTAAGTTAGAGAGTTTATTTTTTATATGCATTTTGAGCTCAAATTAAATTATTATTTGTGGATTTTAGTGTCGTCCCGTCCTCACCGCCGTCGATAGCCCGCGTCGTCCCGTCACCGGCACCACCTCGGTGAGCTTTTTTTCTTTATCTTCTATTTTAAGAAAAATGACATGTATGATTTAAAAGCATATTTATTTCTTGTATATTTTTCTTATGTTTTTTTTATATGTATAGTGTCATGGTTTTGATATCCGCCCCCGTCGGCCCTTGTCCGGTCTATGATTCGGATGTGGTATATTTTCATAACTATTTGTTTCATTTCGTGTTTAAAACAACTATACCTACCAACTTGACATAGAAACTTTTATCTAGGAGGTAGTTGAACCGGAAATTCCAACCGACCCTATTGTCGAGTTTTTTGTAAAAGAAAACAATGATTTGAAAGCAAAATTGGAAAGAAGTGAAGATCTTCGTCTGCAATGCCTAGAAGAGAAGATGAAATTGGAGTTGAAGCTTGCCGACATCATCGATGAACACGAGTTCAAGCTTGCCGACGTCGCACATGCCCATGAGATCAAGATGGATGCAATGCGCTTGAAGATTAAAAAGATTAGAAAATATTCCATTAGTCAGGAGGCTTGGTACCATTATGTTGTTGGTTCAGTAGTTACCTTAGTTGCGATTTTGATCGCATTTGGTGTTGGATTTAAATTATTTAGATAGTTGTATGTTAGTTTCAATTAATGTATGTTTTATGAGGACTATGCATTACAATTACTTTACTTTGGTTTTAATGTGATGAACTTGTATTAACTAATTTGGTCACTATTATATACTCTTCATGTAGTGCAATAGTTTTTGATATATTTATATAATGCAGATGAGCCGGCAATGGATGTACAGTGACCGACGATTTCCCGACTATATTAATGGCATGCATTATTTTCTCCGTGTGGCTGAGAAAAACAAGTCGTCGAATGGTTTTATTTCTTGTCCATGTAGCGTCTGCAAGAATACGCAGGATTACTCTACCTCAAAAACCATTCACGTCCACCTGTTGCAGCATGGTTTCATGTCCGGTTATAATTGTTGGACCAAGCACGGAGAAAGAGGGGTTATAATGGAAGAAAATGAAGAAGAGGATAATGACAACTATCCTACGTTCACCGAAGACGGTGATACTGCAATGGGGGAAGACGAAGCTGAAGAAGAGCCCATTGTTGATGAGCACGATGATGATTTTGGTCGGGCCATTCTTGATGCACAGATAAACAGCGGAACTGAAAACGAGAGGTTGAAGTTGGAGAGCATGTTAGAGGATCACAAGAAATTGTTGTACCCAACTTGCGAAGATGGCCAGAAAAAGCTTGGTACCACGCTGGAATTGCTGCAATGGAAGGCAGAGAATGGTATATCTGACAAGGGATTTGAAAAATTGCTGAAAATAATAAAGAAATACGTTCATAACCGTGCTAGGCCCGAAGGAAGCATCTCCAAGGGCTATGGAACAGAGGAGGTAATTGAGTTTTGTGTTGACTTTATTCCTGACCTTAAGCCGATCGGTGTTCCTCAATCGCGCCATGAGGGGAGACTGCGTGGAATAGGCACGCTAGGAAAGAAAGCAATAATGTGTAAGGACTGGGATTCTTTCAATCAAGCACACTACACAGTTCTACATAATTCCATCTTGGTGGCTCCGTATATCCAGGAACACATGAATATTTTACGCTCTAAATGCCCGGAGCAGCCTGGAGAATCGATTGAAAGAGAACACATGAAGACTTTCAGCGGATGGTTGCAAACACGTCTCATTAATGACAACACTGTTGAAGAACAATTATACTTGTTGGCCATAGCACCATCGTCGACTATATTGACTTTTCAAGGGTACGAGATAAATGGGAATACATTTTACACGACCGACCAAGATAAAAAGAGCACCAACCAAAACAGTGGTGTCCGCTTTGATGCAACAAACAACAATGGGAAAAAGGACACATATTATGGTTACATAGAGCAGATATGGGAACTTGACTATGGACCTTCTTTCAAGGTACCTTTGTTCAGGTGCAAATGGTTCAACCTGGAAGGCGGGGTAAATGTAGACCCGAAGTACGGAATGACTACGGTGGATGTAAAAAATCTTGGGTACGACACCGAACCATTCGTCCTAGCCAATGACGTGGCTCAGGTTTTCTATGTGAAGGACATGTCTTCCAGACCGAAAAAAAGAAAAGATAAGCAAGCGATACATCATACGATGAGCCAAAGCACCACATAGTTCTTTCAGGAAAAGAAACATCGTAGGAGTGGAGGACAAGACGGACATGTCGGAAAATTACAATAATTTTCATGAGATTCCCCCCTTCACGGTTAAAACTGACCCAACCATCGCGTTGAATGATGAAGATTGTCCATGGTTGCGACGCAATCAGAAGAAAGGGACACACACGAAGAAGAAAGGGACACACACTAGATAGGGATGTTGGTGGTGATGTGTAATAATGTATTAAACCTTTTATCAAATGCACACGGTTTCACCTGACTTGTGATTACCTGCATATCAAATGACTTGTATGACTTGTATTCGGTCGATGAACTGAAGGATTCCTAGATATAGAACAAAACACACGGTTTCAGCTGCATACAGCCCAACAGTGGCTCGTGAGTGCCTGCATATAAAAATGCACTGTTGGACGTATGCAGGCGAATCCGAATGATTTGTATTCGGTCTTTGCCTTCCGGACTAGTTTGACTAGCTTCTTCTCCGCTGTTGCCGTACTCTTGTTCTTCATCTCCTCCTCGATCATGTTTGGTATTTATAGCTAAAAGATCAGGGCAACTCTTCATCTTTAGTCCCGGTTGGTAGATTGAACCGGGACTAAAGGAGCGTTGATATGTGAGCCGTTGGATCAGAAGCACATGGATCGTGTGTTTCGTTCGAGCTCTTGTGAGCCGTTTGATCGGAAGCACACGGATCGTGTGTTTCTTTAGAGCGCTTGTGGGCCGTTGGATCAGGGTGTGTTTCTTTCGAGCGCTTCTGAGCCGTTGGATCTCAAGCAGAAGATATGGCACACATATCAACGCTCCTTTAGTCCCGGTTCAATCTACCAACCGGGACTAAAGATGAAGAGTTGCCCTGATCTTTTAGCTATAAATACCAACACTGAAGAGTTGGATTTAGCCTACCTGCTGGCATGTTCCCTGGCATTATTGTGTTTGTCCTTGTTCACCGGCCAGCCATTGGAGCCACCTCCTGTAGGTCGGTGAATAAGGACAACACTGATGATCTAGGAGCAGCAAATCGACCTTCGATCCAAACAGCCCCAAGACTTCTCTGATGATCTAACGACCGTCCCAAAAAGTGTTGGGAATGTTGTAGATCATCAGAGAGCCTTGGAGCTGCTTGGATCCGACCGAGGGCATGGCTACCACTTCCACCACCACCACTCCCACCTCCTCGGCAATTCATCATTGTGTCACCCTAATCCAGTGGTTGGATTCAACCTACCCGAGGGCTTGTGTTAGGGAACATGCCAGCGGGTAGGCTAAATCCAACCATTGGGTTCGGTGGCAAAGGTAGACGCTCGTTGTGTGCTGTTTCGCTGCAGGGACGTCGCTATTTATAGGCGATTAGAAGGTGTACCTGTGCAGATCCGTGTGCTTCTTTAGTCCCGGTTGGTAACACGAACCGATACTAAAGGCCCTGATACAACAGCCCACAAGCGCTCGAAGGAAACACACGATCCGTGTGCTTCTGATCCAACGGCTCACAAGCGCTCTAAAGAAACACACCCCTGATCCAACGGCTCACAAGCGCTTGAAAGAAACACACGATCCGTGTGCTTCTTTAGTCCCGGTTGGTAACACGAACCGGTACTAAAGGCCCTGATCCAACAACCCACAAGCGCTCGAAGGAAACACACGATCCGTGTGCTTCTGATCCAACGGCTCACAAGCGCTCTAAAGAAACACATGGCAATTAAGTGCAAGTATGCTTTAAAAATATACAGATCATTATTACAATTTTTAGATAATTAAATCAATAGGTATTGGAACATTTTAAAAGAAACTAGAAAAAATATGATTTCAAATAATAAAAAGAAACTAGAAAAATAAATAATAAAAAGATAATGATTATATGACTTTTTAAATACTTAAAAAGAAACTATAAAGAACAAAAAGAAACCAGAAAAAGAAAACAGAAAAAGAAACAAAAAAGAAAACAGAAAAAGAAACCAGAAAAGAAACAAAAAAGAAACAGAAAAAGAAAAAAGGCCTTTGGTCGCGGTTGGTAACACCAACCGGGACCAAAAGCCCCCTGGGCTTCGCGCGCATATTTTCGCGGCCCGGGGGGACCTTTGGTCCCGGTTGGTGTTACCAACCGCGACCAAAGGGTCTTTGTTCCCGGTCGTGGCTGGAACCGGGACCAAAGGTCTTCTTTTGGTCGATTTGGCGGTTCCTTCTCCCTTTCTCCTCATTCTTCTCCCAATCGACGCCGCCCTCTCCCCTACCGCCAGGCTGCGCCTCTCGCCTCCCGCCGTGCTTCGCGCGCCTCGCCTCCCGCCGTGCTCCACCTTCGGCGCCGTCCTCCCTCTCCGCCGCCGCGCCTCTCCCCTTGCCGCCAGGCTGAGCCGCTCGCATCCCTCCGTGCTCGCGCACCTCGCCTCCCACCGTGCTCGCCGCCGCGCGCCTTGTCTCCCGCGCGCCATGCTCCGCCGTCCTCTCCCTCTCCGCCAGCCGTGTTCCGGCGCCGTCTCCCTCTCCGCGTCCGATCTCCTCCGCGCCCGGCCGGTAAGACGCCCCCCTCCTCCCTCTTCCTCCTTCGAAAGTGACATTATAAATATTAACAGCAGAAAATTAGCTATAACATGTATAAGTCACGATTTAATTTCTATTGCTCAGAAAAAAATGCCCTTTAGGGACAACTAATACTGGTAAAGTAGGAGCTAGCAAAATTGTATTTGGCCCAATTGGGTTAATAGATTTTCAGATACAATTATTTAGTACAGAAGGTGATTATCTCAGTTTTAAAGGTTAAACTATTTTCTTCTTAATAGAAATTATGGAAATTTACGGGTTACTAAATCCTTTCACTACAGACCTAGAAAAATTGGTCTCGGGTCACTTGGGGTTGTATATTAACAGAAATAATGGTTTTAGTTCAGATAACATTTGGTGCCAAATTAATTATGAATAAATGATTATGTGGTCAAAAATTATGTTTCAAGTTTTTGGTGATAGATAATTTCAAAACCTAGCATTAGGAGCAAGTTTTATAATTTTCTAGTTCATAGAAGTAAAGATATTGACTTATAACTAAAGATGTGATTTCTAAGGTGTTGTTTCTATGATAAATTAACTTCATCATTTGGTTAAGACTAAAATTATGGACCAGTGGCATTTGAACTGTATTTGAATTATTGAACCAGCAGAAGTGGTTTGAGATTATTTGAACTTGTATTATTAGCGATATTTATGTTTGCTCATTAAATGGGCAGAATACTAAATACTTTTCCAAATATCGAGTTAAATAAATGATATGAGACTAGTGTCACGGATAGATATTTAAATTTGTGAGCTAATGGTGTTGGTCTCATATCGTTTGAATCTATAGATTTAAAGCTATGACTTTTCTATGTTTTGAATGAATTCTGAAAAAAAAAAAGTGCAGGTTTGCATTTAGTCCAGAACCAATTTGTATTGTGGCATCTAAATAAGTACTCCTGTCCCTTTTTATAAGATGTTTTGGCAAGCTTAATTGGCTTGCCAAAACTTTTATAAAAAGGGATAGAGGGAGTACTACTTTTCAGAGGCCGATTCTTTTGTAATTTCCTTCTTGTTTTATGTATTTGTAAAACTCCAGTGTAAGACAGTTTGTAACAAACAATTCGTATCAAATGACTATGTATATTTGATTCCTAGTTTTGTTGTATTTTCATGATTTTTCCCTTATGTAATATGATTTGGGATTTTCCCTCAAAAAAAGGAAATGAAACGGAACTTATCTATTTATGTTTGATATAATATTTTGAATAAATTTTAAATGTGTAAGTGGTGAGTACTTCACCTATAGATCGATGACTTTCAAACATATATGATGAATTTCTCAAGTGTATTAACTTTGAGTGTTTGCAACGACGATTCCCACTTGTTCGTTGATAAAGTTCCTGTCAAAACATATGCTAAATGCTTTTCTCAATCATGAAGGACAATGGTAATTCCAATGGTGCAGCTGCTTTATATTTTTATGACTAATATCATATGTCAAAGGAGCTAGTAAAGGAAGATTACGAACATGTGAATAGAGAAGAAAATCCCATAACTCGTGAACTAGCTCGCATGAAAAAAAACTCTAACCCCGGATACTCTAGCCCCCCCCCCCTCTTGATATTGTACCTCTTTAGTCAAAACTATAAACTTTGATGACCAATGAATAAAGAGGTATTATTTGGTAAAAAAAAGAGATCGATATATGGATGATATTGATGCTAGGTTAAATTAATTAATCTTGATTTGTTTTTATTTTCCAGGTTAGCAAGCGACAGACTTGGAAAGGTTTGTGCAGAAGATGGATCCAATTTTCCGGACATCGACAGAGATGAGGACGCCGAACTGCGAATCATGGAAGTTATAAGCAGGACGTGCGGCCCGCGCCTGTCGGTGAAGAAGATGCCTTCACCGGTGAGGATTACGGCTCCAATTCTGAACGATTCCGGTGAGGGGGTTCAGGAAAAAGAAAATGATAGAGAGGGGGAAGAAGTGCCCATTACAAACTCTGGCGAGGTATAATAAGCCTATGTACATCGATCACACTAGATGTATTATGTAACATCCCAAGATTTTTCAAATTTTTGAAAAATCAGAAAAATCAAAACTTTTTGAAAACTATAAATATTTTGATTTGAAATCCAAAATCATACATGGCCATGGCATCATTGTTGCATTTGTGCATTTTTGATTGTTTATTTGTTCTCTAAAACAAGAAATATTTTATTTATATTTTCCCTTATAGTAAAATGCCCAAAAAGGTCCTTTTAATGCCAGTGGCATTCTTGTAAATAAAAAGTGTTCAAAATATTTTACAAAAATGTTATTATGGTGGATTTTTTAATTACAAATTTTACAAATTATTTCATAATTTTTTGGGCTTTTATTTTAAAAGTTATTAGCAATTTCAGAAAAGGTTTAAATCAAAAAAAAAAGTTAATGACGTCATGCTGACGTCATCCGACCTTCTTCCTTCCAGTGGAGGCCATCAATGGCCGAAACCCCCCCCCCCCCCCCCCCCGCACCCACATCCCACTCGAATCCGGCCTTCAATCCGCGCCCCTCCCCCTCCCACCTTGCCCCTCTTAATCCCCATCTCCTCCTCTCCGTTTTGCCCCAAAACTCCCAAGCCGAGAGCCCCGAGGCTGCTCGGATTCGAGCTCGCCGTCCCGCCACTTGCCGCCGCCGACGAGCTCCGTTTCCGGTGAAGTCCGGCGTCCTCGCGCCATTTCTTCTCCCCCTTCCTTTATTTCTTCACTGCGCACCGTTTTGACAAAGTTTTGCACCTCCTCGTGCCCCAGATCGACGGGTTCATCCGTCGACCGCATCTGGGCCGCCGCCTCCTCCAACTCCGGCGAGGAATCCCCGCCGACCCGGAGCTCGAAGCTGCCACCTCTCGCGCCACCGTGCCCGCCTCGACCTCCTGAACGCCGTGGTGAGCTTTTTCCCCTTCCCCCCTCCCTATAGATGAGCCGGAACGCGCGTCGCCGCCGTCGGCCACCGCGCGGGCTAGGGTTCCGGCCGGCCGCGCCGCCCGCCCTAGGCGATCCATCCTAGACCGTTAGATCTTGATCGGACGGCCGCGTTTATTCTTTTATTACCGAATCGGTACCCTCCAATAGGGAGCTGCCACGTGGCTAGTTCTTTTAATCTTTTTCTCTGTTTTTCTGTTTTTAGGCAGAAAATCATCCAAACTTTGAAATTCCATATCTCCTAAACACATATCCAATTTAGTGATTTGATGTCTACGGATTGAGAAAATGAGTAGAATCCAGTAGTATAGTTTTTGTTAATTTTTGTATCGTGCATAAACTTGTTATTTGCAGATTGTGGTATTAACTTGTTTAGGCTATAAAATGAGTTTTACAAATCCTTTTTGAGTGAATCAAGTTGCTAAAATCTTGTTTAGATGTCCTCTGTCCAGTAGCATGTTCATCATATTTTATTAAAATGTTTTTATGCAGAAACTTTAGAATTTGTGTGTTTGCCCTTATTTAGGTGTTTGGAATTTATTCCTATTAAGTAAATTATTAAAAATTGTTTGTGGCATCATGCATATAGAACAACCAGAGAACTAAAAGTTATTTTACTTTTGTGTTATTGTAATTTTTGCATACTCATGCATAGCATAATTTTTGTATTGTCACTTGTATGGATTTGTATGTTTATTTGTGTATTTTGTTTTTTTGTTAGTTTATTCGGAGAGTCACGAAGACCTTGGTGGTTGCTACTCCTGCCACTCTGTTGCCAAGGCAAGTGGCACACTTGCATACTTTTCGTCCTATTATTTTGATATATGCATTGTTTTAGCTTTTACTTAGAAAATTTGCATGATAGGCTTATTAGTATTGCTATGCTAGACCTGTTTAGTATTACCCTAGAAATTCCTAAGTGTCTAGTACCTATATGATAACTTAGTAGAATAGGTAAAATGCTATGCTATGTGTTTTGTATCAAAGCTAATGAAAATTTTACTAAGTTAATAAACTACCTGGGTGGGTGGTTGGAATAAAGCAATTCCCCATATACGGGAGGATGAATTGTAGAAGAGGGTGATTCCCTAGTTTGGGAGGAAGGATCATACTTGGTCCCCTGACTAGGAGGATGAATCACACTTGCGGAAAGCCACCCAGGATCAAAGGGATTTGAAGTTACTCCAAGTGAAGATTGCTTCCAGTGCAGCCATTAGTCATATGGGCTCTGTCTTGATCAACTAAGTTGCGTGGACTCATCCCGGCTTGACAGGTGGTGGTAGAGGTTTGTAGGTGGAGCGCGTCAGGCCAGCATGGGGTGGGAAAATGCTTCTGAAAGATCTCGTCTTAACCTTCTTCTTTTCCCCGAAACACCAATGGAGTGTGAGGATAGTTTGGGTTGGTTAAGTCTTATGGTGAAAGTGCACAACCTCTGCAGAGTGTCAAACTAAGTACTTAGCCGTGTCCCGGTTACGGACAACTTGAGCAGCTGATCAAGGACGTCAACGGAGGATCCCAACATTCCATTTTCTCTAAGTTAAAATTTGATGGGTGAACAAGGGTAGATGGACGGTGGTTTTCATGCCATGAAAGTCTCGTATAGATGAAAAGATGTTTTACAAAGAGTTAGGGAAAAATTGGCTTTATGCAAACAGCCTTCAAACTCCACAAGCCAATATGCATATAGGTTATCAGAGTTTTCCTCTATGAGTCCACAAAGTGTCACTTGCCAGTTCCATTTTATATGGTTTGACCCACCTGTTGATATCTTTTTATCAGGTTGTTCCGACGAAGAGTGAGGTTCGTTAAGGGTTTCGAGTCTACAACCAACATGTTTCGCCTGTGGCTACATGAAGATTGGGACTCCATGCAATAATATTTAGTCCTCCGATGTTATTTCTGTTTGTGCTAGCATCGGGCTATNAAACCCTAAGTTTGGAAAGAAATAGGTGGACCAAAAATTATTTTCTAAGTTATAAAGTATACAAAAATTTTAGTATGCCTTTTTCCTTAAGTTTTACTCGTAACTTCTTGTCTTATGAAATTTTAATCTCATATCTTGTTTCTTATACTTAAGGATGACGAGCTTCAACTTCAGCACCGCCGATGACTTCAAGGACACTCATTTTGGTGGCTATCTCCTTGAACTAGTTGGACTATTGGAGCTACCCGTGCCGACGATCAAGGGCAATATTCTGAAGAAGTTCAACAAGGAAGGCTGCTGGGGAATCAAGGCCATCCAAGCTGGACGACAGACCGAGCCCCAGACTGATGCCATCGAGATCAAGCTGATTAGCGACTCCATGGAGAAGGGACCACTACAAGAAATGGGATATTTGTTGACGAAAACCCTGGTGACGAAAATGCATACCGTCAAGGATGTGTCCTTATAGGTGACGAATTCATCTTTCGTCACGCATTTACGGTAATGCTTGACGGTATGATTTTTCGTCAACAAAAATCGTCACCCATTACCTAACTGGGAAGGGCTTCCATGGTCTCTGTTAATAGGTGACGAAATCAAAGATCGTGGTGTATGTAAACCGTGATTTGAATATAATACAGACCCACATGACAGGTAAAAAATAGTAAGTTACTTTATTAAATGTTATTAGTTTTATATATCATGCGTGACCCACTTGTCAGGAACATATTTAATTAAGTAAAAATTGTGGTTCGGAAGAATCTAACCAAGGGCTTTGGCGTTACCGACGCGGAGTGTTACCGCTGAGGTAGATATGGAATTTTGATTTGGATCCGTAACTAGTCTATTTGATATATACATTAGGGCAACATATTTATTTCCGTAACTAGTCTATTTGATCCATAATTTCCTTACTAACTCTTTCGGTCGCGGATGTCCCTTTTAAGTCGAGCCGCTAGCAGACACGGCCTATCTAGGCGATCTTGCTAACCGACAAATCGACTTTGGTTCTCGTCGAGGTGAGAAGAAATCCGTGAAGGCTCCTTTGTGGGGGCGGCGAGCCGCATCATTGGTGAGTTATCCTGATTGTCTGTTAGGTCTAGATTTTTTATCAGTTGTGAAGATCTGTTGTGAAGAACGTTGGCATGTTCTCAACTGAATTGTAGGCAATGGATCGAAGTTGGATAACTGATGGCACTAAGAAGATGACAACAAAGTACATGAAAGGTGTTAGGGATTTCATCAAGTTTGCGCGAGAACACTTGGACAATACAGATGAACCAATCTTGTGCCCTTGCAAGGACTGCCTAAATCTGATACGTCAGGATATAAAAACAGTCGAGGATCACTGCAATTGTTCAGGTATGTCCATGACGTATACAAGATGGACTAGACATGGGGAAGGTTTTAGTGATGACGAAGGGCGGGGTAGAAACGATGATGGTGCGTATGATAGTGACAATGATGAAGAGGAAGACAATGGTGACTGTTATGTTGATGATTCGTCTACTATGATCGATGAACTGCAGAAGTCTGGAAATAAAGGTCCTAACCTGCCGAATTTGTATGCTAATCTAATTGAGGCAGCCAAAAAAGAACTTCATGAGGGATGCACCACTTTCACTAGGATGTCGTTCATTATTAAGCTTCTTCATGTCAAATCATACACCCGGATATCAAACAGAGGATTCGATATGTTACTTCTGGTTTTACGTGCAGCTTTGCCACGTGTGGACTTTCCCAAATCCTATGCTGATGCTAAGAGTGTTCTTTCTGATGTTGGGCTTGGTTATGAGACAATTCATGTATGCAAGTTTGATTGTTCTTTATTTTGGGGAGATCACAAGGACGATACGCACTGCCATGTTTGTGGATTATCAAGATATAGAGACCCTACTGGAAAAGAGAAAATCCCTCACAAGGTGTTAAGGTACTTTCCTATAATTAAAAGGTTGCAGAGATTATTTGTTAAAAAGGAAATGTCGACACATATGTAACAGCCCAGATTTAGTACCCTAAAATATGGGCCAAATTTTCGCTTTTTGTGTTGCATTGCATCATGGCATACATATTAAAAATTTCTAATATGGAAATAAAGCAACACCTAGAATTGAATACAAAGGAAGCAAAACCCTTCCTAAATTTTTCCAAATCAAATGCAAGGCTCAAGTTGGCGAATACATTATTCTTGAACTTCCAAATTGTTTAGGAAGTTCCACATTTGCTTCTTATCCCCAATTCTCAATTTTCCAAGTTTGTCAAATTGAGAAATAAAATAGAGAGTCAATTTGGTTCTTTTCAATTTCTGTTGTTGGAACCAAGTTAAGTTTTCCAAATTTTCAAACTACAATTCTGGGGTGATTCATTGTTATAATATGAGCCTCCCTAAATATTTTGATGATTTGTGGAATTGCTTAAGTACTCCAATTAAATGGATTTTTGAAAGATCTCAAAAATGCCTTCAATTAAACCCTGTGAATAAATCATGGCCAAAACATTTTATTTTGCTTCCAGAATTTTTGTGGAGGTTTAACAGATGAATTGGAGCCTAGGTAAATTTTACCAGATTTTATAAAAGGGTTTTAGTGCCCCATTTAATCTACTGAAGATGCTGAATCTAAAAAGGAAAAACAGAATTTGGAAATGTTCAAAAATCTGCACGTGGGACCCTCCTGTCGGTCTCTCCTCTTCCCCTTTTCTCCTCACTGTGGCGACCAAGGGCGCTGGCGCCATGCCGCCCCGAGCCATGCTGCCGCCCACCTGCTCCCGCGTGGTCAAGAGGCCCCCCCTCTGCGTTCTGCCTCTCCCCTCTCCCTCCCCTGCTCACTCCTCCTCTCCCCGTGCCTGTTTCTCTCGTTTCCGAGCTCGAGCCGCTGCCGCTCGCCTCCGGACGTCGAAGACGATTGGGTGCGCCCCCTGCAGATCGACGAGCCCCGCACCTCCTCCACGCCGGCCTCTACCTACTCCACCGATTGGCGCCAGCTGGGAATCTCGGGGTCGAGCAAATCGTGCTCGCCCGAGCGCGTCCGTCCGCCGCCCGCCGACCGCATCCTCGCCGTAATCCGGCCACGGTGGTCGTCTCCAGCCGCTCCGACTAAGCCAAAGCGTCCCTGGTGAGCATGCGGTCCTCCCGGACCTCTTCCTTCTCTCCCCCTCTCTCTGGTCCGCCGTAGCCGCGTTCCGCTCGTTGCCGCCGCCGCTCGGCACCGTCGTCCCCGCCACCCCTTTAACCGCTAGCTAGCGGCGCCGCCGTTCTAGACACCCCGTAAGGCGCCGCTTCGAAAACGCGCTCTGCCTGCGCGTCCCCGCGTGACGGGATCCGCCGTGCCGTCTGTGCCGGCGCCGTGGTCACCGCGCCGGTCGTGGCGTTTGACCGCGGACGCGCGCGTGCCTGGCTGCCCGGCCTGGACTCGGCCTCCCTCGCGGATTGGGCCGGCACAAGGCCGGCCGGCTCGGCCACTGCCCCGGCCTGCGCCCCAGCCCGGGCCGGCCAAAGGCCGGTGCCTTCGGGCACCTGCCCGGCCTTTCTCCCGGCCTGGCCGGCCTGAGGCCGGCCTGTCTGGAAGTTTTTTTTCCTTTTTCTTTTGTGAATAATAAGGCAAATGAAAACTTGAATATCTTTTCAAATAATGTTCCAAAAATTGCAAATTAAATATGAAATTGCTCAGAAAAACTTTTCCTATCTTTTGGTAACATTGTTTTGCACTTTTGAATAAATAATTTTACTGTTATTTAAGAATTCCTAAAATGGGTTAAATAATCCCAAATTTGGGAAATTCATACCTTATTAAAGAATTGTCCAAAAATTATGAATTAAATATCAAAGTGATCAACATGTCAAATGCTATCAAACCATGCACTTATCACATCATGATCACAAACTTTTATTTGATGTTATTCATAATTTGATTAAATGAATTAAATTCAATTATTTAATTAATTTGCTATTTATTCCTCGGCGCTCCAAAAAATTACAAATGAAGTACTAAATTGATCGGAATGACAAACCCTAACCATTTACATGTCATGTTCATGCATTTTGAGCCACTTCTCTAATAATTTGATAATTTATAAAGAATGTGGCCACTAAGATAAATATGGGGTTGTTTCCAAATGATTGCACTAATTATTTGGAGCTCCATTTAATTTGTTAATTAAATTAAATGATAATATCCTTGCATCAATTGGACATGTCATCATGTGTTTGAGCATTGCATCTTGTGTTCTTGTGATTTATGTGTGCTTTGTATTTCTTTTGGGTATCGATAGATTCCGGAGTCGAGGGTTCCCTCTCCTACCCCGACGAGCAGTACTACGCTTCCCGGCAGCAAGGCAAGAGATAACCTAACCTTCTTGGCATCTAGCATCCTATGCTTTTATCAAATTATTTTATCCACCATAATATTGCATGCGGTTCAAATGTCTTTTGGTATAATATAGAGAATCCTATGATTGCATGTTTTTCCCCGAGCCAATCACATGTATCCCTACCTATGAACCCTAGGGTTGAAGTGTTGGCCGAGATAAAGTTATATTGATGTACTCATATGCTCAGCTATGATTAGCCATGCTTAATAGATGCTTTATGTCCGTTATTAATTCCATAATTGTTGTTATTGATGGAATATTCCGGTCATGGTGGATAATGGAGATGCTTAATTAAAATGCTAAGAAGGCTTGGATGAGTTGCCCTCGGGGAGGGTGGTTTTCCTCATTCTTGCCGCCTAGGATGAGAGTGCTTTTAGCTAGAACCAAGAACCGAGCGTGCTTCCATTGGTGGGTGTATGGGCGCCTTACTGACCGAATAATTTGTGAGGGCGTATCCAAGGGTCCTCTAGTTTGCTATTTCCATTTGCCGTGTGTGTGAGCGGAAAAAGGATGATGAGGATGGTGGTGTTAGGTTGTGGCGATGGGGCAGGGGCTGAGGCTGGGTAAACTTGTCCTGTGGCCACAGATGACTCTTGGATAGTCTCATGCATTGTAAAGGTCTAACCGCGCCCGCTTGCCGGCCTTCCCCGGAAGAGGGCCAACTAGGTGAGCCGGACGGTACCAATGGGTAAAATAGTACACCCCTGCAGGGTAAATCTTTTCGAAAAGCCGTGTCCACGGTTATGGACAAACTCTTGGGAAAGGCGCATTAGCTCATAGATAACGTTAACCTAATTGATATGGCAGCTAAAGGTTGCATAACAAACTTGTGATAAAGGTTCATTTCCTCGAGGGGGAGTCGAGGGGGTGCCTTTGTGTGAGATGAGTGGTGATGGTTGTAAGTAGGTTCGATGAGAACCAATGATGACAAATGTTTACTCTCTTACCCCGTTTATAAAAATATTCTGAGTAGACGAATGCCTTGTGTCATTTATGTTTCTGTTTATGAAAATCAGCTTTATGCAAAAGGAAATACATATAAAGCTTTAGAGCCTCCGTCAGTCATTGGGCCTATATCGCCCTACTAAACTTGCGAGTACGTCGTACTCAGTCTCTCTTTGCTGCCTCTATGATTTTGTATTTCAGAGGAGGACGACACCGAGCGACTAGGTGGTTTCTTCGTTGACGTCGACTACTAGTCTGGGGTTCCCAGGTGGCAGCTTGGGACCGTGGAACAAGCTGGCTTGGGTGATGTTTATCTGTAGGCCTCTTAGGCCATAATTTGCTTCTTGTTGTATTAGACAACGCTACTTCGCTTCCGCTTGTTGAATTGTAGGATCTGTGATCCTTTTGCCTTGTAATATTTGTATTCTCCTCGTTATATGAGTTGCCATATAAATGTTTTGTGTCGTAGAGTCATGCTTTGTGCCAGTTCTGTTCCACAAGTCTCGATCTTTGTTTTATACATTGATGGTTGTGTTGCTTACATAGCCTCTCTGTATAATTCCGGGGTCGGGGCGCTACAAGTTGGTATCAGAGCAGGACTGCCTGTAGGAAACCCTTTCTTTTGGTCGATGTCGAGTCTAGTGAAAATTATTTTCAACCTAAAAATGAGTTGTGAAAACCTTCTTAGGATTCTTTTTGCTTCTCATCCAACTCGCTCTACTCTGACTCTTACCTCTATTTGTTTTGTGCTTGGTGTCGATGTTTAGGTTCTCGGGGTTGGGGTTCTTACCGTCCAGTTATGCCTCGAGTCCGTTAAATCCGTTTGATATCGCCACGATGACTTGATGTCACCGTGGTTGCCTAAAATCTGTCTTTGGTGTTTATTGCTTCTTAAATATCTATATCTGGGAGCAACCAATGATCTATCTTAACTGTCAGAATTGGTTACTAACTTGTCGTTGTTCCAATTCTTCAGAATGGCTCCTACCCGTCGTGGGGAACATAGCAGCCCTGATCCACCGCCGCCACCCTCAATGGCGGAGGTGATGATGGCTATCGAGCAAAACCGTCTGCGCAATGAGCGGTTGCTCGAGCAGCTGGTCCAGCAAGGGGCCAGGAGGAACACGGACTGCACCACTCTCAACCAGTTCTTGCGGTCCCAACCTCCCACTTTCTCCGAGGCTAAGGAGCCGCTTGATGCGGATGATTGGCTTCGGGCTATCGAGCGCAAGTTCGCCGCTCTTCACGTTCCGGCGGCAGAACATGTCAACTTTGCCACCTACCTTCTGGAAGGAGCCGCCAGCTCCTGGTGGGAGAGCCACGTGGCAATGGTCGCCGCGGGCCATGTTGTCACATGGGAGGAGTTCCGCACATCTGAATAACAAACACCTACAATTGTTAGAAAATTCTAAAACTCCTCAAACACACATACCTACCCTTCATGACCACTCATAAAAAATTTTAGCTCAGTCTGAATCTTTGAAGTTAAGCTTGGTTGAAAAAGAGCCGTTCACCCACATGATCGATGTCGGTGAACCAATGGGTGGATCCAACCAACATGAGGTTTCACAAGTGTTTTCAGACAAAATCTGACAGTGATGAACAATAACATGTATGTGGGATGTGTTATGAACAAAAATCCTCATATGCAAAGATTTTACAACTTCCGTGTTCGACGATTCGACTGTTATGCCCAAAATGCCATTACTCGTCTAAATTCAACATAAAACTACACCAAACCTCATGAAATTTTTAAATTTCAATTTCGTACATGAATGTGACTACATTTACTCAGTCCCACTTGTTCATGATGATTTTACGTTGAATTTTAAATTTTTTGTGAGTTTTACGCATTTCCTGTCGTTTTTCATCGAAAAAAATTAACAAACACCTACAATTGTTAGAAAATTCTGAAACTCCTCAAACACACATACCTACCCTTCATGACCACTTATAAAAATTTTCAGCTCAGTCTGAATCTTTGAAGTTAAGCTTGGTTGAAAAAGAGCCGTTCACCCACATGATTGATGTCGGTGAACCAATGGGTGGATCCAACCAACATGAGGTTTCACAAGTGTTTTCAGACAAAATCTCATAGTTATGAACAATAACATGTATGTGGGATGTGTTATCAACAAAAATCCTCATATGCAAAGATTTTACAACTTCCGTGTTCGACGATTTGACCGTTATGCCCAAAATGCCCTTACTCGTCTAAATTCAACATCAAACTACACCAAACCTCATGAAATTTTTAAATTTCAATTTCGTACATGAATGTGACTACATTTACTCAGTCCCACTTGTTCATGATGATTTTACATTGAATTTTGCATTTTTTGTGAGTTTTACGCATTTCCTGTCGTTTTTCATCGAAAAAAATTAACAAACACCTACAATTGTTAGAAAATTCTAAAACTACTCAAACACACATACCTACCCTTCATGACCACTCATAAAATTTTCAGCTCAGTCTGAATCTTTGAAGTTAAGCTTGGTTCAAAAAGAGCCGTTCACCCACATGGTCGATGTCGGTGAACCAATGGGTGGATCCAACCAACATGAGGTTTCACAAGTGTTTTTAGACAAAATCTGACAGTGATGAACAATAACATGTATGTGGGATGTGTTATGAATAAAAATCCTCATATGCAAAGCTTTTACAACTTCCGTGTTCGACGATTCGACCGTTATGCCCAAAATGCCCTTACTCGTCTAAATTCAACATAAAACTACACCAAACCTCATGAAATTTTTAAATTTCAATTTCGTACATGAATGTGACTACATTTACTCAGTCCCACTTGTTCATGATGATTTTACATTGAATTTTGCATTTTTTGTGAGTTTTACGCATTTCCTGTCGTTTTTCATCGAAAAAACTCAACCGAGAAAACCATCAGTTGAGGCATAGGTGATGTGATCCCAGTATAGTTCTTTGTTATCTACAAATGAAATTTAGATTTCTTTTTTATGCATCTCATTAATTTTCTGGTCTTTTTTAATTAAAATAAACATGTACAGTTACATTTTCAGAATAATTTTTTTCTTTCTCGGCAAAATGTTGTTCCCTCCAAATTGTACCAAGACGGCGGCTAAAAGGCCCAAATTTTTTCGTTCCCTCCACTCCTCCGGCGCACCCCACATATCAAATATTTCGCCCTCCCTTATATACGTCGTGCCTCTCCCCCATGATTACGAGCATCTTAACTCCCATCCTCTCGTGCTCAACCAGATCCGGTGTCTTCGCCGCACGGTTCTTCCATCTCGCATCTATCTCCACGGTGGTCGCCATGGCCGGCAGTCGTCGAGCCGTCAGGGGGAACGATCATCGCGCACAGACGCCGAAGAAGGGACCCAGCTCGGGGAATGATCGTCGCGCACAGACGCCGAAGAAGGGACCCAGGTTGAAGACACTCCAAGGTAAATCTGTCGGTGATCGGCTTCTTGTTTTGTTTTTCGGATGCTACGATCGAGAGATCGGTTTTTTGGTTTTCGATTGGATCGATTTGTCCTATATCTAGATCTTGCATACTTGATAGATCAGGGCATGATAGCATTGAGTTGTAGGTGTGTTCGTACATACCACATGATTGGATTGATTTGTTCCGAAGGATATACGATCCAATCGCCGACATCATACGTAGGGTTTATCGATTTTGTTCCGTACACAATCATGCCGTGCTGCTATACAATCTTTGCCATCCCGCATATCATAGACTCTTATTTTTTCAACCATTTGCTGCTATACAATCTTTTGCGTGGACACTTATTTCCTGTTTTCTATGGAATTGGCCCCATCTTATGTTTAGTTAACGCTCCTCTCTTCCGATTATTTCAACGGGGACAAAAAACCCATCAAGTCGGCATATGAGCTTCAAAAGGACAGAGAAATGCAAGAAAATCTTCTACGCATGACAAAAATTTTGACGGAAAAATATGGAACAGGCCACGAAATTCAGAAAGATTTCTCTGGTTTTGCACGTTCATTAGTGTATGGTGGGCTACAAATAGGAACAAGTAACAATCAAAAGGGCACAGACTGCCAAGACAAGGAGGTCGAAGAGGACCCTTCGTACCAACCGAATCCAGAAGAGATAGCTGCTGCAGAGGATGATCTCATTCAGATGAGGATCAGCGCACTGTCGGCAAAACTTCATCTCAGGTCCGTGGAACTATTTTTGAACTCTGATAGCAAATACATGCTAAATGTTTCTTACTAATTTGGCCTCTACTTTGCTTGCAGATAGTTCCTGGTTCTGCAACAGTTGCACAGAAGAAGCATTCTAGACCAGAAGTTCCACCATCAAACATTGCAACAAGATCAAGGGCAACAACTGAAACTGAAGCTGGGCCATCTGATGAGCCCACGGCCACTGCTGGGTAGAACACTGAAGGAGCACCCTCAACTAACCAGATCATGACAACTGGAGGCAGCAACTCATCTCCTGAGGACAATCAGATTGTAAACTTTGAATGGCAAGGTATGAAAGTTTGTAAAAACTACACACTGTACCGCATATTTTCATATAAAAGATCATTTCATCTCTCTTATTCAGAGACATTGACAGCATCTGGCCGTACTAAGAGAAAGAGAGGTGGACGCAGACCTACTATGGGCCATGGACTACATGAGTACACAAGAAGAAATGGTGGTAGTAAGATGCAAATTGACTTCACTGCCGGTGTAAGGAGACCCAAGGATTACATCCAGTCAGCAAAGCTTAGCAGTGAGGTTGGTATTCACATCCGTGCCAAAATGCCGCTTGCAACACACTGGACACAGTACAAGAAAGATAAAACTCTCGAACATGTCATTCCTCATGCTATAAATACAGTAGCGGTGAGTCCAGTACAATCTCGGTTTAACCTAATTATTATGCTACATGATCAAACTTCTAAGAATCTACTGATTAATGCATCACTATTTTGCAGGGAAAGTTTACTATGGACAAAAATGATGAGGTGGCCCAAGATGTGTGCACTGATATGCTGCAAGTTAGTATTCGGCAGTTCCGATATAGGCTTAAGAAGGAGTATTGGCCCAAAATTAAGATCTCACACTGGAGCAAGCATATCTGAAGAAGCCAGATCATGTAGAAGAGAAAAGCTGGAAAGAACTGGTGAACAGATGGTTTGATGAGAAGTACCAGGTACATAAAACTTATTCCTTTCAATAACAGCTACTGAAATCTTACACTTCTCTGATCTGGATAAATAAAATGCATGTACTGAACATAGGGAGTGTGTTTAACAAATGGAAAGAACAGAGAAGCTGTGAAACAGTTCCATACCACTGGATCTCGAAGCTATGTTGCTCATTGGGAATATGTAGTAAGTGTTCTGAACTTCCCCATATAGTTTATACTTCTGTCATACACAGTACATAATGGTAATGTGCATTTTACATTTTTGCAAGCAGAAGGCTAAGCAGCAGGAAGAAGAAACCTCTCCAATTGAATTTTTTAGAATGACACACACTAACAAGGATAACATTATGAGTGCTGAAGCAAAAAGTGCATATGTAAGAAATATTTCATATTAGCACAATTTTTATATATTCCAGTTTTGTATGTTTTCCATGCAATGATTGTAATCTTTATGCAGGACAAAATGGTGGAAAAAAAAGCGGCGCCACGCAATGAAGATGAACCTGAATTGACTGACTTGCAAATTGTTCAGCTAGTTCTCAGCGAGAAAAGCCCATCCACCACCTGCAACAGCACATTCCTACCAAGATTAGGCGTCGCAACAAGCTCCAGGAAGTCGTTTGTTTCAGCTACACGCATCCGAGAGCTACAACAAAGACTGGCAGATCAAGAGCAAAACTCAATACAGGCAGCTGAAAGGTACCACAGTGAGATGCAGGCAAGACTGCAAGAACAAGATCAAAAATTTGAAGAGATCAGGAAGAAGCAGGAGGAAGAACTTGAAGCTCTGAAGAAAGCCCAAGAAGAAAAGACTCTGGCTTATGAAAAGAGGCAGTCAGAAATGGATATCGTGCTAAATTTGCTCTTGAGGACATCCCATCAACCATCCATGACAGAATCCCAGAGCAACTAATCAATTGCACCGCCATCATACAACATTCTTAATCATAGGTCTTTTAATTTCTTTGTGTTCTGTACCCAATTGTAATCTTTCAGATGAATCTTTCGATCTTTGAGACACATACCGACTACGTGTTCCACCATTATCTTATGATATTTTTTTTATATTTTGCCAGTTATTTTGTTTCCAAAATTTCGCAAATAATTCAAATGTTCTCAAATTTTGATAAATTCGAAATGTGACGGAAAATGTCACAACGTCACCATTAAATGAAACAACATGGCACAAATTGTGGGCCCACTTGTCAGAATTTTGTGGGTCCCACCAGTCAGCATTATTGGGACCCATATGTCGGCAACAACCTGGTCCCACTTGTCAGAATTTTGTGGATCCCACCGGTCAGAATATTGTGGGTCCACCTTGTCATAATATTTTGTGTGTCCCACAAGTCAGCACCATGCCGGTCTCACATGACAGATATCCACGTCAGCGCCGTCGGACCCATGTTGTCAGCAGCCAAATGGGACCCACATGTAAGGCCACGTATGCTTTTTTGGACCAATCAGAATTTGCCAACATTTAGATATGAGGAAAGTTCCAATTGTCCGTGACAAATCTGTCTGTCAACAATCAACCTTCAACGTTGACGAATGACGAAAAAATGCATACCGTCACCCCCGATATTTTATGACGGAGCTTTGTTGACGAACCCCGTGACGATCGAATTTCGTCACCTCGATGAAATCCTTGACGAAAATTGGCCAACACATGACGAAAGTGATTTGTCAACAAAAATATCATCCTTTGTAGTGGTTTCTTGTCTTCACTTGATCATAACATCCATGGAATTTGTTGATGGCCGCTCGTATGGACCCCACCGCTTCTCTATTGCGTTGGACTTGCGACGTGGAGGCACATTTAGTGGCGGGTACGCCGTTGTCTCGAGGAAGTCTTTGTAAATTCGGGTCCAATGCGAAGTACTATTTTGTTGTGCGCCGATGATGGAGTCTTGGCTCACTCCCATCCATGCCACACACAAAGCCACATCCTCCTTTGGTCTCCACGTCCTGCCTCTATTCCCCTTCGGCAGCTTCATATGGTCGCCGGTTTCAACATCGTGCACAACCTGGCTCTCCTCCTCGTCCTCCTCCCTGCACTCCTCCTCCTCCTCGTCCTCATCCTCTCGGCGGTGTTCGTAATCGTCCTCGCCACGGATAATATTGTTCATGGCATCCTAGTTCATCAATATTAAATGCACAATTCAATTCGAACTAGCGGCAAGATCATTAAATGCACAATTCAAAATGCCGGCGACATCAATAAATGCACAACTCAAACAACCGGCCACACAGAAATGATCAAAACGTACCTCGCCAGCCGCCATTCCGCCGAGCACGTACGCGGCGTCTGTTTCGTCATCACCGAACAGCTGCGTCGGCTCTACGGTCGCGGTGCCCGCAGATCGACGAAGCGCAGGCGAGTCGCTGAAGTGGGCGTCCTGGTTGAGGTCGATGCCTCAGCTCTCGACCCCCTCGTCCGGCGAACTGGAGAAGCGCGATGGGTGGAACGCCGGCAACGATGGATCGTTGAAATAGTTCTGGAAAGACGGCGACGATCGACGAGGAGGGCGAGCCGACGAGCTTGTTTGGCTCGGGCCGCCTATAGATTGGCCGGAGAGGAGCTCCGCTTCCGCTAGCCTCAATTTCGCGCGCAGTCGCCGGCCTGCTCGTAAAGCGGACGCCGCCGACCGCAACTCATCCTCATTGAACGGCAACTCCAGGTCTTCCGCCTTCATCGCCGGCGACTTCATCACCACGGCCCTCGTCGACCCCTTTGCCTTGGCGGATTTGCTTTGGGTGGGCTTTCTCAGACCCACCGGCGGCATCGGAGCCGACGAGAGGTTGTAGACGACGATCTCACCGGCGGCGGCGGCGACGAGCAAGGTGAAGGGGTGGGCGGCGGCGGCGGCGAGGCAGTAGAAGGGGAGGGGTTTGTGAGAATGGAGTGAAGATTTGGCGACCGGCGCAGCGATAAAAAGGAGGTTTTGGCTGCCGGCGCGGCAATGTAGGGGAATTTTCGCGCCATTCGCTTCGTGTGTATGACGGGCAGGCCATATCTGTCGAAGGCTCGGGCCGGACAGTGTCCGGCACCGCGAAGACAGCCCCCAAAGTTGGAGGCCCTGTTCGCGGTGCCGGAGAGAATTTGGGCCGGACAAAGGCTTTACGACCCCCCGGTGTGGCCTGTTTTTCTGTCCGGCGCGCTAAAAAAGCTTACGGCCCCTTTTACGACCCCCGCGTGGAGATGCTCTTAGTGAGATTGGAGGACGAGCGAGTGAGTGCCATGTGGGAGGGAAAACATGACATTCGAGTTAGTTGATGAGTAGAAACAAACGAGGTAGATAATAAAATGTGATGTCACATGGAGCACCAAGCCGGCGTGGTATCACAAAACTTAGGCTGATCGAAGGTACTAAACTCACGAGCACCATCACAGCAGTTCTGCAAAAACCAGCAGAGTGAAGACACGACGAAGTACAACTCAGTACTAGCAACACGCAAAGTGTGCACGCACGTACAGCAGGCAAGGTTTCACTTTCCGAGCTGGTAGGAGGAGCGTCTGAACTCAGGTAACCATCTTCCACCACAAGCTTGTGATCGATGGCTTCCTTTAACACCAAAAGCTTCCTTTCAGCGGTAGTGGGTCATCCTCCACATGAACGCTTGATCATTGGAGCGACTTCAGTGAGGTTAGCCAAACCCAACTTAATTAGCTACAAGTCTACAACTGCCCTTAATCCTCACCGCGCAACTAAACTAACAGACACCAAATTATGACCAAATCCTCACATCGCTGACCCTGGTAGACAGTCCACCGGATTTGACCTTGCCTAACTGCTCGTGCGGCGCCCCCTCTCCAATTCTTCAAACCGAATCTATATCCAAACGTCAAACCTACTGAAATAGACTGAAATTTTTTGATTGAGCAATACAAGAGAAACCAACTTCCACCACGGATTGCCCGACGTCCGTTGTAGATGGTGCACATCTACCATGGTTTTTGGCTTCATGATAGGTGTGCACGATGGTTTTTGGCGGCTCCCCGGATGTACAACAGATTTTAGCAAAACATGGTAGAAGTACGGTCCGATCCGTGGTAGATGCCAGATGGGTCATGATTGGTGCTACATAGTACATACCACGGTTTCTGCTCGTTCTACCAAGAAAAGCCCCAATTGTATCAGAATTGGTTCGTGATAGAAGTGAAGTTATCTTGAGTCTTTTCGATTGCACGTCCAAATTTGACTCTGGTCGATGCCGTTCGAAATCTTTTGAAGTTGTTGGGTTTGCTATGTTTGTGTTTCCATAGAAGAAACATGTGCTATGTTGGATTATTTGATATTCGGGATCGTTTATAGTGGAATTTTTTTTCACTCATTGTTGGGTATGCATCATATTATAAGAAATACAAACCTTATGGAGAACTCGTACCATAAGAAAGTGGAATAATATGAAGTTCTTATGTGAAACTTAAGTTTTCTTGCTCTAGCTTGTGAGTTAAACCATGGAGGATTAAGATCTTGTGAAGATGATTTAAAGAGAATAATTCATAATATGGCTCTAAGTCAAAGTCATGATGGACTCATGAATGATCCATGGTTTACCGAGGCTTTGACCATGTAGTCAAGTGAAGAATTAATTATGCATTCCCAGATACTTGTTGGAAATATGTCCTAAACGAAATAATAAAGATGTTAATGTTCTTTTTCCATGTTTATGATTATGTTTATCTTTAATTCGTTAAATTTTATTATGCACTAATTCGAAGAAAAACCTAATTACATGTGTGGAATAATGAACACCAACTAGATCCTTAGTCAGGGCCTCTCGACTAGCTCATGTATTATTGATGGTCTTGTTTTGTAGAACATGGACATAAGTAAAGTATTACGAGGGTGCCGATTATAGTTGAGAGAACATTGTTAGGGTAACAGTGGTGCTATATAGGAATGTTGATATACTGTGAGACACACCTCAATTTGTTGTCAGTATTATCTCATCATATGTTTTCATGTTTACAAATCATCCATATGCCATGAGAGTACCGTAGACCAATTAAGTTACCTCGTATGGTTAATTTAGGGACATTAAACGTTACTTTGTATTTGTAACTAGTTAATTATAAAGGTCATCTTTCAGGTATACCGGAAAACATGTCATGGTGCTAGTTATATCATGACGGGGATTTGCTCCTCCAATGATGGAGCGGTACACTCTAGACCCACTCGGTATGATGATGTCCGGTATCGCCTGGCCAAGTAATGCGTCTATGGGTTAGTCACAAGGACATTGCAAAACAGTAACAAGAAAAGTGTACATGTCGGGTAAGAATAACCAAGTATAGTGATCAAGGAGTTGATCACGGAATACCGCTACCTCGGGTTGTGTAATGTACCGCAAAACAAAGTGGAAGTAAATATACGAGAAAACTAATGTTTGCATGATATAGATCTTTGGTGATGTGTGGGAATCGTTATGGTTATCTAGATCCCGCTATCGACTATTGATCGGAAGTGTTTCGGTCATGTCCACATATGCTCGAGACTGTAGGGTCACATGCTTAACTGTTTAGTGACCTATGAACACACCAACCATGATATAAATAATGAGAGAGAAGGGTTTTGAAAATGTTTCATATGATCTAAGAGCATCTCTAGCAGTGACCGCAAAAGCGCGGAACTGAAAAAATAACCGCTCGATACGGTTTGCGCGACGAAAAAAGAGACAGAATAGAGACCGTAAAACTGGCCGAACTGAAAAACTTTTTTCAGGTGCCCGAAAATTTTCCCCTCGAAACCGAGAATGTGCAGTTTTCGCGGCCGAACCGAGGGTGACCCGAAAACCGCGCGAGGTGTTGGCGGGCTGAACATTCAGCACCCGCTGGTGAACTTCCGTTCTGGAATGATGACCCACAAGTATAGAGGATCTATCGTAGTACTTTCGATAAATAAGAGTGTCGAACCCAACGAGGAGCATAAGGTATTGGCTTATAGATACGTGCAAGGTTTCACTACAAACACTAACAGACGGATTTTTATGGGTTTTTATAGTAACGAATAAATAAAGTGCAAGTAAATAAAAGAGAGCAATAATTATCGCAGTAAGTGGCCCAATCCTTTCTAGCACAAAGGATAAGCCGGTGATTCTACTTATGATGGCTAAACGCTCCTGAGGACACATGTGAGTTACGTCAAGTCACTTTCGCTTCATACTGCTGCTTAATGTTTAATGTTTTGCTAAGTGTTGTATGGCTGAACCTATGCTAATGAACCGCCCTTACTTGGACTAGAACACACTTGTGATTACACTTCCCTACAAGCATCCGCAAATGCAATGAAGTATTTAAGAATTAACTAACCACAGCCTTAAACTCTGAGATCCTACACTCCCTCATGCACTAGTTTACCGGCGGGGGTTTAGGTTTCTGTCATTCCTGCAACCACCTCACAAGCAAACTAAATACACAATGCATTCCCCTAGGCCCATAAAGGTGAGGTGTCATGTAGTCGACGTTCACACGACACCACTAGAAGAATAGCACCACAACTTAAATATCAAACCATTAAATATTACTCAGCATAATTTCACTACTTGCAACGAGACTTCCCCATGTCCTCAAGAACTAAACGAACTACTCACAAGACATCATATGGATCATAATCAGTGGTGATGAATGAATGATTAACAATCTGGTCATAAAAGTATTTCACCGATAAAACTCAATAGCATCAACTACAAAAGGCAATCAACACCAGAAAAGTGATCCCAATGAACTACAACAAGTATAACCCTAGATGCAACAGCAAAACGGAGTGGAGCTCTGGATATGATGGTGCTGTCGGTGAGGATGATGTTGATGATGATCCCGATGAAGCCCGTGACGATGACGATGACGATGGTGGCGATCTCCCCTCTCCGGGAAGGAATTTCTCCGGCAGATTTCTCCCTGTCGGAGAGCTTTTTCTCTCTCTGTGGTTTCCGCCCCCGAGGCGGCGGCGGAATATTTTTCAAAACTGTCCCCCTCGATTTTTAGGTCAAAAGGGTCATATACGCGAAAGGGGGTAGCTGGAGGCATTACAGGGCCACCTGGAGGCGTTACAGGTCACCAGGTGGGCCCAGGCGCGGCCAAGCGCCTGGGTGGCATCTGGGCACCCTGTGGCCCCCCTCCGGTCGCCCTTCTGGCTCCCCTCATCTTCTGATGAAATATTAATCTCTGAATTTTTGAGGAATTTCTGGAGTTGCAGAAGTTCAGTATCTTGACGGTGCTTTTTCCAGCTGATTCCGGGCTCCGGCAGTCAAATCACCAACGATCATCAAACATGCAAAATAATATAAAATAACATAAGTATTGCATTCTAATATGAAATATATCCATAAATAACAGCAAATTATAATATAAAATAGTGATGCAAAATGGATGTATCATGGAACTCGCTGGAAATTCGCCGGAAACTCGCCGGAGAGCGTGGAGGTCGCCATGTGGAGGAGCTAGGCCGTGGAGGAGCTCGGCGGGAGGAGCTCGCCTCGCGGAGGAGCTCGGCCCGCTGAGCTCGTCTCGGGCGTGGAGGAGCTCCGCCCGCGAACGAGCTCGGCCGGAGGAGGTCGACCCGCGGAGGAGGTCGGCCCGCTGAGCTTGGCTCGGGCGTGGAGGAGCTCGGCAGTGGGGCGGCGACGCAGGGGCCGGCGGCGCGTGGGGGGAAGAAGGAAGGAGAGAGAAAAAAATCTAAAGCAAAAAAGATGAGGAATATTCTGCAGCATATTCTTTTTACAGTTTTTTTTTAAGTTTCTGTTCCGCGCGACGACTTTTGAGCCCGTAAATATCCAAAACACGAACCCCGTGGTTTACGGTCACTGCTAGAGATGCTCTAAAAAGTGTTCTTGGAGTTCCCGATTGATCTTGGTATTGTCTGAAAGTGTTCCAAAAGGTACTGTAATCTTCAAAAAGTTTCACTCTCCAAGCTGGTAGGAGTGTATGAACTCAGGTAATTAATCAATCACCTTCGCGAGGAAATTGTAGATTTTGCACAAAACGCCTACTCTACGGGTTTGTACGCTGAACACCACATTGGGGTTATTAGTTGCAGCTAGGTCTAATCTAGGGTATGACATGATTCGGTGGGTCTCGGTTGTAAGTGCACGTGGCAGAGAAAACCGGCCACGTTAGCTAGTGGGTCAAGAAAAAAGATTTTTTTCCTATTGTCCCATTCAATTTTTGACACAAATTCAACATTTTCAAAAAATCCAGAAAATCAAACCTGTATCCTGTAGTATTATGAAGAAAAGCGGAATGAACGCACAATAGTTTACCGTTTACACCTCGACCGAAGTGTTTTGCTCTCTCTCATATGTATCTCGTTTTCTTCCTTTTTTTTGGTTGTTGTTTCGGTCAACTGAGGGTTAGAACAGAATTAAAATTTTTGAAATTCGGTTTACATGTTTATACCAACCAAAAAGTTCCTTTTAATTCGGTTTTTATGTCCATCGGTACTCGTAAGATCCCACTATCCAGATGGTCCGTAGATGTTCTAAATTGCACGTACGATGTTTTAAGGTGCCTCAAATATGCAAAAAACGAAGGGCACATGTTGCAAATGGAAGTAATACTCCCTCTATCCTAATAAGGTGCCAAGATTTAAAAAAAATTCAAATATAGTGATTGCGATTAGGAGTGATCCGTTCACAATGATTCGCATATGAGCTTTTGCAAAAACTGAGGTCCTTAATATTCGTGCCAAAACCTTAGAACGGAGGGATACGAAAAAGAGTCGGCATGTGTGATTAAGGAGGAGCGAACCCAAAGGGAGCATGGGCGTCTCAGAGGGATTTTGGTTTACGGCTGTGAGCGAACCCACAGCACAGGCCCTCCCGCACGATCAACGAAGTCCGTGTTGCGGATCAAGGTCCGCTGGTCTTTCATGATTCACATGTATCGAGCTCGAGCTTCCAGGCCCCAAACCACGCCATGCCAACCCTAGCCCTCCGATCGAAGCAGGAGTCACAAGCGCGCGCCACCACGCCCGGCTGATGCGACCGACGAATGCTGCGCATATAAGCCGGTGTGTGCACTGCTCGGTAACCGGGGTGGGACTATTAATCTGTTATACGGAGTAAAACGAATGGTATTGTTACTCGTTTGGAAGAGGAAGAAGGAATGGGCTTGCATGGTGGGCTCAACCATAGATAGGGCTTTCTTTCTCTTGCCCGGAACCCGTGGCCCCGCCCCGAGTCTCCATCCTTTGACGCCAAAAGCTTTCAGCGCTAGTGAGTGGGTCATCCTCCACAGCATGAGCGCTTGATCATTCATTGGAGCGAGTTCAGTGAGGTTAGCCAAACCCAATGTAATTAGCTACAACTGCTCTTAACCCAACTAACTAATAATGGGCACCAAATCATGACCAAATCCTCATACATCGCTGACCCTGGCAGACAGTCCACCAGATTTGACCTAGCCTAACTGCTAATGCGGCGCCCTTCTCCAGTTCTTCAACACCGAATTTATGTCCAGATGTCAAACCTACCGAACTGTTGAACATTTTGGTCGATTGAGTACGACCATGACCCACCATTCATTCAATTCAATTCAGTAGGGTTTGCGAGGTAGTACTCCCTCCGTCCTAGTTTATAGGACTCAATAGCCAAATATCTAGGCCCAATGTGATTGATTGGATTTGTTTTGTTCTACATCTACTCCATGCATTGGTTGATTCCTTTCTCACCCTTACATGCAGATTTTTTTAATTCACACACACGCCATGCATGGAAGTTAATTGGGTGAGGGGTGAGGAAAATTAATGCTATTACTCCAAATAGGTCATTTGTTTGGGACTGCATGAATTTGAAGATGGGTCTTATAATCCAGGACGGAGGGAGTAAGGTTTTTCTTGCACTTTGCTCCCTCTCAACCACAACCTTCAATTCAGTTGGTGGGTGCAGAGGTCTGAGAGCTGTGTGAGACCATATATATATCTCTGAAGCAACTTGCAGGTCACACTTAGGCCCTGTTCGGAACAAAGGATTTCTAAAGGAATTGTGCAGGTTTGAGGTTTCAATTCCTATGGAATATTTTCCTTTGGAGACGTTCGGGACAGAGGAAAGAGGCATACAGTTTCCTTAGGAAGGGCAACTTTCCTACGTTTTTCACAGGAAACAAAACATTGGCCAAGACCAAAGAAAAAGCCTGGGCAACTCTATTCCTGTGTTTTGGAATCCTCTAGGTTTTCACTTTACGCTCCACCCAGTTCCTACATTTTTTCGTCCTCTGTTCCGAACAGAGCCTTAAGAGGGAGAGCTGAGCTGGGTCACCTGAGAAATGTTCAGAGGTGAAGTGGCTACCAAGCATTCCGGGGAATCATGATGCATGCCGTGCCAAAATATTCTGTGGATTTCAGAAAGGAAGCTGCTGTCGTTGAACTGTACTATGGATTTTCTGTGCATGTGTGCAGTAGGAGCAAAGCATCCTTTTTTTTTTTTGGTGAAATCAAAGTATCAGCAAACTCCACACATCTCAATTGTAGACGGTTCAAGTGGGGTTATCAGGTTGCAAGCAGGCCTGGGAGAGAGGACCATATTTGTCTAGCTGCTACTTGATTTCTGGAACTAAAATGAACAAAAGAACAGTGCCTGTCTAGGTGCCTTCACATAAATTTAGTTAACAAGGAGAATAGTACACAGTAATTGCATGTAGTTGTTGCAAAATGGGAATTACGTATTTTCGTTCAAGTAAAATGTACAGACGATTCACCGCCAAAAAAAAATGTACAGACGAGGCGATTGATCAGTCACAATAGACACCAACTTCCTTTCCACTCTTTTATCGAAGATAGTTCTTCCACACCACAAAATACATTAGAGAAAAACCAACTACAGAATATCTCCTGTAACTATGCATTTCTTTTCTCAGTTACATCAAGAATGGCGAGAACCTGCATATCTACAGCGTTAACAGTGGAGCAGCTTCTCCCCGGTTTAGGCAAGATAACTATTACTTCACCCCCTATACAAAACTCCTACATCAAACATCAAACAAGAGAAACTATACTTATTCATGCATGTTCCGCATACGGCACAAGTCTTGCACCTCCAAGCTGCCCAACAGCGCAAAGTCTGAACGTTGCAAGTGATTCGACTGGCTCTTTCTGGAAGAATGTTCTGTAGGACCTTCACTTGACGAAGTGTCGCTGGGCGGGGCGGTAATGGACAGTAGGTTGGCGGTTGGGGGTGCTGAGCTCGCTGCGCAACAGTGCCGTACATTGATCCTGTGTGTAACGGTTTCAGTTGAGGTGCTACCTCTCACATTGACCAGAAGAACAGCCTCCTTATCCCTGGTCACTTCGCACCACCCGTTTTGCATAACTCCATCGACAAATTCTTCTCGAGTGTAGTAGTTTTCGTGATGCACGGTAACTTCCATTGTTTCTCCAGGTTCAATCAGACCAATGGATGGTTGAACCTGCATAACATAGCACATAAGAGAGAATTATTGGCATGGCCGAAAGCAACATAAAACTAAAAATATATGGAACAGCAGAAAATTGGAGGATGAACACTATATTCCGGAACAGCTACGACCGGCTAATGGTAGCGCAGGTCATGCATGCATAAATCAGTAAATTTGCTCATATCTTCGCAAAAGAGCTACCGAATGGAGCACTACGGGTGCGACCAACCATAGTTGAGCTTCTCTTCATGCCTATTTTGGTACAATGAGATATAATTTGTTTGTCTAGTTTTGCTTTTCCTGTAAACAAGAAAATGCCTAGTATATTTCTCAGCCGGGCAAGGGCGAGTAACTGACAGAGAAGTTCCTATCACCTTCATACAAAGACCATGAAACAAGTAAAAGAGAGGTGCCATGGTTCCCCAAATTTTGTTTTCTAAAATAAATTGTACATCTCTCAAATTCTGAGTTGACTACCGAGTGACGGATATAAAACTGACCATTATACAAGCAAAAGTATGAACAATAATTTTAGGAGTGTAGGTGGAGATAGGATACTTTTGTGGCAGGGAAGTTGTGCTAGAATGTCTGATACTCTGATATCAAAATACTAGCATGATACAGTAAAAGAAAGAGGTAAAGAAGACCAAGCATAATATCCAAATACGACAAACCTGAGAAAGCAACAACATAAATATTCTAAAGATTTTCTTTTTCAAAACTGAAAGGAACAAACTATAACCCATACCTCAAGCCAATGTGGAAAGCCGTAGGAAGCCCTTGGAACAAAATCATCCTGCTTGCTGGTCGACTGACCTTCGCATAAGATTTCAAAAGCAGACCTTTTTGTTCCACAGTTATTCGCTATTCGAAGGACAACAGTTTCTTGATTTTCCAATATGATGTTGTTTGTGCTGATTATAGTGTCTGGAACACAATGCGACTCTTCAAGCAAACAACGTAGTTTTTCATTAGATTCGATTATTTTTCCATACTCTTGCCTTCTTATCAGCTCGTCTACTCTTGCAAGATCAACACTAAATATACAGTTCACTGGTTTATGATCACTATCTGTCACTTCCATGCAAGCTTCATATCTATCAAAATGACAAAAAAAATGGTATATATGAAAGCATGATTAATAACTGAGAAAGGACAAGATTGATGTAATTCACTGTAAAAAGAAAGGTAAGTGTTGCAGAATATTACGATGTAATTGCAGCAACAATGGGACACTCTAATGAGCATTCACTTATTGATTCAGAACGGCTATCTCGATACAATATCCGATCGCACCAAGCAGGTATTCTCTTCTTCTCACCCGAATCATACCCTACATCAGAATTGACGGAAAATATTTTCAGTTCCAAAGTATCATCTGAATTTGATGTAAAAAATAAACATATTTGAACTTTATAGTGGTGGAACATTTTAACTGAGCAAGGTCATTAAGTATGAAAATAGATAATACCTGCAAGACCTGGTTGGTGTCTTTGGAATTTGTAAGTTGGAGGAAATCTGACCAAACCTTCACGCATCCCTTGAAACACGTTCCCTGCCTTCATTTCAGCTCGAAGTTGATCCCTTTCTCTAAGCCAGTCGAAGCTTCTTTGCGAGACCATGTCTCTTGCCTCGTCATAGGTGATACCATGAAGTCGGTAGTTGAAATCACCAAGAAAGACAACCATATCAGCTTCTGCCAGCTCAGGTCTATCTTCATCAGGCTGATTCCCGTTGGCCTGCCAGTATGACAATATCTAGCATAAGTATGCTTTATTGCAGTAAATTAAGGCTCGATATGATTCCCAAAAACAGGTTAATGATTACATACATTCACTGCTTTATGCAGTTGGACAGATGTAGAAGAAGCTGTATCGGAAGGAAAAAAAAGTTTAGACATCATTCAGAATTAACTACTGCAAATGGATACTTCAAAAGAGGAGGGTTGAGAATAATAAACCTGTAGATCCATGAGGTTTGTTAAAGTTCATTGTCCGATAAATATGATCAAAGTCAGCATTACGACGGGTAATGTTTTCTAGATGTGCAGCAAAATGATTGTTCACAAAACATATCCTGCGATCGTAAACTCTAATTCTTAACCCAACACCACCCTGCAAAAAACAATCAGTTGTCACCTGTTAGTATACACTGCAAAATGGCAATAGAAATACTGGGCGTTACTTTGACACAGGAACCACGAGATGATAAACAGCTAATGTGATTTCTTTCATATAGTTCACAAGTGAATCAAATGCTGATGGCAGCCCGAACATCAAGTCTCACTTATCGCTGTGATTTTTCATTTTTGACGTGATAATCGGTGTAAACTGTCGTATATTATCATGTTAGCGCAACCCAATAACATCCCAACAACGGGCTTTGTGTTGGTTGCCAAGCATTTTTTTTGCCAAAATTTTGGCAGGTACAATTGTCATGATCCAAATAACACGAGCTTACCAAATTTTTGGTCATGCCCTTGTTTTGGTCGTGCCAGAATTTTGGTTGGGCTAGTTAGGGCTCAAACCAAACACAACCTAGGGCCCGTCGGCAGTTAGATGAGGGCGAGTGCCATATCCCGCATCTCCAAACCTTTACCTAGTTTAGGACACAAAAATTTCAGGATTTTGTACCTTGTTGCCAATAGCGCGTCCAAAGCCACATGGCACGGCAGCAGCATCAACATCACCAACATGTGGCTTAAGTTCTGTCCTTGCCCTTGAAATAATAAGAAGTTGCAGAGAAGTGTCCAAATAATAATAAGTTGCAGCGAATGAATAAAAGGTAACAGAATAATAGAGAACTGATAACAGAAATTTATGATCTGTTAATAGACGAATTCATGTCAAGCCAGTACCATGCAGCAATAAGTAATCCAGCCAACTGCCTCGAACCAACTCGGTGGAAGGATATCCCTTCATCAAGTGTCTTGCCAATATTGTCTATCCACCACTGCCCATTGGCACTTCCCTCAAGCCCTACCTAAGGCCATTAGCAAGATAACTTGAATCAAATGCTCGCTTTAGAGAACTTACATACTACAGGAGCATTAATAATGAGCTGGCGCTGTACAGAATTGCAAAATGGAACAGAAGCACAATAAGAAGTAAATATATAACCACGAGGAGTGTCCAAAAAAGGAATTTTGTACTAAGTCAACTATTCCTTTTCTCTTCGCACCAGTCAGTTCTCTAAGTAGTTCTCAGTGTAGCATCATCACATCAATAATGCTGATTTAGTCAAGTAAACTAAATATACTGTCGAGATAATTATAACATAAAAGTTGGCTAGGAAGTATCACTGCTTGAATGAATGTAATATTCATCCCTAGTGCCTGAATGAGAGTAAATAACAGCAACATGAAATATAATGTAGCATAAACAGTAGGACATAATTATGGTACAATGTTGGCACTAGTATAAACAAATGCAGTAAAATGCTTGAATAAAGCAGAACCAGCAACATGAAAGGGAAATACTACTCCCCCCAGCCCGGCATTTCATCATAAGTTTTGTTCCATATTTTAAGCAAATTAAGAAGCCATGCAATCAATAATTAGCATGGTTCGTTTGGCATGGTCTTTAAAACAGAATTTGGCCCTTAGTTTATTTCACGATATATTTAAGTAACTAAAAAATCATGACCATATAACCTACTTTGAAGTTTGATCCATTAGTGACACTTTAGTGTCAACAGTTATATATATTGTTGGAATGACTGGTAGTCAAACATTACAAAACTTGAATCCCGAATGTGTGGGTCCCTTATTTACATTATCACGCACGCTACTATTTAGAAACAAGGCAAGAGGCAAACAGTTCTATTTTGAAAGCTGGAGTATCGATAACAAGCGTACATCAATACAGAAACAAATTGGCAGTTTTAACTTTATAGTGCAAACGTATATTAATGCAGAAACAGTATTTCTGATTTCACTACTACCCATATGCATGCATTAACAATAGCTTCATATGCTGGTTTTGAGGAATAAAACAAGAAAGGTGAGGTGACTGGTAAGGTATCTTACACTTTCTTTAGCTGCAGCCATGGCAAGAACTCCAGCACCCATCTCTACCTCTTGCAAGCCAACAACCACCAAGCCAACATCAGATGATGCACTACCCAACCATGACCAAAGGGCATCAGAAGATGCTTTCTCCTGCGCAACATTCCAAGTTCCAACCAGCATTTTAATGTTCTCTATCCTTGTATAGGACAACTCCCTGTTCGTCAATTCCGTTCGCAGAATATCATCCAGAGGGCCAGGCGAAGTTAGAGGCCATCCTCGAATACCACCATGATGGGCCAGCGTAAAGATGTAAGAACCACCAATAGCCATCTGTATGACTGGACAGCTATGCCCAGTCCATCCTGCCAGAAGGTTACCTTCAACATCCATTACTTGAATAGTACCACTGGCATAGCCCACCCACACCCTTTCTCCAAGGGCCTTTATGCATTGAACAGAAGAATTATGATGCTGGAACTCTTGTAACCAATTCCCATTTCCATCCCACATGATAATCGAACCATCTGTGCAACCTGACCAAATTGCTCCATCCATTGCTTGAGCCACTGCTTCTGTTCGGCGGTTATCTTCGACGAATGTCCCTTTTGTTGCAACTCTGCGTACTGCACCACCTGCCCCCATCAAGGCGCTCCAGGATTTCTGTAAAAGTGTGAAAGGACCTTGGGGTTTCTCCTTCTTTGTGGGTTTTACTTTGATTTCTTCCTCAATAAATTGTTCTGGCATCACTGGTGGCTCTAGACGAGCAGACTCGACTTGGCCGTCCATGCCAAACACTTTTAACAGCTCCCTTGTCCGAGCATCCCTATCAAAAGATTATCAATAAAATTAGTTCCAGTGGGTCATGGGCTTATGAACTTCAGGAAACTGATGCAATGTATTGACGAAAGCATACCAAAGAGCAAAAGTCATGCTAGTTAGACTCCAAACTTTCGCTCCACAATGGTCCACAAGCAGGTGTTTCACATCATTAGTGGGCAAAGAGAACATGTTACCAACTGTGACATGGTTTCTAAGGTCAATATACGCTTTTTCGACCAGCAAAGCAGCCATATGTTTTTCTTCTGGTGTTAATGAGAGAGACCTAGCAATAGCATCCCAAGGCCATGCCTTAATAACACCCCCTTCGGTGCCTGACCATATTTCACCTGTTTCCAAGAGATTGAAATGAAACATATCAATTTGGGATAACTTTTCATCCCTTTTTAGTTCAAATTTAGATGTCAACTCGTGTATGCAGCATGAGAGATGAATGAATGTCAATACACAGACTTGTGATTCAGACATCTGCAGTGCTTTAGTGCAAAACGGAAGCAACGAAGAAAAGGAAACTGAAAATTAAGTTTTGCCGTGGAATAAACTGCATAACTAAAGAAAATCTAAAACTCTTCAAAATAGGTTGTCGAGTAGTCAATCCAGAATCGTATGGACTTAACATTCTGCAATTGACAAGTGGTGATTTGGAAAATTCAAGTTACCAAGGATATGAGAGTTGAACATTTCATAAGATAGTTCTTTTCTTTTTTTCGATAATGGGATTTTATTACTTAAAGTTAAGTATTACACCCGGCCTCTGCATAACCAAGATGCACACAGCCCAAACAAGTTCAAAAGTCTGAAACGAAACATAGATAGTTCTTTTCTTAAGATGGAAGAGGAAATGGAGGATGAATAGGTGAAATTCTTTGCTTTCGGTTGTAGTAAAGGCGTTGTTTCGTCATGTTAATTATGTTAGTTATACACTGCAATTACCATAACGAGGCTGTGATATCAAGCTTGCTTTGATTGTCTGTAAGAATCTGATTGATGGTTAACACAACACACCTGGACGTGTTTGTTCGGTCATCAAAAGATAAGATGTCCCTCTTATGGAGAAAAGCTAATTGATTTCCTCGGAAATGCTAATAGGTCTATTATACCGTCCCAAACTTGTCCACCTTAAAGTAAAAGGTACAAATGTGTCGAAAGCTTTCTTGCTAAGTTACTAATTTGAACATTTCACAGTCACGTAAAATCAGCTGAGGTGAAATTTTCCAGTTATCACATCTTTCAGCAGTGTGGACTGCTCTGCCAGCTCATTCTTATCCACGGCAGAATCTGCTTTTCCTCATAGCAGTCAATGAAAAACAGGATTTTTATGGATGAACAAGGAATTGAGATTCTCACCGTATGATGTCACGGCCATGGAGAGCACCGGTGTGCGGTTGTGCGCCTGCCACGACAGGGCCTCCTTGAACATGGGCTCATCCTCGCCGGTATCTCCTGCGGCTGCCGGCGCCGTGGCGAGGTCCATGCGCCACGACCGGATCCTCCCGTCCTTGTGGCCCGTCCACACCAGCCTGTTCGCGCTGTCCACCGCGACGCAGAGCGCGGGCGGCACGAGCACGGACTCCGTGAACGGCGCGCTCTCCTCGTCGCCGCGGCGCGCCCCGGCGACACACCCGGCAAACACCTCGTCGAGCCCCCATACCCGAACCCCGGACTCTGCTCCAGCCCAGAGCTGGCGAAGCCGCGGCTCGCACGCGAGCGTCCGCAGGAAGGAACACACCTGCGTCTCCCGCGGCGGGTGGGGCCGCACCTCGAGCGACGGCGGGCGGCCAGGGTGCATGGCGGCGCGGAGCGGCACGCGGAAGATGCCCCCGCCCCCGCCCGCGCCGACGAACTCCGGCAGCGGCCCAGCGCCCGTGCCGCCGACGTACTCCGACGTCTTCACGGCCCGCTCCAGCGTCACCTCGACGCCGCCGCCGCCGAAGGAAACAGAGGACGAGTACATCGACTCGCCGCCGCGGTTGTGGTGGCGGTGAGGCGGGAGCTGGTGGGGATACGAGACGCAGCGGGCGGGTTCGTGGGGGCGCACGGACGCGATTGGGTCATCGTCGAGGCTGTGGGAGCTGAGCGCGGCGTGGCGCGCGTACTCCGCCTGCGCCACCGCGTCCCGCGAGAGCGGCTGGCTGTATGATATCCCATCCCGCCGCGGCGCCCGCTCCCGGTTGTCGTCCGGCTCCATGCCGCCTCGCGTCCGCGCGCGCTCCTGGTCGGAGGCGGAGACGGCGAGGTAGGCAGGCAGGAGCGGAAGGGGTCCGGACGGAGGGAGGCCACGCGTAGGGGGGAGGTGGAGGGGGAGGGGGGCCGCGCCGTGGAGGGAAGGGAAACTCCGGAGAGCTGGTGTGACAGTTGTGGAGGATGGCTGCGTCTGGTTATATGAGTGGATGCCTCGTGGACCGGGACCACGGGCGGTCCATGGGGTCCCCGGCGAGGCACCGGCCGTGACAGTAAGTGGAGCGTGGGGAAGCTCCTCGCCGTGATGTTGGAAACGTCCCGGAGAGGGAGGTTGGTATTCCCGGAATCGCCGCCCTGAAAGCTACGGGTTTCCCAAATGGATCAGAGTCAACTTCATTGGGAAAGGAGAATTCTATAGGGAATTGCAAATTGTTTTTTCGGGTATATAACAAACGACAGCCTTTCGTCACGTCGGAAAATAAATAAAAATGACAGGCTTTCGTCACGGCAGAAAATAAATAAAAATGACAGCCCTTCGTTTAGATATTGAGAGGGGGCGCTACAGAGGAGGAAAGAGCTACCTAAATCGGGTATTCATTGAGACAAATTACTGGCAAACTTCTTTTAAAGAGAATAAAGAAAAAGACTGTGCCTTTCTTTCATTTTGTTTTTCGCAGGGTCGGGAGGAGCCTTGCATGTTCTTCTTGTAGAAGTCAGGTGAGAGTTAACTTAATTCGCACTCACTTGTTGCAACTCACGATGTAATTGAAAAAGTTTAGGGGTGATGTTTTTGTACCCGGTAGCATTTAAGATGTTAAAAAAATCTGATAAAATCTTCACGCGTACATCTTAGCATCCAATGGGCTTACAAATTCGTTTCACGGAAAACTAATACTATTTTTATATGACATGCGTAAAACGATAAAATTTGATGCTAAGAATGGATTTTAACGAGACCTTTTTTTGTCTTTTTACACGGCCCACACAAAAATCAGTATTGCGTGAAACTTGACATGCGTATATAGAGTGCTGAGATGTTCACGCCAATTTTTTTTCCAATTTTTGACATTGCAAAAATATTTTTTCTCAATGGCAGGAGCATATGTTTTCATGTGTCAAAACGGATTTCCGAAAGTTTAGTTGTAACTAATGTATAACTCATTTATAACTGGGAAAATATAAGTTATAACTCATGTGTAACTTATTTGTAACTGAAAAAGTCTCAATTGCAACTTGTGTGTAAGTATAGTTTTAAATAGTCAGCTATAGCCCCGCTATATCTGTCTGAGAAGGTTGCCGCTAAAAGAAACTATATACAATTTCGTGCTATAACTCCATTTAGCTCCGCTATATCCCCGCTATAACTGTTTTGGATTCATAGCCTGATATTTATAATGTTATGTGCAACCCACCTGTAACTTGTAAAATTTCAATTAAAACCTATGTGCAACACATGTGTAAGCGGAGAAAATCTCAGTTACAACTCATAAAACAACTCAGAGGTTGTACGAATCACGATATAAAATCTGATGGTTCTAAAATTGAGTGAGATGATATAATTCTCACTCGCGTGAGAAATAGCAAAACCGTTGTGTTGTTTCTCCTTGTCCATTGATAATGCTCTGTTTTTTTTCTTTGAACTGGACAAAAGATATTGGTGCTTTCCTTAATACTCCCTCCGTTTTTATATACAAGGCCACTTCGTTTTTCGTGTCAAACTTTGACTTTTAATTTTGGTCAACAAAAACTGAGTTATATTTCATAAAAAATATATCATTGGAAAGTTCTTTGAAATGTGCATCCAGTGACATACCTTTTGTGGTATATAACTCAGAGCTTGTCGGCAAAATTAACGACTAAAGTTTGTCCTAAAAACATGATGTGGCCTTGTATTCAAAGACAGAGGGAGTAACAAATTTGTTTACAATAGTCATCGTTTCACCTCTGTCGAAATGCTTACAGACAATCCATATTAGTGGCGCGTCACAAAAAGCTATGCCACTGCATTTGCTAAAATATCACTGGCGCACAATAAATAGCTTCACATCACCAATACTCTTGTGGCGTGAAGCTATTTATTGGCGCACCAAATATCACTGGCGCACAATCGGCCAGTTCTTCTTCCACCACCAGTACACCATGGATGTTCACGACCACTCAAGGCCGGTTCAATAAAAAATTGGGCCTAGAGCAAACTAAAATGATTACAATTTATACTGAACTTTTATACTTGTCTGAATCTTACTTTTAGCATGTTATAATATTACAAGTATATATTTTTATTCTCATAATTTAACCACGTAACTACAATATTACTAATATTAGTTGATATGTTTTTTGTTTGTAGTGAATTCATTGAAAAATACTAAATTGTATTTTGTAACAGTCTGTTCTATAACTATGTTTTCTACAACGCATAATATGTATAATCCATACATATTAATTGTAAATATATGTAAAAATTATGATCTAACAAATGTTTGAATGGCACTTTCTAGTGTATGATTAAGTAAGCATCTTTAGAGTTGTCGAGTATAACTGAATCAATCACGCTACCTTTTCATGTTTAAAATTGTCTAGCAAGTCAAATTAACAAAGTGGCATGCTTTGTACTTTGTATCGAAATAACGTTTATTAGAGTAATCACCATGAAATGAGAAAATACTGTAAATTCTAGTATATTTGTGATGTAATTTTTTTTTTGATATGATCTTATGCACTGCCTCAAAAAAAAAAGATATGATCTTATGCAATGTGCTTCTATCATCCGGTGTACATAAAACCCGGCCTAGTTATGATAAAAAAAATTGTTGCACGAAATTAAATATGTAAATCTAGTTACGTAGATTCTGTAAAAGCTGCAAGACTCATCAATAGAAATAGAATATCATGGTAACTAAACTGTTGTAGTCGGTTACTTTGGTTTCTTCTTACATCCCAAGAGGCTTGTGGTGTGTATTTTCTATGTTAAGATACTCTCTCCATTCTAAAATGTAATTAAGGTGCGTGATTTTCACCATCTTTAATTCATGTTTTTTACCACTAATATTACCAAAGCGTATGGGTTGAGCTTGTATAAATGGCATCATTTCATTTTTATCTTGTGGAGTTTTTTCAAATTTATTTATACTACTTTAGACATATTATATGCGAAAATCATAGTCAAACTTGTGCATTATTGGCAAGAAAAGCCAATAATGCTTTATTTTATTTTATTTTAAAAGAGAGTAATGAATAATAACATAGTGATTACTAATACTTTACCATCTTGGGCCCTTCTCTTCTTGGGGCCCCAACGGTCGCCCTTCTTGCCCGGCCTATGGCCCGGTTCTATGACCACTTCTTCTCCATGTCTACGATGATCTGGACCACATCGGAATTGTTTTCTCGTGGTCCACCACCGCCTACAGCACTGACGAATGGGGAGGCAGTAGGCCGCCGGCGACCACGCCAATCGCGTATCTTTTCTAATTCACAAAAAATCACTAGTGGCATGCACATTTGAGAGCACGTCCTAGTAGCCTTTATGTACTAGTGTTTGAGGGGTATAAACTCTAACGTTCCTCGTTTAAAACCTTTTTACCGAGTCCTTGTTTTGCCTCGTGCGATTTTTGCACCTCCGTCATGATGAAGTATCCAAAATATAAATTTAGAGGAGTTGACTTCGAATTTCTTCATAAAAAACAGTATTATCACATATGTTTACCACTCATATTGTTTTAGTTTGTTTGGTGTGACACATTTTTTGTTGGTAAATGAAGTCTTACATGTGCTAAACAAACATAGATGTGGTCTTGATTAAGCTTTATGCACTAGTGGAAAACGCCTCTCTAGTCCCGGGTCGTGAGGGCCTCTAGTCCCGGATATGCACCCGGGACTGTGGAAGCGGGACTAGAGCCCCCCCTCTAGTCCCGGGTCAGTTACGAACCGGGACAAAAGGCCCCCCACGTGGTCCATCCTTGCGCGGCCTGGACGAGGACCTACGAACCGGGACTAGAGTTCTTCCCTCTGGCTCACCCTTTTCTGTTTTCCCGCCAAATCTCAAATTTAAAACTAATTAATTAGAAAACAGAATAATACATATAGCATATCAAAATGTTCATAAAAGAAATATCTATTGATAAAAATATAATTTGTTCTTTATGATAATTAAGAATTTTAATTACAGCGAGATCACAACCGGGGCAAAAGCCCGTATAGCTATTCGATTACATGGAGATCATAACCGGGACTAGCGCCTCTTGTTGACATTGTATTTTCCCTCAGGGTTTATGACGTGGTTCAAAAAAAATCCCGCAATTTCCTCTTGAAGCGGTATGAAGCGCTCCTTTGGTTGCAGTTTACTCCGCATTTTATCCAACTATAAAAGAAGGAGATCAATATGAATATCAATCATCATAATAATTATGAATGACACTCAACAATGGTAATAAAATAAAATTGTGAATATATTTGTTCACGTACCTCTATAAATTTCGATGGATTCCGCTCACTGACCTCCCCGCGAATCCACTCGCAAACGAAGAATCCACACAAATTGGATGACGATGGCTGCCTCTCGCACTTTACGAGAATAGAATTCAATAAAATAATAATCAAGCATGATATAATGGTATTGAAATTAGAATTAAAGAGATGCGCGGACCTAGCTCGTACTACTTACCTTGACTTTATGAAATGAAAGCTCTGCATGAAAATCACCAGTTGTCCTGTCGGTGAAAGCTTTCCAAATCCTGCCCGGCAAAAAAAATGAATAAATGAGTTATTAGTTACTTGATATCTCAGGAAATGAACAAAAGAGACCGATATAGTGCGATAATGATTGAAATTACTTTTGGAGCACATCTTTAATGAATTGGTACTTCTCTTCGGCTGTATCCAATGAGTCGTGGATTTCCACTTTTCCAGCGTCAACTTCAATGATTAGCAGAATGTAATGGAAGCTGCGGACACGTTTATATACGTCGGTAACTCATCAGTTGCAACTAATTACATTCGAGTAAGCAAAAATTAATGCAAGATAGTAACAGTCTTACCCGAAGTTGTAAGGAAACAATATCTTCTTTTTGTAATGTTGCCTTTGTATGAACCTTAGCAAGTTCCTCTCCGTTTCCCGAGGGAACTGTAGTAGCAATTTTTCATTAATTCGTACTGGGTCAACGAACCCAATGTCAAATATACTTTTTTCGTCACATTCATGACTCTTCATTCTGCATAAATAGCGTAGTGAGCATAATTATAGGCAATAAACGAGATGTGCTACAGACTTTATTATGGAAACAAATGAATTGAATTACTTACAGACAATAGGTACTGATGATACTCAAGTCGAGGGCATCAAGCTTGTATAACTGATAGAGTTCTTCAAAATCAATCGTCATCTCGTCTTTACCAATGAAATGGTCTTCTGTAATTTTCACAGGGATCATTCTTCGGTCTTCCTTTACGACTTCCAAGTACCAGTCATGCAGTATTCGCATTTGTGTTGGTAGACGATTGATCTGATCAGGTGGCACCAGCGACTTCCCGTATATCCATGGCCATACTCTTTCCAACATATGCCCCATATCTCCGCCGTCTATTCCCGCTTCCAGTTGAGTAAGAGAAATACCAGCGTCTGCAGCAAATACCGCCCTCATATGGGCTGGTACAGCTGCAATGTCCGCCGCCAAGCACTGATTAGTGGGTAACACCTTGAGCGGGGAGATCAACTATTTTGCCTGTTGTCCGAGCTGGGCAACGTCTCTTTTCCCGCTGGCACTACTACTTTTCTTTGGGCGGGCGCTAACTTTCCTCATACATCGCAAATAATCATCAGCCTTATTTATCTCAGATTGCGATGGATGTTGAAGAAAGTCCTTAGCCCACTTTTTTGCTTCCGGGGTAAATGTTTGCTTTTCCTCGGGCTTTTTTGGTGCAAACTGTCTTTTCACCTCGGCGTCCACGATCACGGCGTTTTCCTCAGGAGTCCGGTTGTAAGCTCGGACGGGAGGAGCCGACGGTACTTTTGGGAGGGGCTCCTATCGGGGTCTGTGTCGGTTACCCATCGAAAACGAAGGGGTGCGCTTCCTCTTTTGGCTCTGAGCCTTAGTGAGCGGAGGCGACGGACTCAGCTGAGGAGTCAGGTGATGCGGCGGCGGAGATCGAGATGGACTCGTGTTGTGGTGGTCATCCCTCTCGTCATCATGTGGACTTGGAGGTGGCGAATGGCGACTCGGAGGAGACGATGGTGGCCTTGGCGCCGAGCCAGGAAGCACGATGTATTTCTTGCGCCATAGAATGATACCACCCCCGACGTCTCCCAGTGTCCTCTCATCATCAGCTCCAGGAATTTCAAGCTCCATTGATTCATATCCGGGTAGAACTTGATCCACGCCGACACGACCGTAGCCATCTGGAATCGCCTTGCAATGCCACCGTGCTGTAGATTCACAAGTTAAAGCATATCCGTCCGCCACCTTGAAGGATAAGTTCCTCACTCCCACATGTAGCTCACAACTTGTCTTCTCCGTGATATCATCCATGGGGTAGCGATCCATCGGTGCCTGACGAGCATCGACCGCCGTGGAAGCCACTGAGCTTCTCCGCTGAGATGGGCCGGCTTCATGACTATCTTGCTGCAGCTGATGAGATGGCCTTTGCTCGCGCAATTCCTCTGTTTGTATTTGTTGGTGCTTTACGATAGTAAGTATTTTCTTGTTCTGTTTTTCCAGGTTGTTCAACCGGGCTTCCTCCTCCTGCTCCCTCCTCTTCTTTGCTCTCGCTCGGCTTCTATAAGATTGACGGTCCTGGGGAAACCCAAGACTCCACGGCACATCTGGTCCAAAGCCTCGTGTTCTTCCCGACTTTTCAGGATTCTCGAGGGCCTTTGTCAGCTCGTCCCACTCTCTCTCGGGAATAAACTTTCCCGACTGAACCTCGGCGATTGCTTCAAAAAGAGCTTTCTGGGGTTTAGAATTTTTTTCTTTTCATCATATTTTAACTCTCCTGTTTCCATGTCATACTCCACCCCATGCTCAAGTAAGAAATTTCTTGCCCTATGGGGCAATGAATCTCCAGCTGGAATGATCCCTCTTTCGCGCATGACGGCCTCAGTTTGATCCCACTTAGGCTCAGCAGATCTGTAGCCACCTGTCCCCATCTTATGGTGATATTTCTTTTTCTTTGCATTTTCCTTATTCTTTTCCGACCTTTGCCTCGCTAGTTCTGAATTCTTGTACTCCAGAAATGCGTCCCAGTGAGGCCGCTGCCTCTCAAGTGTGCCAGTGAAATCTGGAGCTTTTTTATCTTTGACATACTCACGGTATAATCTGTTGTTCAGCCATCTTCTTAAGAGCGAAATGCTTGACTGCTTTCCTCATGGCTATTGTCTTTGCTTCGTCATCTTCGAAGACCGGTAGGGTGAAATGTGCAATTAGCTTGTCCCAAAGATCATCTTTCAATCTGTCGTCGACATAAGTAACTCCCTCTAGCTTCTTTGGCTTATGCCATTCTTGAACGTTGATCACGACGTTGTCCCTAACAACAACTCCGCATTGATGCACAAACTTAATTGCGTTCGTCTTGGGAAGCAACGGTTGGCCAGTTGAAGAGACGACCTCGATTATGAGATGCTCATCTTTGTCCATCCCTTTTGCATGGCCTCAGTTTACTTTTAACAGATTTGGTCGATGCGGAGGTCTAAATTAAGAAACATTCGTTAATACATATATATACAATTCTATTATTGCATCTGATCAAGAGAGACTTAATATACCTCGCTAGACGGCGGATGTCCACCAGTTTCCGAGTCGTCATCGCACTCATGGCTCGTTTGCGCTTCTTTTTCCACCTCCATTCCCTGACCGGACTCGTTCAAAAATTGTGAGCCGTCTTCTGCTCCATCGACCTCGGATTGCCGTACAATGGCAAAAATGTCCTCTTCAGTGTCTCTGCTGTTGAAAGGATCCATTGCTTAACTATTACAAAACTAAGATAAAGCAATGTTAGCATTAGCCGAATAATTCAAAGTAGGGAACATTGTTTTCCTCATTTTGCAAAAGCAACATTGATCAAATATGCAAAAGTATCAGTAATATACATATAGAATAATCCAGTTGCATAGCTCAGATCCATTTTTATTTAACCCTAATACACCACGAGTAATATCACTAATACATCTCAAACTAACTTCGACCGGTTCCTGAGCCCCGGGGTGCTGCGGCGCCGGCGCTGCGCATCCAAAGAGAAGGAACCCTCACAGGATCATAGCTCACATGATAAGGAACCCTCTGAAGAAACGACTAGCAATTGCTATAATGCCTATCCAATAGATACATGTAGCGACGGACGTGCTCGTCCTCCTCCCTGATACGGCGACATACCACCTCCTCGGGGGCCGGCTCCCTCTGCACCGAGCGTAGCCCACGCGAGTGCCACCAAAGAAGATCCGGGTCGACGACATCACCCGGATTCCTCACCAAGCTGCGCGTCCCGGTAGGTAGCACCTCCCAGTGCCAGCCCGGCGGAGCCCAGTCCCGCACATCGCCCCTCTGGTCCAATAGGGACATCGTCGCCGAGAACAATAAACTAAAAACACCTAAGTCAAAATTTCTATTTCTACACTAAAAATGTAATAGTACAAAAGTAATACTAAAAAATTAGGTTAAAAAACTAGTGTAAAATTGGGTTAGCAGAATTGAGAAAGATTCCAGGAACTGTCAAATTAGAAACCCCTAATGGAATTACATATGATGTCGGACATCATATATAATCCTATTAGGGCTTCTAATTTGACAGCTCGTAGAATCTTTCCCAATTTTCTAACCAAATTTCTGCTAACACTAATTTTTTAACCCAATTTTTGCTAACACTATTTTTTGCTAACGTTTGTTAACACTAGTTTTGTAACCCAATTTTCTGGTAACACTATTTTTTTCTAACAAATAGCAACTACAATTTAAAATTCATAGCTAATAGCCTAATAATTTATCTTCTAACAAATTACTTCTAACAAAATTTTATTTACTAAAACTAAATTTTGTTAAACTAATTAACCTAACTAATAAATCTAGCAAATTAACCTAACTAGTAAAATGGCAAAGAGTTAGTGTTTAACCTTCTGGCCTAGCACGGTTATGAACATATTTCTTCAAGACTCCCATGAACCTCTCAAAGGGGAACATATTGTGTAAAAATACAGGACCCAGAATGGCAATCTCTTCGATTAGGTGTACTAGGAGATGCGTCATAATATTGAAGAAGGATGGTGGGAACACCAACTCAAAACTAACGAGACATTGAACCACATCCCTTTGTAACCTTGGTAGAATTTCTGGATCGATTATCTTCTGATAAATTGCATTGAGAAATGCACATAGCTTCACAATGGGTAGTCGAACATTTTCCGGTAGAATCCCCCGCAATGCAACCGGAAGCAATTGGGTCATAAGCACGTAGCAGTCATGAGACTTTAGGTTCTGGAATTTTTTCTCGGCCATATTTATTATTCCCTTTATATTTGACGAGAAGCCAGACGGGACCTTCATACTGCTCAGGACTTCAAAAAATATTTCCTTCACTTCTTTCGTAAGAGTGTAGCTGGCAGGACTTAGACCTCCTTTATCCGTCTTCATTGGATGCAGGTCGTCTGGGTCTTTCATACGTTGCTGGTCCTGCCGTGCTTTCGGCGTATCTTTTGTCTTCCCATACACGCCCAAATGTCCTAGCAGGTTCACGCAAAGATTCTTCGTCACGTGCATCGCGTCGATTGCAGAGCGGACTTCTAGGACTTTCCAATAGGGTAGCTCCCAAAATATTGATTTCTTATTCCACATGGCCGCGTGTCCGGTGGCGTCATTCGGAACAGATTGACCGCTAGGACCCTTTCCAAAGATCACTTCTAGATTCTTGACCATACCAAATATATCATGACCAGTACGGCGGACAGGCTTCCTCCGATGCTCTGTATCTTTGAAATGCTTGCATTTCTTTCTTACGGGATGCTTAGGAGGAAGAAATCGACGATGGCCCAGGTACACAACCTTCTTACATTTCTCCAAATATGTACTATCAGTCTCATCTAAACAGTGTGTGCATGCATTGTATCCCTTGTTTGTCTGTCCTGAAAGGTTACTAAGAGCAGGCCAATCATTAATGGTTACGAAGAGCAGCGCTCGTAGGTCAAATTCCTGTTGTTTGTTCTCATCCCACACACGTACACCTTTTTCGCCCCACAGCTGTAAAAGTTCTTCAACTAGTGGCTTTAGGTACACATCAATGTCGTTGCCGGGTTGCTTCGGGCCTTGGATTAGCACTGGCATCATAATGAACTTCCGCTTCATGCACAACCAAGGAGGAAGGTTATAGATACATAGAGTTACAGGCCAGGTGCTATGACTGCAGCTCTGCTCCCCAAAAGGATTCATGCCATCTGTACTTAGACCAAACCTTAAGTTTCTAGCGTCATCTGCAAAGTCCTTGTACTCTCTATCGATTTTTTCTCCACTGCGACCCATCAGCGGGGTGTCTCAACATTTCGTCTTTCTTGCGGTCTTCTTTGTGCAATCGCAACAACTTGGCATGCTCTTTGTTTCTGAACAAATGTTTCAACCGTGGTATTATAGGAGCATACCACATCACCTTGGCAGGAACCCTCTTCCTGGGGGGTTGGCCCTCAATATCACCAGGGTCATCTCGTCTGATCTTATACCGCAATGCACCGCATACCGGGCATTCATTCTTATTCTCGTACTCCTCACCACGGTAGAGGATGCAGTCATTAATGCATGCATGTATCTTCTGCACATCTAATCCTAGAGGGCAGAGAACCTTCTTTGCTTCATACGTACTGTCAGGCAATTCGTTATCCTTTGGAAGCTTCTTCTTCATTATTTTCAGTAATTTCTCAAATCCCTTGTCAGATAAACCAGTCTCTGCCTTCCATTGCAGCAATTCCAGTGTGGTACCGAGCTTTGTGTTGCCATCTTCGCAAGTTGGGTACAACTTTTTTTTGTGATCCTCTAACATGCGCTCCAACTTCAACTTCTCATTTGCACTTTCTGCTTCTCTCTGTGCATCAACGATGGCCCGACGAAGATCATCATCTACCATGGGCTCATCTGGTGTCTCTTCATCCTCAGCTCCCCCCTTGCATTACCACCGTATTCAGGGAACATAGAATTATAGTTGTCATCGTTCTCTTCTTCGTTGTCTTCCATCATTACCCCTCTTTCTCCGTGCTTGGTCCAACAATTATAGCCGGACATGAAACCGGACTTAATAAGGTGGATGTGAAGGGTTTTTGAGGAAGAGTAATCCTTCTCATTCCGACAGACACGGCATGGACAACACATAAAACCATTCCGCGCGTTTGCCTCAGCCACATTGAGAAAAGATCGTAGGCCTTGAATGTACTCGATAGAGAGTCGGTCATCGTACATCCATTGCCGGTTCATCGAGCACCTTTTGTGCATAAGAAGGGAAAACATCATTACACACAACATCATGAACAGAGAAGTGACCAAATTAATCAATACAAGTTCATCACATTAAAACCAAAGTAGAGTACTGACCAAATGTAATACATAGTTCTCATAATTAAAACATACATTGAAATTAACATACAATTAAACTATGTAATGCATTTAAATGCAACAACAAATGCGATCAAAATCGCAACTAAGGTAACCATTGATCCAACAACATAATGATACCAAGCCTCTCTATTAATGGCATAGTTTCTAATGTTTCTAATCTTCAAGCGCATTGCATCCATCTTAATCTTGTGATCATGGACGACATCGGCAAGATACAACTCCAATTCCATCTTCTCTTCTTCACTTCTTTTCAATTTTTCTTTCAAATTATTGTTTTCTTTTTCAAATAAATTTAGCATCTCGACAACAGAGTCGGTTGGAATTTCCGGTTCAACTACCTCCTAGATAAGAATATATATATGTCAAGTGTTGTTCGGCATAATTATTATAAACACGAAATTAAACAAATAGTTATAAAAGATAATATACCACATCTGAATCATAGACTGGACGAGGGCCGACGGGGACGGATATCAAAACCATGACACTATACATATAACAAACAGTCATAGAAGTAAAAAACTATACAACTAATAACTATGCATCTAAATCATACAATTAAAAAAAAATCTTCAAAAAAAGATAAAAACAAGAGACTCACCAAGCTGGTGCCGACGACGGGGCGGCGCGGACGATCGACGACGGTGAGGAAGGGGACGGGACGACACTAAAACCTACAAATCATAATTTAATTTAGAGCTCAAATTGCATATATAAAACAAATGAACTCTCTAAGTTGGCATTTCATCAAACACCTAGCTAGCACTACAAAAATGATATGAGCTAAATTTTAGCAACGAAATGAGCTAAACTTGCAATGCCGCCGGAATAAAGGATGAAGTTGCTGACCCTTGGATAGATGGGTGCCGCCAATATCTTGACAAATGGAGGGGAAAAAATGGGGATTAACTCGAGCTCGGGAGAGGAAAGAGAGCAAAAATGGAGTGTGCTCTCGAGCAGGGAAAATGGAGCTCACAGGGTAGGAGATGATATAGGGAAACCTTTAGAACCGGTTGGGTCTCGTGCTGGACCCCACGGCAGCTGCGGCCTGCCCCAACCCTTTAGTCCCGGTTCTTTATACGAACCGGGACTAGAGCTCTCCCACGACCCGGGACTAGAAGCTGCCGGCCTCGTAGCCGATGAACCGGGACTAGAGCCCCCCTCTAGTCCCGGTTCCAAATTCATCCGGGACTAGAGCAAAATCTTGCTCTGGACGAAAGGTCCGTTTTCTACTAGTGATGCAAACAAAGTTACATATATGAAGGCAATATATATATTTTGACTCCCTCGACTATTTTTCAATGTAAATTTAGCCAATTAGCCAGTTGTTCTTTACTTGCACATCTTGATCCAATTCTTACCATGCATTCAAAAGTGTTGCACGTACTTATCCACCACCTCATGTAAGTCCCTAGTTAAAGAACAACTTTTTTTACTTTCTTTATTCTTTTTTCGAAATGGGGGGTCACTCTAGGCTCTGCATCAAAAAATGCATACGACATTGATTTATTTTATTTATTCAAATAAGGTTTCTACCATTGATTAAAAATTTAAGGCTCGCGAAGTATTTGCACACGGTCATAATTTCATCCATCTGCACATACTTATCCACCACCTCACGTAGATCACATCGATAATGAATTGCAAGGTGAGAGAGACGTAAGTAGGAACCAAAACCTTTCTGTAAAGTACAAAGCACGCGATCAGGGTCACATTACTTTAACAAACCACGAAAGCGAATGATAAATCACTTGAGACTGTCACCTCGCTACACCTGTCAGCTGTCACGGCAGCTGAAGCACACACCTATGCCACGGTTCGTACACCGGGTGTAGCTAGCCAAGTAGAGTCATGTGCATGCTATTGCTAGCTAGGCGAGGCGACAGACAGGGACCGATCGCCCATTGTGTGGTGGGCACGCACGACGGTTTTACCTTTCGGTTGGCCATGATGAACGGACGGGATCTCGACAGGTGTCCGCGCATGATCTTCGTCGTCTTCTTCGGTAGTCTAATCTAATCGATTGCCCTGGTCGGAAACAGTGCAGTGCAGGTACCGACCAACCAAGATCAAGAAGGGCCCCCCATTTCAAGGGAAAAAGATTGTGAAAAGTAAAGTATGACTTCATCGTGCACAAGGGGCTATGGAAAATAATTAAGATGGTGCACAAAGAGACAGAGCATATCACATGGTCGAGCACACATCAGATTGATCAGTGGGCACGCACGCCGTGGTGGCAGCTGGGAGAAGAACTGGTCCTGCAGTCGCGAGCGGCGCACTAGCTTGCGCCAACTTTTTTACCACCATGAGATCGATCGAGTACTTGTACGTGTACGTCTTGACTCTTGACAGTCTTGTGAAGTTTTTTGTAGTAGTGCTTTGGGTTGTCAGCTTTGCTGTCTTAGCGGTGTTATGACGTTGCATTACTATGGATGTTGTAGATATAGATAGCATTATTGGGTTATGATTTATTCAGGTAATTAAGTACGTACGTACGCACACCGCCTCACATCAATCAATCATCTGGAAATTAAACATTATCTTCGAAATAATGCATGTTGTCTCCTCAACTAATCCTGTTCATTAATTCAAATGTCCTTTTGTTTCTTAATTTGGCTCAGACTTCAGGTCCAGCATGATAATGCGCGGTCTTATGAGTTGGATCAAGCAACCTCGCGCTATATATCTGTGCAGCCATATTCTATACACCAGTCGCCAAAGATCTGCCCAATCCACAGAAAAGAAATAATCCACGATCGAGCTGCATGCTTGCTTGCGAGCGAGCATGCATGAAGAGTTGCCGACTGATCTCAATCGAGTAGGAAGGGTCATGTGGAGCAGTAAATTTGCACGCAAACAGACGATGCGTGCATCCATCCATCCAGGAAAAAGGTGCACTACCAGCAAGCGGGGGTGTGGCTACCTGCGGTGATGCGGCTGGCGGCGGGGGTGACCCCGATGGCTGCGGATCCGGCGTCTTCGGCGGCGCGGGCACGTTTGGTGGTGGCCGGCAAGTCTTCCGCGCCTATCCCTCCCGGCGGCTCACGGGCCTCCTTCGGTTGGGGGTGGCGGGGGACGACTCGTCGACGGGTCTGTGGCTGGTGGCGGCCTCCTCTTTTGCCGGGGAGGGCGTCTGGCGGACGGCCCTGCTGGTCTTCGAGTTCCAAACAATCGATCTGCTACATGTGCTTCTCCATGATCTGGCTGCCGACGTGTTCCGGGCTTTCCATCTGAGATCTCCGCGGTTGGCGCATGGCGTCTTTGGATATCTAGATCGGAATTGATCCGGTCGTGCGCGCTCTCATCTATGGCCAGAGATGCTTCATGAGGGCGAGGCACGAAGCTTTGCTGTTGAAAGAACATTTCCTAAACCCTAGTTGGTTTTGTGTGTTAGTTAACAACACTAGTGACTATCTAATGTGATGCTAAGTGCTGCAGGATTATTGACATAATTTTTACCCTGAGCATCAACCACCAAAAAGGAAGATTTGGCAGAGTTCTCTTATTGCAGGTCAATCTCAGGCCGGAGTCTCCGGTCCCTAGATTTTCCTGCCATGTGCCAAAGTGTGGTGCGGTACTGGATAGTTCACCGGAGGTACCCCGGACGGTGCCCGGAGTTTCCGGGGTGGCCGGAGTCTCCGGCGTCTGGACCCCGGAGTCTCCGGTCTGTCTATCTCGAGCCATTGAAGACGCAAGTGTGGTGCGGTACTGGATGCTTCACCGGAGGTACACCGGAAGGACGCCGGAGTCTCCGGCCTCGCCGGAGTCTTCGCCCCCAAGGATACCGGAACCTCCGGTCTGGCCAGGAGACTCAAAGCCTCCGGAGCTGGGCGGAGTCTCCGGTTTACACCGGAGTCTCCGGCCCTCTTACACCGGAGTCTCTAGTCCAAGTGAAATCCAACGGGCAGATTTTTCAGAGGGCTATAAATACCCCTCCACCTACCTCCAGCCAGCTAGCTCGACCAGCATTGAATGAACCCTAATTTCTCAGAGCTCAAAACAATGATATCTCCCAATTCCTCCATCCAAACTCGTTGATCTTTGGAAGATTGAAGGAGAAGGCCTGGATCTACATCTTCACCAAGCCGTTCTTCATTTCCCCCTCATTCACTTGAGGGATTTCGTTTCTAGGGTTTGCTTGTGTTTTCCCTAGACTCATTTGCTTACTACTTGTAATCGTGACAGATTTGTTGATTTGGGAGCCCCCAATTAAGTTGTGGGTGTGTGCCCCAAGAACGTTGTAAAGGCTCCGGATTCCGCCTTGAAGGATTCCGATAGTGGAAGGTGAACCTAACCCTTGTGGTGAGGTTCATCGGAGAATAGGGTGAGGCCTTTTGAGGCATCTTGAGTAGGCCTTTGTGGCGAGCTCACACCCCTCCAACGAGACGTACTCCCTTAACAAGGAGGAACTCGGGAATACATCCTTGCCTCCGCGTGCTTCTACTTTCGGTTATCTCTATCCCTTAGTTGTCTTTACTTATATCATGTGTTGTGAATATGCCCTAGAGGCAATAATAAAATGGTTTATTAGCATATTCATGTTTATGATAATAGTTTATTATCCATGCTATAATTGTATTAACTGGAAACATAATACATGTGTGGAATATAAACAACCAGGTGTCCCTAGTAAGTCTCTACTGGACTAGTTCGTTAGTCAAGAGTTGGTTAAGGTTTCCTAACCATAGGACTTGTTATAGTCACTTGATAACGAAGTCATATCTTTGGGAGAATGATATGATGGACAAGACCCAATAATAAAGAGTTGCAATTAATCGTGTCACTCAGTTTTATTGCCAACACTTTTAGTACATGCCAAGTATAGTTTCCTTAGACCATGAGATTATATCACTCCCGCTTACTGGAGGAATACTTTGTGGACATCAAACGTCACTTCGTAACTGGGTGATTATAAAGATGGCTTTCAGGTATCTCCGATGGTAAATTGTTGGGTGACATATATCAAGAGTGGGATTTGTCCCTCCATGTGACGGAGAAGATATCTCCAGGCCTTCTCGATAATATAGCATCATAAAGTCTGCAGACATGTGATTAGGTGGTAATCACGGAGATCCTATATTATGGAAGAGTAAAGAGAACTTGCCGGCAACGAGATTAAACTAGACATGGGGATGTCGGCGATTAAATCTCGGGCAAGTAAAATATCGTGAGACAAAGGGAATCGTATACGAGATTAAATTGAATCTCCGGCATCGTGGTTCAATCGATAAAGAGTTTCGTTGATTGCGTAGGAATTAATATGGACATCCCGGTCCCGCTATTAATTATTGATCGGATCATGTCTACGCATTCTCGAACCCGTAGGGTCACACACTTAACGCTCCGATGAAGTTAGGTTTTGCAATGAATTAAATGATGGAATAAACGAATGGTGATTCGGAGTCTCGGATGAGATCATAGACGTCACGAGGAGTTCCGGAGGAGTCCGGAGAATAAGATTCATATATGGAAAGTGGTTTCCGGAGGTGTCAGAAAAGTTCCGGAATATTTCGGCAGGGTACCAGAATTTTCTAGAAGGTTCTAGAAGGATCTAGAAGTGGGGCCCACATAATATGGGGCCCACAAGGACTAAAGGGTGGTGCAGCCGCCTTAATGGGCTGGCCGCACCAGCCCCTTGGCCCAACCGGCCAAGCCCTAGTTGGACTAGGACTTGGCCGCACCCCATAAGGAAAGGGGAATCCAAGTCCCATAGGGACTCGGCTTGGCTTAGGGGCCAAGCAACCCTAGGCTGGCCGGCCCTAGGGCTTGACCCCTTGGCCGCCACCTATAAAAGAAGGGGGGTGCAGCACAGGGTGATGAAGCCCTTGCCGCCCCAGCCCTAGCCGCACCCCTCCACCACCACCTCTTTGCCGCGCCACCCCCTAGCCCTAGGGGCTGCCGCGCCACCTCCTCCTCTCCCTCTTGCACGGCTTGGCGAATCCATGTCCGTGGGAGATCTCCACCATCATCACCAACACACCGACGTGCTGCTGAGATTCATCTAGCCACGTCTACCTCGCTTGCGGGATCAAGGAGAGGACGTCTTCATCGAGCTGAACGTGTGGATACCGCGGAGGTGCTGCTCGTTGCGGCGCTTCGACGGAATTGATCTCGAGGATAATACATCTCCTCGCGACTAGATACGTCTAGTTGCGGGGATCGACTAGCCAACCCCTGCAACGACAAAAACGTTTGTGTTCAATCTTCAAGGGTAAAGATTCGATCTCCTTCTCGCTACTTGCATCTAGTAGATCTAGATCCTTGGGGTTTCTTCCGCTTGTTACGTAGGAAATTTTTTGTTTTCAATGCAACGACCCCTACATCGTGTTAATTGCCTAGTCGTAGTTGTTTGCTCATCATATAGGTAAATTCACCATAGTTGCATATCTAGAGAATTTACCTTTGTGTCAAGCCTAAAATTGAAAAAGTATTAAAATTTGGTGTAGCACCTATTCCCCCCCCCCCTCTAGGTGCCCATACGATCCTTTCAGCTGTCTTGTCGTGGTCATGTGATATGTCTAAAATAGATTATGATATTGACAGTAGCGAAGAAAGTCATGGTGGCTGTGATCGGAGGATTGTGCTGGTGGAGAGGAGGTTTGGTTGTGATGAAGACTCTAGGCACAGGTTTTCTGTGTGTCGGGTGTTGGGGACTTGCAGCAGCGGCCTTAGCAAGAGGGGGCGGCAACACAGTTGGCAGCATTCTGGTGGTACTAAATATCGAGCCGTGATGTTCAGGGTGAAAGCTCAAGGTCTGGCCTTCATTGGTTGTATATGGCAATGGCCTTGCTGAAGGCATTGTTTTGAAATCACGGTCTTTCTTCAGGGTGAAAGCCCAAGGTCTGGCCTTCATTGGTTGTACCTGGCAATGGCCTTGCTGAAGACATTGTTTTGGAGAACCTATTTGCGATCCGGGTGTTGTATTTTGGTGGTGGTTAGAGTGTTGCTGTTGCGAGTGTTTATCACTCCGACGGGGTCTTTATTTTATTTTTATCTCTTTTTTATTTTTTTCTTGTCTGTGTGCATTCTGGATGTCTTTTGATATCTTGTTGGTGCAGAGGCTGGGTGTAATCGGTATCTCTTCGATATTAATATATTCCCTTTATAAAAAAAAAATAGACGATGTGTTTTGGTCACAATAGTTGTCGACGGGTAGGTCGAAAGCCAAACACCGCCATTGCGTCGAGGAGTCTGCAATCTAGGTAGTACAACCATATCTTAATCGACATTCGGCACTAGTAGTCGGCCGCAGCTAGCTGGTTAGTCCCCTGTAGCCGTGCCGGCCTATGCCGAGGAACCGATCACCCCCAGACGGACGTGTCTTGCACGGACAGCAACTTTGGTGCAATTGAGAGAGTCCCATCACTTGACCAGCAATGTAGTAGACAAAAATGCAGAAATGAGCTATATTTTTTTTGAAAGTTAGCACAAGATAATCTGTTTAAGAAATCAATTCACTCGGAATAACCTTTTACCATGGCTCTCGGAACGAATGAGTCATGCTTTACATCATGGCTCAGTCGTCCATGGATCCATGGTCTTAAGCATGGCGACGCGGACCATAGAGCCATACTCTACAGCATGGCTCCGTCGTCCATGGAGTCATGGTTTTAAACAAGGCGATGTGGTCGATGCAACTGTGGTGCACCCTCTCTTATCAATTCGGACCAAATCTTGTCCTCTTTCTTCTTAGAGTGGGCTCCATGGTACTTGCAAATTTTGCTAGTTCTAGAACGGTTCGCTCATCGACACTTTCTCTGTAGTCCTCGGCGTCGTGCAGCGATGGCAGGCGTCATGGTTGTTTGGCGCCCCATTGACGTCGTCATGCTATAATGGCGCTCGCGCAGACGGCGACGTGCATATACAGCGGCATGGACAAATAAGGGAGTTCATGGTCCATGTCCTCCACGTCACAACCACATTCTAATGAATCGCATGCTCCGGTTGATCACCCTAGCTCTAACTAGTCTACTAAAATCTTAGACCTGATGTTTCATAACCATCATACCAACCAACATTGGTCGGTACATCAACAAAATCATAGATTTTCCTCCAAATGCAAGATCTAGGGTTTCAAATTTCCCGAAATGACACCAAATTGCAAGATTTTAATCAGAGAAAAACAAGAAAGATGTGGGAGATTAACTCTAGTGATGAAGGGGAGTTGATATCTAGAAATATATGCAACCAATTTGGATGGATTTTTTAGGGGAAATTGAGTTAGGGAAGAGAGGAATAAGGAGGGGGGCTTGGGATCAAGAAAAGGAATGAAAAGGGTAGGAGCTGGCCTGAACAAGTAAGAGAGGGTGCACCGATGGTTCGACCTATTATTTTTTTACAAGGGACATGGCGCCATGCATCAAAGGATGGGGACATGTTGTTGAGTATGGCTCCATGGGCCACTGCGCCATGCTTAATAGCATGGCTATGCCTCTATGGACGGTGGAGCCATGCTATAGAGCACGGCTCCACGGACCGCGGCTCCATGTTTAAAACCACGACTTCATGGGCGACGGAGTCATGTGCTAGAGCATGCCTCCATGGTCCACGGTGCCATGCGCACCCCGGATCATGGAGCCAGTTGTAGATCATGACTACTTCGGGTAGGGCACTATGCTAAAAGGTTATTATGTGAATTATTTTTAAAACCAAATTATTTTTTACGGACGTTTTCAACACAGGTCAATTTTATCGTTTTTCTCACAGTAGTAAGCGAGATATGCCTAAACAAATTGACGTATGATTCGCAAAAAAACAAACAAATTGACGTATGGCGCCATCGCGCCATGCACAACGGCACGAGCCTTGCTGCAGTGCACCGGCCTGTGCGCCGCCCCTAGCACAGATGTAGCTAGCTTGTACCGCCCGCGCGCGTTACGGCCGGCGAGTGTGGCGGCAGCGCGACGTGTCGCGCCGCGCGAGCCGAACGCAGGCACTGGCAGGCAACCGGAGCAAGGGCGTCGCTGTCGATAGCGCGGCCGCCGCGGCAGGGATGGGAGGTGACGGCCGGCGAGGATGGAGTTGGGTGGAACGGTCCCCAACTACCTGCGCCACCTGGTGCGCCACGTCGTAACGGCTCTCTCCTTGACGTGACTCGGCTGCCCGAAGTGGCGCGCTTGCTTGTGTGATCTGATGGCGATCCCCAGCTTGGAGGCATGCGTGGAACGCTCGATCGCGTTTTGTCCGTTGCGAATTGCGATCACGAACAACAAACAGGTGGGTGGTGTGGTGATCGATCTCAGCGTCAGCGAGCGGCCCCTGGTGCACTGGATTTCAGGATTGATTCGGATGGCACACACTTTGTCCCGCTTGCGCGCGGTGTCCATCCACCGCTCGCAAAGCCGTCGACCTAAAACATGATGTATACTGCTGGACAACTGTATCATTCATACGTCAAGCGTATCCAGCGGTGCAGTTTGATTGATTAAATACGCATAGGGGTGGAAACGGATCGGATGCGGATCGGATAGTGCCCTTCCCACATCCGTTTCCATATTTTTTAAACGAATACGGATACGAATTCGGATGTTGTCGAATACGAATGCAGATCGGATGTTAATCGAATACGAATTCGGATCGGATGTTTTCTCAATTCGGATCGGAAACGAATATAACGAAATAGTAGACTCGTATATTATAACGAGTTAAATATACAATGAAATAGTGATAAATATAGCTATATAATACACACTTCTTTAAATTTCAATCATAGAATAATATAACTGATCACTTTATTACTATTTTAGGTTGAGAAATTTCCATATCGGGCTAGAATTATCAAAACTTACCAACAAAATCTTATTCGGATACGGATATATCCATTTCCATATCCACATTTGTGTCAAAATTCAATACCACATTTGTTTTGTATTTGTAAAAACGGATTCGGATATTTACCACTTCCATTTTTATTTCGTCCGGATTCGGATATTTACCACTTCCATTTTCAATTTTCGAATACGAATGTCGGATAATTCGGACTATCCGCTACCAGTTCCCACCCCTAAGTACGCATGCATATCCAGTTTAGTGCCGGGTTGGTACAGACAAATGGCTCCTTTCGGTGTTTTTTTTTTCTCCTCCTTTAAAATGGAACGTGGTTCAGCAAAAGGAGGAAGGGTGTGCTGTAGCAGTTGACAACACCAAGCAGGATTACGTGCACTCAACGTGCGAGATCTTAGAAGTCGTTTGACTCCCATCATTTTACACGAATTCATTTTAGATTTCATATTTAGCTGTCATGAAATTGAAATGTCATTTCAACTGGAATTTCAGTGAATGCATTTACTATGTTAAGTCAATTTATGTCCCTAACCTTGTCATTTCTCTGTTATTCATTTTATTTTTACGAAATAAAATGAAATGACGGGTGTCAAACAAGCCCTTATAGATCAAGTCCTCCTGCATGAGTATCTCCTTTTGCTTTCAAGAAAGAAGAAAATCGCATTACTCAATCGTTTGTTAACCCAAAATACAACATATCAATCAGCCGCATCACACGAATCACATCCATCGTGTGCTGGACCTGCCCGAACAAGAATGCATGATTATTGAACGATCGATGTGCAGTGGCATCAACAGTTCAACACAGCCACAAAAACAAAGGATGAGTTGCCATCAAAGTCTCTTCCCGAGTGGATTTTTTACCATAAAACTGCCACTCTTCAACTTAAATTTACTGAATGCTACAACTTTATATATATGCAACATAAATCTACCATATTTTGCGCAATATTTCACAGAAAAGACTAATCTCGGATTGAAACTTGAACTGATAGGTGGGACCCATTTGTCAAGGCATTTTGGAAGAGGTTGACGCGGTCTCACTTGTTAGTCCATTAAAGAAAATCAGAAAATGGCTAAAAAATAGAAAATTAGGAGGGGTCTCGTTTCTTCTCTAGCGTGGTCAACACATCTCCCACCGCCGACGAGTGTCCACGCGGCCATTTCCTTCCACTTGCGAGCGCTCTTCGTGGCCCCCGCGGCCACGCCCCCTCGCCACGCTGTCGACGGGAACCCACACTTTGTCAGCCTCGCCGCCAGCTCCTCCCTAGGGAAAGAGATTGTAGAGTAAGACTTCATCGTGCGCCAGAGGGTATTGAAAATAATTATTAAGATGGTGCACAAAGAGACAGAGCATATCACATGGTTGAGCACACATCAGATCAGTGGGCGCGCACACCGTGGTGCTAGCTGGGAGAAGGTAGAACTGGTCCTGTCCTGTCGCGAGCGGCAGATCGTTTTTACCACCATGACTCTTGAGTCTTGACAGTCTTGTGAAGTTTTTATAGTAGTGCTCGATCTGTGCGGGTCAGTTTTGCTCTCTGAGCATGAGAGGTGTTATGACGTTGCATGATACGAGGCAAGGTTGAGGATGATCGATGCAACGATAGCATTATTATTGTTGGGTTATGGATTATACAGGTAAGTATCGTACGTACGCCGCCTCACATCAATCACTCATGTGCGAAACATTATCTTGGAAATAATGCGTGCTGTCTCCTCAACTAATCCTGTTCATTATTTCAAATGTCCTTTTGTTTCTTTCTTTGGGCTCAGACTTGAGATCCAGAGATGAGAGACGATATATATCATAGTCCGGCATGACAACGCGCGGTTTGTGAATGGACACTGCTGGGCGTCCCCCGGGGATTAGAATTTCTAGCCCCCGGGTCCAGCGATCAACACGTGTCCACCTGCCCCCCTCACGTATATACAGCAAAAAAAAGTATCACGACAGCTTGGCTTTGACCACGAGATGCATCGACAGCAAAAGCATCCCCACCTCTCCACCGCTCGCACGCAGCTCCTCCGCTTGATCGCCGCCCAGCCGTGCGCCGGAGCCCCGCCGTGCTACGACCGCCGCCGGCGAGCCACCTCCGCATCCGGTGAGAAACATCCGCCTCCGGCTTGCAGCAGAAACGGTAGCTTCACAACACCCCACGTGACCCTCGTAGCATCGCCGACCTCGCCGTCGACCAGCACGGCTGACCGCCGCCGGCACACCACCAACATCCGTGGCCACGGCTAGCAGCAGCACCGCTTGCTGTTTGCAGCAGCGCCGGCCAGGGTTGACAGCAACGGCGGCCGCCCAAGGCAGCAACGCCGGACTTGCAAGGTAGCAAGAGCCGACGCCCAACGAGTAGCAGAGCCGGGTGCCCAAGGCAGCAACCTCGGCCGTTCAAGGCAGCAACACCGGTGTGCAAAGACAGCAAAAGGCGACGACCCAAGGTAGCATGGCCGGACGCCCAAGTAGCACCTCGCCCCACCACCGGAAGCAACGCCACCGTGTGTTTGCAGCACCTCGCCCCACCGCCGGCAGCATCTCGCACCACCGCCGGCACCACCTCGAACCACCGCCGGCAGCACCTCCCACCACCGCGGGCAGCACCTCGCCCCACCGCCGGCAGCAACGTCGAAGTGTTTGCAGCACCTCGCCCCACCGCCAGCAACACCTCGCCTCACCGCCAGCAAAGGCGGCGGGCGCATGCAGCAACTCCGGCGGCCGCAGACAGCAACTCCGGTGGCCACAGACAGCAACTCCGGCGGCCTGATGTAGCAAAGGCGGTGGGCGCAGGCAGCAACTCCACCCGCCGCCGATAGCAACTCCAATGGTCGAGCTTCTGTGGATGAGGTAGACACCACGGAGGTGGGGCGCAAGGACGGCCAACAGCGCCGCGGGAGCTCGTGGTCAACCATGGCGGCGGCGAGCGTGCCCCGGCGGCGTGAGAGGAGCCGGCGACCGCGTCCGCGCGCAGGGGAGGATATCCGCGGCGGCAGTAGGAGGAGGAGGTCGGGGCAGGCGGCGGCAGCAACGACGGAGCTCGGTGGCGTGGCAGAGGCGTGGCGGCAGAGCACGGTGGGGTGGATTTCTGTGGAGGCGCCGCCGACTCACACGCTGGCGGAGGGATTGGAGGGAGTAGCTTGGCGGCGCACTGGAAAAAAGACAGAGAGAGAAGCGGAAGGACGGGAGGAATGAGTGGAGGAGGAGAGGTGACGAGAGGATAAGGCGCTACTGGCGGGCCCTACCTGCGTTGCTGGGTCGCGCAGAAAAAGACGTGTGCGCACGCGGAGAGCCGCACGATGGTGGGCATCGAACGGCGCCCGACCCGGAGGTTGCGAGCGACGCAGCCTCCGGGGGAATCCCAGCATTTTCCTTTATGAATTGTGAGTTGGATCGAGCAACCTCGTGCTACTATATATCTGTGCTAGCACTCCTATACACGCCAAAGGAAAGAAAATAAATAGCCATGAGTTGTACGTCACAGCAATACTGTCCTGCCGACCTAATTAAACTGTGCAAACACGGATTTTTTTTTAGAAATTCGACAAATAATACACAGATTTTTTTTTCAAAAATATTAGTCTGTCAACTTTATCTAAGTCAATTAGTACCTTTCTACCTCGGCCAAACAGAAAGGTACCTTTCCATCCGAGCCAATACAAAAGGACCTGGGCGTCGACTGCATGGATTATCCGTGACGAAACGACCTTTCAACATGGCCCAATACAAAAGGACCTGGGCCAAGTCGAAAGGTTTAATTACTATTCTTAAACAATATTGTAACTTTATATCGTTGAAGAATTGTATTTATAACCCGATAAAAAATTACGAAACTTATATATACATTATTACTTTCTCAGTTCTGTACAAGAAGACATATACTTTTTTATAAAAGTTTTTATGGAACAGAGGTAGTATTACCTTTTATATTGGATTGATTAATAGATTAGAATACAAGAGATTGGATTGTCTATTTTATCTAGTTCGGCATAATCCAAAACAACGTGAATGATACAGTGCACTAGGTTTAGCACTGCAATATTGTTAGCGATATATGGTGATAAATAATTGGGTCATTTAATAGATTGTCCTTAGAATACAAGAATGCATGATTATTGAACGATCGATGTGCAGTGGCATCAACAGTTCAACACAGCCACAAAAACAAAGGATGAGTTGCCATCAAAGTCTCTTCCCGAGTGGATTTTTTAGCATAAAACTGCCACTCTTCAACTTAAATTTACTGAATGGTACAACTTTATATATATGCGACATAAATCTACCATATTTTACGCAATATTTCGTAGAAAAGACTAATCTCGGATCGACACTGGAACTGATAGGTGGGACCCATTTGTCAGGGCATTTTGGAAGAGGTGGACGCGGTCTCACTTGTCAGTCCATTAAAAAAATCAGAAAATGGCTAAAAAAATAGAAAACTAGGATGGGTCTCGTTTCTTCTCTAGCGTGGTCAACACATCTCCCACCGCCGACGAGTGTCCACGCGGCCATTTCCTTCCACTTGCGCGCGCTCTTCGTGGCCCCCGCGGCCGCGCCCCCTCGCCACGCTGTCGACGGGAACCCACACTTCATCAGCCTCACCGCCAGCTCCTCCCTAGCACCCTGAGCCGACGATCGCAGTCGCACCGCGGCCGACTTGGAGAGGAGGTTGACCGCCATGTTCTCCACCCGCATTCCGTGGCGAGGAGGGAACGTACCCGCGTCGCGCACCAACAGCACATCATGCCGTTGAAGTTGAGCAGCATGGTGGCGCTGGCGCTGGCTCCCTATTCCGCTGAGGGAAACACATAAATGATGCTCGAGGCGTAGGGCTCGGCCATAGCCGTTGGTAGCTCACAGCCAGGTATGAGGTGGAGGTGCTGGGAGGCGGGAGCCAAGCGACGGTTGTGCGACAGCCGGAGCGTCTAGACGAAGAGAGGGGTTCGCTTTGGGAATTGGTGAGTGAACGTGGAGGAGCGAGTAGACAACGATGGTGATGGTAGCCGCTATAGAGAGCCCAGGTCACCGCCGACCCAACGGTCGCCGTGAGTGAAACTATGGCCCACGGTCCATTCTTTTCAATTATTACAACTTTATTCCTTCCTGGTCTGTTTTGCTATTATTTTTGTTTTGCTATATTTTTCACACTATGCGTTTAATCTATTATTTTTGGCGAGACAAGAAGCTTGACAACCTTCCCGAAACGTTGGGGACAAGGTGTTTTGTGTGTTGTGTGCAGATTCTACATCAAACTTTGTTGAGTATTGTTTTCAATTGATTCGGTAAACCTTGGTTCTTCACTGAGAGAAATTTGCTAATGTGCTATATCACAACCTTCCACTTGGGTTTCCCAATGACAGCTATCTACACCATCAACACGTTATCACTAATCGGACAAATTTGTTCGAAAAAAAGGAGTCCACATACAGGTGGGGTGCCCATTACCTCGCATACCACTATTAACATGATTATTAGTAGTGTGTGGGTTCATAGGCACATCACTAGTCACTAATAGGCACGACACCAATAGATTGGATCAATTGCCCGTATCGAGTACTTTACAAAACACGCAGTCTTGGTAAAACGGTTATAACTTTTGCATACGCATTCGGATTGTGGTTCAAAAAGTTTCTACATAAAAAATTTAAATCGAACTCCACCTATCTTTGGCTGTTTTTGATGTTTCTTTCAATTTTCAAATTTAATCAGAAAAATGGACATTAAGATGTTCGAAATTTCGGCGTTACGATATTAATGGCGTGTGGGTTGGAGGCACACTACTAGTAACTAGAAAACTAGTGTTGTGTGGGCTAGACCTGGACCTTTCCATCTTGTCGACGACTTGGACCTTCAAGACCTTGTTATCTTCCTCCATGCCGACAACGCTCTAGACTTTTGACCAATTCCTCTTCCACCCCAGCTACACCATGGGCCTTCAGAACCACTTAGGGTCGATTCAATTTTGGGCCCGGGCCTAAATTAAAATGAATACAATTTATGTTGAACTTTTATACTTCTTTGGGTCTTATGTTTAGCATGTTATAGTATTATAAGTGTATTTTGTGTTCGCATAGTTTAGCCACATAATTAGCAGTAGTACTAAATATTAGTTGATATGTTTTTCGTTTGTAGTGAATTCATTAAAAGATACTAAACTATATTTTGTGACAAAATCGGACCTATAACTATGTTTTCTGAAATGCATAATCTGTATAATCTATAAATATTTACTGCAAAGATCTGTAGAGATTAAGATCTAACATATGTCTCAATAGCAGTTTCTAGTGTATGATTAAGTAAGTATCTCTCTAGTTGTAGAGTATAAACTGAACCAACAATCACACTACCTTTTCAAAGTCAAAATTGTGCAGGAAGTTAAAATTTTACAAAGTGGAGATGCTTTGTACATGGTATTGAAACAACATTTCTGAAAAGTAATCACCAATGAAATAAATAGCGTGGATTCTAGTGTGTTTGCGTATGTAAATTTATTATTTGATATGATCTTATAAAATGTGCTTCTTATCATCCGGTATACACAACCCCCTACTGTTTATGATATAAAAATTAGTTGCACGGAATTAAACATGAAAATCTTGTCACGTAGATTCTATAAAAGCGCAGGACTCACCGGAAAGAGAATAGCATGGTAGCTAGTAGACTTTTCGGTCCGTTTTTCGAATTCACGAACAGTCACTAGTGGCGTGCAGGGTATCAACTCTAACGTCCCTCATTTTAAACATTTTTACCGAGTCCTTGTTTTGTCTCGTGCAATTTTTGCACCTTCGTCATGATGAAGTATCCAAAAACATAAATTGAGAGAAGGTGTCTTCGAATTTCTTAACAAAAAAAATAGTATTGTCACTAATGTTTATCGCTCATATTTTTTTCTTAGTTTATTCGGTGTGACATATTTTTTGTTGGTAAAAAAGTCTTACATATGCTAAACAAAAACATGTATGTGGTGTAAATTTAGCCAATCAGTTCCAATTCCGTACATTCTTTATTCCCCCAATATCAAAATTGCCCAGTTGTAGGAATATGTATGTGGGTTAGAGATAAGAGAGAGGTTATTCGTCCTCACCCATCTGGGTATAATCCCACTAGAGTGAAGACCTCGCTATTGTTTGGAAGTCACTTCTCAGTAAGTCTATGTTCAGTTAATCCCCTTCGACGAGGATCCCCACCAGACCAAACAAGCTGTATAAGGGTAACCCATGCTGTCGAGACAAACCTCAACTAGCCACGGAAAATATGGTCGATCGTCAACTTACAAAATCAGTTAAATGACAAAAGTAATGTTTATTTGCAAATCTTGACAATTCTTACCACCGCCGACAAATTTTCATCCATTCAAAAAAGTGTTGCACTTATCCACCTCCCCGAATAAATTGCAAGGTGAGAGAGACGTAAGTAGGAACCTAAACCTTTCTGCAAAGTACAAAGCATGTGATCAAAATCACATTACTTTATAGCTAACCACAACAAAAGCGAATAATAATAATTCTAGACTTTGCCGAAACTGCCTACACTGTCACCTCGCTATATACACATGTCAGCTTGTCACGGTAGCTGAAGCATACACCTATGCCACGGTTGGTACACCGGGTCTAGCTAGCTAGCCAAGTAGAGTCATGTGCATGCTATTGCTAGCTAGGCGAGGCGACAGGGACCGATCGCCCATTGTGTGGTGGGCACGCACGACGGTTTTACCCTTGGGTTGCCCATGATGAACGGATGGGATCTCGACATGTGTCCGCGCATGATCTTCTTCGTCCTTCGGTCGTCTAATCTAATCGCCGTTGTCGGAACTCGGAAGCATTGCAGGTCCCGACCAACATCGATCGAGAAGGGCCTAAGTACTGCAGTCCTTCACCTTTATTTCTCCGGATCGGCCTCCAAGGAAAAAAGATTGTTGTGAAAACTGAAAAGTAAAGTATGACTTTCATCGTGCACCAGAGTCCAGAGGGTATTGAAAATAATAAGATGGTGCACAAAGAGACAGAGCATATCACATGGTCGAGCACACATCAGATCGATCAGTGGGCACGCGGGTGCACAAAGAGACAAAGAGAAGAGCTGGTCCTGTCCTGTCGCGGGCGGCAGATTGTTGCGCACTAGCTAGCTCGCGCCAACTTTTTACCACCATGAGATCGATCGAGCACTTTGTACGTCTCGACTCTTGACAGTATTGTTTGAGCTATATGCACCCAAGGTCCCATAACTTGTCCAAGAGGTGCAGATTAGTTCCATAAGTTGTAAAATGGGGTGCGGCGGTCCTACAACTTGTATTAGACGTGCAAATAGGTCCACAGCCAATCAGAGACGGACACGTGGCATTGTAAATTTTACAGAAAACCACCTGTATATTTATCTAGGAGAGTCCTCGCCTCTGGGTCGCTCTCGGGCGACTTCGAGGCGCCCCAGCGCCGCCGCCACTACATCCCCAACCTCCAATCCCCTCAGCACCCCCCCCCCCCTCGCCGGAGGAGGCCAACGGCTGACGGCAGCGGCGGGGCGCCCAACGCCGCCGCCACAAGCGCCGGGGAAGGCCAACGTCTGACGGCAGCGACGGGGCGCCTCCGCCCCTGATCCCGGCACCTCGAATCGACGTGATCCTGTCATCGATCTGCCGGCGACGGCGAGCAGAACGTGGGCGGATGATTTTCTCGCGATCCAGATCGGACTCTGCCGCGCGTATAGATCACGCCATCGTCGCGCGGCCGTGGTCCCAGGAGCTACCGGCGCTCGGTGCCCTCTACCTGAGCTGATGGTGTGGGATGCCCACTATCGCGTCAGAGGGCCGATGCTGATCTCTACATCACCAACCGTCATCGACAACATAGTTCCTGCACCCCCTACTCGTTTTCGGTGTGGCCGGAGATATGGTTCTTCAGATATGGATACCTGCCTAGTCGGTGGAGTCCCACTTTGGAATGGTTTCGACCACCAAGCATGGCGACAACATCGTGGGCAGCCAGGACGTGAAGATCGGCGCAAGAGACAGGGTTGGCGGGGCACGGAGCTGCTGGCACCGGATCATGAAGGTGGTACACAGAGACATGGGCTATTTGCCTGCTCTGAGTTGTGCTGATGTCGTCGGGGTTCTCGCCGTGGATCAGGAGAAGTTCGCTGGTTGAATGAGTGGGGTTGGCGACACCGGCAGGCTTCTTTTTAGGTGGTCTCAATCCTCCGGGTGAAAACCTGTAGTCCGACCTTGTGGTTGGGTCTGGCAATGGCGGCTTCGTAGTCATTCCCTTGTTGAAGGCATTTTGTTTGGGGATTGTACCTTCTCCAGGGTGAAAATCCACGATCTGACCTTTGGTTAGACCGGACGACGAGAGTGTTTCCTTCTTGGGGGCGTCGTTTTGGAGAACCTTTTCCGGAGTGTAGGTGTAGTCAATACTGCTCTTGATGCAACGAGTCTTTTTTTCTTCTTCTTTTGCTTTTCGGATGTGTGCATCCTTGATGTTTAGAATTTTCTAGTCATTATGTTGTTATAGAGGCTGGGTGTAATTCATATCATCTTAGTCTATATTACTAGTAAACAAGCGAACATTATCTTTCCTAAACGCACCCCAACACACGTACGCAGAATATCTAAGACCAAATAACACCTCACGATCAGCCAACTTGATTACATCTAACCGTCCACGTCAAACACAAAACCTCACCAGACGTATACTTTTCTGTACAAGAAGACGTATACTTTTCATAAAAATTATGAAACTTATATATACATTATTACTTTCTCCGTTCTGTACAAGAAGACGTATACTTTCTACCTCGGCCAAACAGAGGTAGTATTACCTTTTATATTGGATTGATTAATAGATTAGAATACAAGAGATTGGATTGTCTATTTTATCTAGTTCGGCATAATCCAAAACGACGTGAATGGCAGTGCACTAAGTTTAGCACTGCAATATTGTTAGTGATATATGGTGATAAATCATTTGGAAGAATATAACTTTAAGTCAAAATATTGTTATTTTAAAGGGGATCCAAGGTGGTCTAACATCAATTTGGGCGTTCGGGTTATCCAAAATAAATTGGACAATGTTAATTCAAATTAAAAAATATTTTTCGGTTTTTTGAAATTATGTTAATTCTGAATGTTCTGGGATAGAAAGAAAGGTACATTTCTTCTTGATCAAGAACGAAAGATCCTTTCGTCTTCGACGCAACGTGAATGCTAGTAAAATAAGCATGATTAATACCTTTCCCCGCTTGGTGGCCTAGGTAGAAAGGTTTCTGGATGAGATTGGCAACGTGGCCCATAGCACCTTTTTGCTTTTGGGCGAGGTAGAAAGATACTGATCGATTTAGACGAAGTCGACATCGTATATAATATTAAAAAAAACTATTTCCGCGTATTACCTTTTCAATTTCTCTAAAAAGTAATAATTTTTTCTAAAAAAAAAAATCCTTTGCTAGCGCATGTATAACAAGAAATTATCCACGAGCTTGCTTTCTTCCGAGCTAGCGAGCATGCATGATTGCATGAAGAGTTGCCGACTGAACTGGATCGAGCAGGAAGGGTCGAGTCGAGCAGTAAATTTGTAGGCAGGCAAACACACGGTGCGTTTTTGCTCACTAGTCACTTTAGCTGTCGGGTAGGCCTAAATCCGAACGCCACCATTGCGATCGTCTACACTGTACAACCATACTATGTTAATCGGCAGTGGTAGTCGGCCGCAGCTAGGTAGCCCCACTGTAGCCGTGCCGGCCTAGGCCGAGGAATCACCCGTTCATCCGGAGGTGTCTTGCACGGACGGCAACGCTGCCATTGACAGAGTCCCATCACTTGACCGGCACGGACGGCAACGCTGCCATTAACAAATTAACGCACGGCGCCGTCGCGGCATGCACCACCCGCGGCGCCAGGAAATGGCTGGTGGGTATTCCCACCGGCAAAAAAATTTTCAGTACTGAGTGTATCTAGGAAAATTCGGATGTCTCGTACCTGGCTCACTCCTTAGTCCTTACTAGCGATTTGGCGAACAAGCGAAGTGGGGCGATGACCGACGAGGCGATGCAGCGGTGGGCGAGTGCCGGAGGACGGGCGGCTACCGGCTAGCCGCGGGGCGGGGGCGCGGGCGACAACCGATGAGGCGATGCAGTGGGGCAGCGGTGGGGCGAGCGCCGGCGGCCGGCGGATGGGCAGCTGGCCGGAGTGGGACGGCCAGTGATGGGGGCAGCGGGCGACGGGGCGAGCCGACGAGCACCGACAGCGCCGTTGGCGTGGAGGAGGCGAGGAGCAGCCGAGCAGCGGAGTAGGTCGGCGTCTCGCGCAGAAGCTCCGTCACTAGGCGGCGGCCGGGCGGCGGCTCTCTGGGACTGGAGGAAAGAAAGAAACAACGGAATAGGGCAGGGGAAGTGGGAACGGAAGAGGCAGAGGCTGTTGCGTGCGATACTGCCATTGCAAGGAGCGAGAAACGTTGGTTGGGCTGTGCCTGTGCACTTGTCCCTGCCTTCGTGGGCTGGGCTGAATCTTGGATATATGTACATATTTTTCCCACCAAAATCTTTGGTATTCCTAGGAAGACAGGGCATACCCGTGGCGCCGCCACTGCCCACACGTACGGTGCTAGCTAGTTGCTGCACCGGCTGGCCGGCCGGTCCTTCCCGTGCGCCTTATCACGGAGGTAGCTTGTTCCGCCGGCGCACGTTACGGCCGGCGACTGGCGGCAGCGAAGCCGATCATCGGATCGTGCCGGCGTGACGGCCGGCGAGGATGGAGTTGGGTGGAACGGCCCCCAAAGTCCCCACCTACCTCCCTTCCGCCACGGGAGAATATCTAGTGCTCCCACCCATTAGGGTGCTACAATTGCTACCATCAAAAAATTCAAATTTAACTGATTTTAAAAATTCTACAAAAAATTGTGGATGTTCACGAGGTACATTTGTACAACCTCCAAAAATTTCAGCTGCAAATTCGTTATGAATGCTGAGAAACAAAAATGACAAATCTGCTGTGAATAGTGTCATGGCCACTATTCACAGCAGATTTGTCATTTTTGTTTCGCAACATTCATGTCGAATTTGAAGCTGAAATTTTTGGAGGTTGTACAAATGTACCTCGTGAACATCCACAATTTTTTGTAGAATTTTTGAAAACAGTTAAATTTGAATTTTTTGGTGGTAGCAATTGTAGCACCCTAAAGGGTGGTAGCACTAGATATTCTCCCCTTCCGCCACCTGGTGCAGGCAATCGACGCAACGGCTCTCGCTCCTTGACCTGCCTCGCCCACGTGCCTGCGCTTGCCTGTGTGCTCTGATGGCGAGGCATGCGTGGAGCTAGCGCAGAACAGGTGGGTGGTGATCCATCTCAGCGTCAGCGAGTATACGCTGGATTTCAGGACTGTGATTTGGATGGCACACTGAATTTGTCCCGCTTGCGCGCGGTGTCCATCGATCGACCTGTTTCGTCATCAGGTGTGCGTGCTGTCTGATCTACCGGTTTCGTCGATTGCATATATAGCCGCGTCGGTGACCGGCCGCTTATATCACTCTCTCTCTCACAGAGAGAAATAATATATAATACATGTGTTGTAAATAATCTGAAAACAATCCTGCGGTTCTAGTTTAGTTGTGCAGTTATATGAACCACATATAACACCACTGTATTTTATGGTTAAACTGGATTGTTTTCAACACAATCAACCAAAAACACTTCTGATCTATAGATGAGGAAAATTTAGCATGTTGATTATAATGTAGGAAAATCTATGACTTATATTTCACAGTGATCCATAAACTGCAGTATTTTCTTTATAATGGCTAACATCATGGTTGTGAGTTAAAGAAACTAATCATAGTAAATTGTTACATATTTCAGGTCAATGTATACCCATCCACCTGATTCTTTGCTAAATTATTTACATAGTCCGCAAACCCCGCCATTCCCCCCAATGCATCGTCCATCAAATTTTCTCAACCCCCAACAAGGACAGCCTAGCATGGAAATTTTTCATTTCGTTGGTGTCCCTCCCCAATTGAGTTCATTTTCGACACCGCCACCACCACCGCATACTAAAGGGAATCCATCATCTTCTCGAGCTGGTTGGGCCAAAGTGGCTCCATCATCTAAAGGCTCTTCTTAAAGGAAAAAAAAAACTACGTCAATCTTGAGGAGGATCCGGGGCATCCCCGGACAGCACAACGTTTGCCTTGGACATCGGAGGAAGAGACGAGATTGGTGAATACTCAAATTACTATACTATTCTTTTTTTTTTTGCATGGGAGCACGACTAACAAGCAGCATTGACGATGATGATGATCCTAATGACACACACCAGGAAGATGATGACGATGCAACAAGCAGCATTGACCTAGCTGATTTGTACACGCTTGACGAATTCATTGCCGAGGAGGATGTCTTGGATTCTTTCGTCGACGAGGTGGCTGTACAAAGCCGTCGACTTGATAGAGTAACCATGATGTATACTGCTGGACAACTGTATCGTTCATACGTCAAGCGTATCCAGGGCTTTTGTTTGATTGATTAAATATGCATATCTAGTCGAGTGCCGGGCTGGTACGGACAAGCGGCTCCTTTCGGTGTCTGTTTTTCTTCTCCTTCAAAAGGGGACGCGGTTCAGCAAAGGGAGGCAGGGTGCTGTAGCTGTTGTTGACTACAGCAGCGTGAATGAAGCAGGATTACGTGCGCGATCTTCTTGATCAAGTCTTGCAAATCGTAGTACTACAGTAGCTTTCAAGAAGAAAATCGCATTACTCCATCGTTAGGTGTCAACCCAGAATACTACAGTACATATCTTCCTTCCAAAGGAAATCACCCGCGCGTGTGTCACACGAATCACATCCATCGTGTGCTGGATCGACCTGCCCGAACAAGCATGCATGATTACTGAACGGTCCGTGTCAACAGTCGAGCACAGCCACAGAAATAAAGGATCACGAGCAGATCGCTAGCTGATGTACGTAGCCGTAGTCTCAGGGTGCCGAGTGCTGATCCTTACTTGTGTTTTTGGTAGCCAGTGTTAGAGTATATATGTGTATAGTAGTTTCCCCACCTGTTAGTGGGCTTTCTGTATATTTGCCTGTACCTGTACTATATATATTGTGGCCTTTGGCCCCTGGTAATACAACAAGTCTATTTCCCTAACATGGTATCAGAGCCGTAGGGTTCTTTTTCCTCTCATCTCGCAGCCGCAACCGCCGCCCGCCTCGGCACCTCGCCACCGCGTCCGGTCGTCGCCCGCTACCTCTTCCTCATCCACACCCGCGCCGTCCGCCGCCCTCCTTTTCCTCTTCCTCGCGCGCCCACCCGCCGCCCTACTTTTCCACACCCGCGCCCTCCACACCCGGCCGTGGCCTTGCTCCACCCGTCGCCCGGCCTCCGGCCTCCCCATCGCCCGGCCTCTCCGTCGCCCAGCCTCTCCGTCGCCCGGCCCACCCGTCCCCCGGCCTCCACGTCGCCCGGCCTCCCCGTCGTCACCTCCCGCGCATCGCCCGGCCTCCCCGTCGCCCGGCCTCCCACGCGTCGCCTCCGGCCGCAACACCTGCGCCGCCATCCGGCCACCCGCCGCCCGGCCCTCCCGTCCACCTCCCGGCCGGCCCTCTGCATCCAACGCTCGCTGCCGGCCCTCCGCATCCGCACTCCTGCGCCCGGCCTCTCGTCCGTCCCCTTCTCGATTCGATCTGGTTCCAGGTTGATTCGATCTGGTAGCTCCCTGGCTTCTTTTTGATTCGGTAAAAAAAAAAAAAAAAACAGGTACAATGTCTTCCTCGTCGGGCTATGTTGCGATTCCTCGCTGCCCGGTGATTTTTGATGGCGCGAATTACCCTGATTTCGCTGCCTTCATGCGCGTCCATATGCGCGGTCTTCGTCTTTGGGGTGTGCTTTCTGGCGAGGTCTCCTGTCCGCCGCGCCCCGTTGCTCCTCTGGCACCCATTGCGCCGCCGCCTGTTGCCCTTGCTTCCGATGCTACTCAGGAGGCTAAGGATGCAGCCCAGAGTGCTTATGACACTGCTCTGGCTGATTATAAAGGGAAGGTCGAGGAGCATTCTACTGCTGTTGCGACGTACCGGCTGGATCTGTCTGACTACGCTCAGTGGATAGATGAGGATGCTCGTGCTGCTGCTGTTCTCACTTCCAGTGTTCTGCCTCAGTATGCTGCTGAGTTCATGGGTCTTCCCACTGCTGCTGCTCGGTGGACTTTTCTTCGTCAGCGCTATCAGCCTCCCGAAAATGAGCATCTCCGAAAAGTGCTCCCTTGCGAATTAGCTAGGCCGTCTGGCGATGCTCTTTACCTGTCCGTGGTTCGTCAGGAGCATGATCTTCAGCAGGACGATTCCACTATTGATGACTTCTACACTCAGAGTGCTGCTATATGGCGTCAGCTTGATTCTCTTCGTACTGCTGTGTGTGGCACCTGTCCCTGCTGTCTGACTGTGCGCGCAGATATGGAGTTTCAGCGTGTCTATGAGTTCTTGTCGCGGCTCCGCAAGGAGTTTGAGCCGCGCCGTGCCCAGCTGCTTGCCCGTGGTCGTGTTCCGCTCTCTGAGGTACTAGCTGAGCTTCGGGCTGAGGAGACTCGTCTTCGTGGTGCTGGTCTTCTTGAGGTTCCCTCTGTACTTGCTGCTCGTGGTCCTCCTGTGCCGCCTGCTCGTGGTCCTTCTGTGCCGCCAGCCTCGTTGCGGTCTCCAGGTCCGCCGATACTCTCTCCTCCTCCAGCCCAGAGTCAGCCTCAGCAGCCCCGTGCGTCTCCTCGTCCTCCCTGCGCCTACTGTAACAGGTCAGGTCATGATATCTCGAGCTGCTGGAAGAGGGATCCCAGCTTACGTCAGCAGTTCCTTGCTCGTCGGCAGGCTGGTTCTTCAGGATCTTCTGCTGTTGCCCAGGCTGGATTGTCAGGATCTTCTGCTGCTGCACTGTCTGATCAGGACATTATCCGAGGTCTTCGTAGTCTGCTCGCTGCTACAGGCTCTTCCTCGACGGGTACTGCTGGTTCTGTGACTAGCTCTTCGGGCACCGTGCGACCACCACCTTCTACACAGTCAGGTACGTCATCCCCGTGGTATCTGGATTCTGGAGCTTCTTTTCATATGACTTCTGCGTCTTCTATTCTTTCTGCTCTTCGCTCTTTTATTTCTCCTGTCCGTGTTATCACGGCTGATGGTACCTCTCTTCCTGTTTCCAGTCGAGGCACCCTTTCTACTTCCTCTTTCTCTGTTCCTGATGTTTCTCATGTTCCTAGTCTTAAGATGAACCTGTTTTCTGCTAGTCAGCTTACTGATTCTGGTTGTCGCGTCATTCTTGACGCTGATTCTTGTGCTGTTCAGGACCGTCATACACAGGCCCTGGTTGGAGCTGGCCCTCGCAGCCTTGAGTCCCCGGGGCTATGGGAGTTAGACTGGCTTCGCGTTCCTTCCGCTGACACTTCATCAGCCAGTCCTTCTGCGGTTGCTGCTTCTGTCACTGGCTCTTTTCAGCAGTGGCATCATAGGCTGGGTCATCTTTGTGGCTCCCGTTTATCGTCATTAGTTCGTCGTGGTCTTCTGGGGTCTGTCTCAGGAGATGTGTCTTTACATTCGTGTCAGGGTTGTAGGTTAGGCAAACAGATTCAGCTTCCCTATCCTACTAGTGCGTCTGTATCTCAGCGACCTTTTGATTTAGTTCATTCAGATGTTTGGGGTCCGGCACCCTTTGCTTCTAAAGGGGGCCATCAATACTATATTTTGTTTATTGATGATTTTTCACGGTACACCTGGTTATTTTTTATGCGCTCTCGCAGTGAGGTGCTTGCTATTTATCAGCGCTTTGTGGCCATGGTTCGTACTCAGTATTCCACTCCTATTCGTGTGTTTCGTGCTGATTCTGCAGGAGAGTATATCTCCCAGCACCTGCGTGGTGTCCTTGCTGAGCAGGGCACCCTTTCCCAGTTCTCGTGTCCCGGCGCCCATGCTCAAAATGGTGTCGCCGAGCGTAAGCATCGTCATATTCTTGAGACTACCCGTGCTATGATGATTGCTTCCTCTCTTCCGCCGCATTTCTGGGCTGAGGCTGTTGCTACGTCGACTTACCTCATTAACATTCAGCCTTCTGCTGCCCTTCAAGGTGGCATTCCTCTCGAGCGTCTTTCTGGTACCTCTCCAGACTACTCGGCTCTTCGTTTATTTGGTTGCGCTTGCTATGTTCTTCTTCCTCCTCACGAACGCACCAAACTGACCGCTCAGTCTGTTGAGTGTGTTTTTCTTGGATACAGTGATGAGCATAAGGGCTACCGCTGTTGGGACCCTGTTGGTCGTCGGATGCGCATCTCCCGTGATGTCACGTTTGATGAGACGCGCTCCTTCTATCCTCGCCACACCTCTGGCACTTACCCGGTGGATGATATCTCTTTTCTCCTTTTTCCTGATTCACCTCCTGCTGTCTCTTCTCCACCTCCTAGTTCTTGTGCGCCTCCTCCATCTTCGGCGCCATCCTCTCCTCCGCCTAGTACTCCTCGTTCTCCGGCTTCGGCTCCTCCTTCTCCTATTCCTTCTTCCTCTTCTTCTGATGAGTCGTCTTCCGCCGATGAGTCTTCCCATTCACGGCCTGTTCGTCAGCGTCGTCCTCCTGACCGTTATTCTCCTAGTAAGTATGGTCTTTCTGTTGTCTCCGAGCCGACTTCTTATCGGGATGCTGAGCGTCATCCTGAATGGCAGCTTGCCATGGCTGAGGAGATCGCTGCGCTTGAGCGCACTGGCACCTGGGATCTTGTTTCTCCCCCTTCTGGTGTTCGTCTTATCACGTGTAAGTGGGTCTATAAAATTAAGACCCGCTCTGATGGATCTCTCGAGCGCTATAAAGCGCGTCTTGTGGCTCGTGGCTTTCAGCAGGAACACGGCCGTGACTATGACGAGACTTTTGCCCCTGTGGCTCATATGACCACTGTTCGTACTCTTCTTGCTGTTGCTTCTGTTTGACGCTGGTCTGTGTCCCAGCTTGATGCTCAGAATGCTTTTCTTAATGGCGAGTTGAGTGAGGAGGTTTATATGCAGCCTCCTCCTGGGTATTCTGTTCCTGATGGGATGGTTTGTCGTCTTCGACGATCTCTATATGGCCTGAAACAGGCCCCTCGTGCCTGGTTTGAGCGCTTCTCCTCAGTGGTTATCGCCGCAGGCTTCTCTCCCAGTGCTCATGATCCTGCACTGTTTGTCTACACCTCTCCTCGGTGTCGGACCTTGCTGCTTCTCTATGTTGATGACATGATCATCACCGGTGATGACCCTGAGCACATTGCCTTTGTTAAGGCTCGTCTACGTGAGCAGTTTCTCATGTCTGATCTTGGTCCTCTTCGCTACTTTCTTGGGATTGAGGTTTCTTCTACTGCCGATGGCTTCTTTATCTCCCAGAAAAAGTATATTCAGGATCTTCTTTCTCGGGCTGATCTTAGTGATGACCGTACTGTTGAGACTCCTATGGAGCTTAATGTTAAGCTTCGTCCTACTGATGGTGATCCTCTTTCTGATCCCACACGTTATCGTCATCTTGTTGGGAGTCTTGTTTACCTTGCTGTCACTCGCCCGGATATCTCTTATCCTGTTCATATTCTGAGTCAGTTTGTCTCAGCTCCTACCACCGTTCACTATAGTCATCTCCTCCGTGTTCTTCGTTATCTCTGTGGCACTATTACTCGTCGTCTTTTCTTCCCTAGTTTCAGCTCTCTCCAGCTCCAGTGTTACTCGGATGCTACGTGGGCGAGTGATCCTACGGATCGTCGTTCACTTTCTGCTTACTGTGTGTTTCTTGGTGGTTCGCTTGTTGCTTGGAAGACGAAGAAACAGGTAGCGGTTTCCCGTTCGAGTGTTGAGGCTGAGCTGCGGGCTATGGCTTCGTTGATTGCTGAGGTGACCTGGTTACGGTGGTTGCTTGCAGATTTTGGGGTCTCTGTTACGACACCCACTCCTCTTTTGTGTGACAGTACAGGTGCTATCAGTATCGCACGTGATCCGGTCAAGCATGAGCTGACCAAGCGTATTGGTGTTGATACTTTTTATACACGTGCTCAGGTACAGGATCAGGTTGTTGCGCTTCATTATGTGCCTTCAGATTTGCAGTTGGCGGATTTCTTTACAAAGGCACAAACCCGAGTGCAGTATGACTTCTTACTCTCCAAACTCAGTGTTGTGGATCCACCATGAGTTTGAGAGGGGGGTGTTAGAGTATATATGTGTATAGTAGTTTCCCCACCTGTTAGGGGGCTTTTTGTATATTTGCCTGTACCTGTACTATATATATTGTGGCCTTTGGCCCCTGGGAATACAACAAGTCTATTTCCCTAACAGCCAGCATCTAATTTTGAGCTTTGTGAGACTTGCTGGTCAGGGAGCGGCGGAGGTCGACGGAGACGACACTGCATGGCGGTGGCGGAGCTCGGCGGAGACGCAACATGGCGGCAACATAGCTTGACGAAGACGAAACGACATGGCTGTGGCGGAGCACGACGGAGACGAAACGACATGGTTGTGGCGGAGCACGACGGAACGACACGACATGACGGCGGCGGTGGTCACCGACGACGATAGAGTTTACGGCAGCAGCGCTGGAGCTTGCGGCGTAGCACCACAAACACATGATGAACGCCATCACAGCATGCCGAGGTTGAAAAACACACTTACAATAAGAACCGTCTAAATACGCGCTCATACGACAGACGATCTATTCGTCTACGATCATCAAAATGAAAAACTTCATACACAAGAGTTGTGCGAAATGACGAGGTGAAGCTACATGTCGAAGGCAATTTCAAATAGTCGATCCTGTGCGACGAATTTAACAAAATTAGTCTCAAAAAGCTTCAAACATGAACACGAAACTAAAAGGTAGCAATTAACAAAAATCAGAACGGGCTGTCAGAATGGAACCACATCGTTAATCCGCACGGAGGAAAGAACGAGCCAGGCTTCAGAAGCACGATAGATTCGAGCGTGCCTGCTGAGCCTAGCATGAGCCTGCTTTAAACAGCGCGCTGGCCACGTTTAAGAGCCCACCCAAACAACCAAATGCCAGACGCAGCTGGCGGGCCATTTTCAAGGGCCTCCGCAGGCTACCAAACACGTCCTAAGAGAATCGCCGGCCGAGCGGTACCAGCAAGATATAGGATGGTGTGTCGTCCAGCTTCCTGAAGTGGGATATGATGATTGCGATTTGGCAATGCATGTATCAGCGTCGGGCCATCGCCCATGTCAGTGGCTACTGTAGGAACTAGTAACTTGAGATAGAGTGGAGATTTGGTCGTTTAATAAAAAATTAAAAATAGTTACGACTTACAAAGATATTGAAAAAAATCTCTGGTGTAGAGAAGTGTGTATCTCACAACCATGCAAAACATCAAGTTCAAATACACTATATTCTAGGCTACAAAAAAATAACAAATCAGATAAAAAAATTAAAGATTTGAAAATGTACATACTCAGATCCACACTTTTATCATTCTTGGTGTAGCCTAAAATACATTGTATTTGAACTTGATATTTTTAATGGTTGTGGAATAGGCCATTACCTACATCCGGGATTTTTTTTTCAATATTTTTGAAATGTTTAAATATTTTTTTTATTTTTTTATATACTAGGATCACTAGAGCTTGGGAGCCAAAACCACTTTTTCAAAATATCTATGTTAATCCGTTATCAGTAGCGCGGTCATTCTTCTACTAGTCTCCTTCTATTGCGAACTCATGCGTGGGTTTTATAATCACAAAATTACGTAGGAGTAAGTAGATTGTATTCATACTAGAAGGCTGCAACTTTACAGTTTTTGGCTTATAAAGAGGACAACTTAAATTATCATGAAAGTCATAAGCATGTTTTCCTCTCTCAAAATAGTTTCTAGTATCATTTTTTATTTTAGTATCATGGTTGCAGTAATAATTTTGAAATAACACAATTACAAACCACACATATTTTTCAGCAAGAGCATATTTCTCCACTATGGTAAAGGTTGGAGAGCTTAAGAATAATGCAGGACTCTTATGAATGTTAAAGACATTAAGATACTCTCATGAATGTTAAAGGTATAGAGTTAAGCTAGTAGTTCAACTTATGAATGTTAAAGAAATTAAGATACTCTCATGAATGCTAAAGATAGAGAGTTAAGCTAGCAGTTCAATTTCTACTTTAAAAGCTTCTGTAAATTTGCTAACATATTGATATTCTAGAAACTACTATTAAGATATTTGTTAGACTCTACAAAATAAATATGCCTATCGAAATGTGAAAGCTATGTAAATCTTAATGCAACTACAAAAAAAGAGGCGTCTAATTTGTCAATTCTTATGTGTATAGTTTATGTTATAATATACATTTAAATTTAACATAAGGTAAGTATTTTTTTTAATGTACAGTACAAGAAATAAGCTAAATTTAATACTGTTAAATCGTCATTTTTTTTAACTTTGCTAACTACGCAACGGAAATATACACTTATTAAGATTGTAGTATAATCAAATAAGGTATTTAGAAGTATATGAGTTTAGTGTAAATTATATTTAGTGGTGGGTGTTGGGGAGATGAACCCCGGATATCCCAAAGAGGCTCACACCTTCGAACTCATGCCGGCTGAACGATGCCGCCTGCACTGCGCCGGCTGGAACGGGCCGCCTGCGCCTACCCGGATGCAGACGTCCGGCTGGACTGAAGCCGGACCAACCACCCGACAGTTCCGTACCAGTGGGCCAGCCCCGCATAACCGCTCCTGGTGAACAGTACTTCTGTCGGGCATCCCCTGTACAGAATCATGACAACGAGTTCCAGCCGGACCAGAGAGTAGATGATGTCATAGGGATAATCCTGTAAATTCCTTGTAACCCAAAACCCTAACCCGTTGCCTATATAAGGCGGGCTAGAGCCTCCTGCGTGAGGCATGCAACAGCAAGCAACCAGAGGACAGAAGACAGTAGTAGGAGATCATCTTCCTCCTCCAGCCGGCCCAGTAGCCACGAAACAGCTCCAGGAGCACCACTTGTAGCCCGATTCCACGTTCTAAGCAATAAGAATCAAGAAGAGCAGGACGTAGGGGTGTTACCTCATCACGAGGGCCCTGAACCTGGGTACATCGCGTGTGTTTGCGTGCTTGTTACCCAATCCCGCGCGAGCGCCATCGTTGCCTTGTCCCACACTTGTTTTCCATCGTTGATGGATATGTCGTTGATGCCACCACGACATTTGGCGCCCACCGTGGGGCTAGCGGCGAGCGGAATCACGTTCTGCGTGGGATCCCGGACCGTAGATGATCGGCGAGTCGTCTCCGGCCTCGTGCTCTCCATCGGCTCCATCGGGTGCGTCCTCGACAACACCAAGAGCTTCGCCGACGTGGGCTTCACCAGCGGAGGCACCGTCGTCACCTTCGGCGACTTCCACGTCTACGTCGCCGTCGCCGCCAAGGAGTACCCGGAGGAGGTCTACTCGTGCTTGGCTCCTTCGGTCTTCGACGCTAGCATCCGCGACAGCGACTCCACCTTCGGCTACCTCAACTCCGGCGACGCAGACTGCGACGACGCCAAGCTCAACGTCTACGCCGAGGTGCACATGGTCGAGCACGTGGCGGCAGGAGGCGGCATCGCCTCAACTGTTCATGAAGCCGGAGAACCCTCTCGCTTCCAGCGCAACCTCGAGGCTGACTTCGTGTTGCTGAGCACCCCCATCGCGCCGGGTGCGGACCCAGCCAAGGCGGCGGCTGATCTCGAGAGGATGCGTCAACAGATATACGACAAGGCTCTCCACCTCGCATCGACGCAGCGCCGACTCAACGCCGATGCGCGAGTACAACACCGTCCACGATTTCGAGCCGGCAAGGGGCAACACGGAAAAGCTGAACGAAATCAGGCGCAAAGGAGGGGATCTCGGTGGTGCTCTGAACCGGGCTGGCCATCCGCACGAGCATTCGGACATCGTCTTGCCCGAGTACAGTTGCCCGGTGCAAAACATGAAGGCTGCGGAGGCGGCAGCAGCAGAACTACCTCATCTTCAAGGCGAGGAACTACGTCAACAAGCGCGCCGGGTCCAAGAGCTCATCGCCGCGGCTAACCGGCAGCAACGCGAAACCGAGGCAACGGCGAGCAGGGAGCATCACGATCCGCCCCCAGGCTATGACGCAGCCGGCAAGTCTAAGCAAGGCGTCGAGGCGTCATCCACGAGCCGCGGCAGGGCGAAGGACAAGCAACCACGAGCTCATCGCGAGAGGAGCGCGAGTTCGCATCCTCGTGATCACGGCCGCGATCCGGCTGGGCGACATGAAGACGGCAACCGGAATGATCCGCCAGCCGGCCGCAGCGTCAAGGAGCGAGTCGGACACAAGGTCACCATCGACCAGCGCCTGGGACCGCTGGGGCCCGAAACGGGCCACGACGCGCACAACCGCATCGACGCGCTCAAGGCGTCAAGCATCATCGAGGAAGAAGATATCGCCGCACATCGCTGCTTCGGACCTCACATCCGGACCGAGCAGTTCCCTAAGGGATTTACCCTCCCAAGGGACACACCCAAGTACAACGGCACCGCGAAGCCGGAAGACTGGCTCGCCGACTACGTCACGGCAGTCAACATCGCAGGCGGCAACAAGCGGGTAGCTGTATGCTACGTGCCGCTCATGCTCCAGGGATCGGCTCGGACCTGGCTAAACAGCCTTCCGGCTGAAAGCGTCAACAACTGGCTGGACTTCGAGGAAGTGTTCAACCGCAATTTCACTGGCAGCTACCTGCGCCCCGGCAATGCACAACTGCTCGCGCTGTGCAAGCAGAAGGATGGCGAGTCGGATCGTGCTTACCTCACCCGATGGACTAGCTTACGCAACTCCTGCGAGGGGATCCTCGAGCTCCAGGCCGTCCAGTACTTCATTCAAGGCTGCCGGGATCAGACGCTACTCTAGCATAGGCTCCTGAGGAAGAGCCCGAAGACCATGGCGGAACTCATGGCGATCACCGACGAGTACGCCACCGCCGACGCGGGCATGACCAACCCGATCCGACTCGACGAAGCCGGAAGGATTATCACAACGGAGCCGGCTGCACGCCGAAGCCGGATGGAGAACCAGGAGGGAGGAAGATCAACCCGACGTGACTCCGACGCATCCGGCAAGCGCAAGTCTACGGACGACCGCGTCGACTCCAAGGTCGTCGCCACCATCGAGGGAAGGCCGGCAGGTGGCTTCGACAACCGCCGCATGAGGACGAGCGGCGACATGCGCTGGACAAGGGCGAAGAACAACTACGAGTCTCTACTCGATCGGCCATGCCGAAACCACGGCGACCGGCCAGCAAACCACACCGTCAGGCAGTGCAACCTTGGCCGTCCAAGGCCGCCACCGTACGAACGGCGAAATCCGCCTCCGCTTCCGGATGAAGCCGGACGGGATGATCGGAGACGCGACGACAGGCGGCGCGAAGACAGGAATCGCGATGACCGCCAGCGCGAGGAACCAAGGAGGGAACGCCTTCCATCTCCGCCACCAGGGGGTCCTGACGGATACCGAAATCCGGATGCCGCCTACATCGTGTTCGTCAGCGAGCGCGACGACAAGCGAAGCCGGTGAGAACGATTCAAGGAGGTGAACGCTGTGGTTCCGCCTGTCCCCCAGTATCTCAACTGGTCAGAAGGAGCAATCACGTGGGATCGCAGCGACCACCCGGAGCTGATGCCTAATCCAGGCGGCTATGCTCTAGTCCTGGAGCCCATGATCATCTCCCCCAAGCGCGCCTGCACCTTCTCACGAGTCCTCATCGACGGAGGCAGTAGCATCAATATCCTCTACCGCGACACGCTGGAGAAGCTGGGCGTCTCCGAGTCCAGCTTGACCCCCAGCCGGACGGTCTTCCACGGCATCGTGCCAGGGCGAGCCGGCTCATCCATGGGGCTCATCCGGCTTGACGTCCTGTTCGGCACCAAGGACAACCACCGCCGCGAGACCATCTCCTTCGAGGTGGTCGACCACTCCAGCGCCTACCACGCCATACTTGGGCGGCCGGCGCTCGCCAAGTTCATGGCGGTACCTCACTACGCCTACCTCAAGATGAAACTACCAGGCCCACGAGGAATCATCACCGTCTCCGGAGACTACAAGCGCTCCATCGCCTGCGCCACCGACAACGCGAAGGTGGCCGAGACCATGGTCTGCAACGAGGAAATGCGACAATTCAAGCGCAAGGCCAGCGAAGAGAAGCTGGAGATTCCGGAGTCGGCCAAGCCGGCTGGCGAGTCGAACTTCCAGGCGGCGCGAGATACTAAGAAGATCTACTTCGACGACAGCGACAAGTCCAAGTTCGTCACTGTGGGGGCGAGCCTGGACCCCAAATAGGAAAGCGCGCTCGTCGAGTTCCTCTGTGAGAACCGAGACATCTTCGCGTGGTCCCCCAAGGACATGCCTGGTGTACCGAGGGAACTCGCCGAGCACTCTTTACACGTCCGGCCAGATGCCAAGCCAGTAAAACATTCTCTACTTCGCTTCGCGGAGGGAAGAAGACAGTTAATAGGAGAGGAAATAGATCGACTGCTCGCAGCCGGATTCATCAAGGAAGTGCAACATCCGGAATGCCTAGCTAATCCAGTGATGGTGGAAAAGAAGAACAAGCGATGACGGATGTGTATCGACTACACTCACCTCAACAAGACCTGCCCCAAGGACCCCTTCGCATTGCCGCGCATCGACCAAGTGATCGACTCCACGGCCAGCTGCGACCTCCTCTCCCTCCTCGACGCCTACTCCAGCTACCACCAAATTCCGCTGAACCCGGACGACCAGCTCAAGACCGCCTTCATCACCCCCTACGGCCCGTACTGCTACACACCATGTCGTTCGGCTTGAAGAATGCGGGGGCAACATACCAGCGCTGCATGCAGAAATGCTTGCACGACCAGATTGGTCGTAACGCGCACGCTTACATCGACGATGTCGTCATCAAGACCAAGGAGAAGCACACTCTCCTCGCAGACCTCAAGGAAACTTTCGACAACCTACATCGCTTCCAGATGAAGCTCAACCCGAAGAATTGTGTGTTCGGCGTTCCAGCCGGACAGCTACTCGGCTACCTGGTGTCGGCACGGAGAATCGAGGCCAACCCGGAGAAAATCGCCGCCATCGACAACATGCGACAGCCATGAAGCGTCAAGGACATCCAAAAGTTCACCGGCTGCCTGGCGTCCCTCAGCCGTTTCATCAGCCGGCTCGGTGAAAAAGCTCTCCCTTTATACCACTTGCTGAAGAAGACTGACAAGTTCGTCTGGAGTGACGCGGCTGTCGCCGCCTTCAAGGAACTCAAACGTGCGATGACCACCACCCCGGTCTTAGCACCTCCGGCTCCGAGGGAGCCCATGCTTATGTACATCGCCGCCTCCAACCGAGTCGTCAGCGCCGTCTTGGTGGTGGAACAAGAGGAAGCCGACAAGCAGCGACCGATGCAACGACCAGTCTACTACCTCAGCGAAGTGCTCTCGCAGTCGAAGCAAAACTACCCGCACTACCAGAAGCTCGTATACGGCGTGTACATGGCAACGAAGAAGCTGAAGCATTACTTCCAAGAGCATCCGATCAAGGTGATAAGTGATGCACCACTTGCCGAGATCATAGGCAACAAGGACGCAACCGGCAGAGTCGCGAAATGGGCGATCAACCTGACGGCGCACGGAGTCGAATATGACAAGAGAACGGCGATCAAATCACAAGAGCTGGCTGATTTCCTAGCCGACTGGACGGAGACGGACCACGTACCACCACCACCTGATTCCGGCGAACATTGGCTCATGCACTTCGATGGTTCCAAAAGATACTGGGGACTCGGCGCCGGAGTCGTCCTCACCTCACCCAAAGGGGGCCGGCTCGAATACGTGCTACAAATCCACTTCACGGCGTCCAACAACGTAGCTGAATATGAAGCTCTCGCACATGGCCTCAAGCTCGCCAAGGCCATGAACATCAAGCGAATCCTCTGCTACGGCGACTCCGACTTGGTGGTCCAGCAAACCACCGGTCATTGGGACGCCAAGGACCCCAACATGGCCGCCTACCGCTTCTTCATCCAGCAACTCGCGGGATGCTTCGACGGATGTGAATTCCACCACATCCACCGCTCCAACAACGAAGCAGCTGACACTTTGGCGAACATTGGCTCTCTTCGGGAGGAAATCCCACCCGGCGTCGCCCTCGAGAAGCTGTACAAGCCATCCATCACGCCGTGTCCAGGCTCCGATTCCATCCGGATGCCGCCGGGCGTGGAGCCGGGCGGGCCGGATCCAGGCAAGTCGGAAGCCGTTGAGGTCCTCGTCATCGAAGAAGCTCCGCCATGGACCCAACCCTTCCTCGCCTACCTCGCCAATGACGAGCTCCCGGCGGACGAGCTCGTTGCCAGGAAAATCAAACGCCGAGCAAGTGCTTACACCATCATCAACAATGAGTTGTACAAGCGTAGCGTTTCTGGAATATTCCAACGATGTGTGAGCCAAGAAGAGGGAATCAAGATCCTCAAGGAAATTCATCAAGGCGAATGCGGCCATCACGCGTCATCAAGAGCAATCGTGGCCAAAGCGTTCAGGCACGGTTTTTACTGGCCGACTGCGCTGGCGGACGCAAACCAGCTGGTCCGACACTGCAATGGCTGTCAACGATTCGCAACGCAGAAACACACGCCGGCTTCAGCGCTCAAGACGATTCCTATCACCTGGCCGTTTGCCGTCTGGGGGCTAGACATGGTTGGCCCGTTGAAGAGGTCCAGTGGCGGCATGACACACCTGCTGGTAGCCGTCGACAAGTTCACGAAGTGGATCGAAGCCAAGCCGATCAAGAAGTTGGATGGGCCAACAACCGTCAAGTTCTTCAAGAGCATCATTTACCGCTTTGGCTACCCCAACAGCATTATCACGGACAACGGATCGAACTTCGTCAAGGGAGAATTCGCCAAGTTCCGCGGCAGGACCAGCATCCGACTCGACGTGGCCTCCGTCGCGCACCCGCAATCAAACGGGCAGGTTGAACGAGCAAACGGCCTCATCCTATCCGGCATCAAACCCTGGTTACTCGAGCCAGTTGAGCGGGTAGCCGGCGCGAGGGAAGAAGAACTACCATCCGTCCTCTGGAGCCTAAGGACAACTCCGAATCGCTCAACCGGCTTCACTCCCTTCTTCCTCGTCCACGGAGCTGAAGCCGTCATGCCAACCGACATCGAGCACGACGCGCCTCGAATCGTGCTGTTCACGGAAGCAGAAGCTAAACAAGCCTATGAAGATGGAATGGACTTACTCGAAGAAGCGCGCCAACTCGCCGAATCAAGGTCGGCAATGTATCAGCAAAAACTACGCAACTATCACAGCCGGCGCGTCAGACATGTCCGCTTTCATGAAGGCGACCTCGTGCTCCGATTAATTCAAGATACCAAGAACATGCACAAGCTATCTTCACCCTGGGAGGGACCGTTCATCGTAAGCAAAGCGCTCATCAACAATGCCTACTACTTGATCGACGCCCGCGAACACAAGAAGGACACGATGGACAAGGAAGGCGATGAAACGGAAAGGCCATGGAATGCTTCACTCCTGCGTCGATTCTACACTTGAGAAAAAACCATGTATGTATCACCCATGCTATAAATAAAGGAACGAGAATAATGAGCACATGAGCAATTTTTTCGCAATTTTTCTGCATTTCCCTTTTCTTAAACTTCCGGCTGCACCGGCAGCCGGCAAAACTTGCCTTTAGCGGCCGTGTAGCGTGGCTAACCTCTAAACGGTTAACTCTTCGAATCCGGTTAAGGCCGGCAAGAGAATAAGCTGGAGGAGGCTAACCACGTGAAAAACGCCAAAAGGAAAGTGCTGCCGGTTGAAAAAACGCTGTTCTGCAAACTCGGCCAAGCCGGCAGCCGGCAACTTCTTCTCCTATTACGGACGATTAACTACACAACGCTAAACGGCTAACTCTTCGAATCCGGTTAAGGCCGGCAAGAGAACAAGCTGGAGGCCGACTGTATGCGAAAGACGTAAGAAACAGAAATCGTTGTCGGCTGAGAAAACTCTGGCCCAACAAACCGGATCCTAACGTTATAGTAGTGTGCATGATCCCGCTGGACGGTGAAGTGCACACGAATGGCGGCGGGAAAGGCTACAGGCGAGTGTAAAATTGAGCTAAGCAAAATAAAAATATTCTCCATAATCGAAAGAGCAAGCTAACCACTTCGTCATTTCATTCTCCGCACAAAAACGCCGCTACCCGGCTCCGGAGAACTCAAGCCGGACACAGGACGACGCACAAGAAGTTCAAACCGATCATCAGTACACAAATACAAGAGCAAAAGCAAATAGCATTCAACATCGTAGGCAAAGCCTTACAACCGGAAGCAGATTACATAAGCAAAAGGAGGAAGTCCACAGGCGGACAACCTCGCCTACAGGCCAGGCCGGCTACAAGATAACCTAAAGCTAAGCGGGAGGCGGAGACATATCGTCATCGCTCTCCTTCCACTCCTTGAGGCACAGGGAGCCGTCGAAGACCTTGACGTAGAGGACCCCAGTTTGGCGCTTCACCTGGAAGTGGAGGATGAAGGGAGGCTCCAGGCGGAAGAACTTAGCAAAAGCTTTCCAGCCGGAGAAGAAATCAGCCCACCGGCGAACCTCCCCACCTTCTTGGCTAACAACGACACGAGCATGTACCTCCCAAGGCCCCTGACGAGCTCCAACCTGATGAAGAAGAAACGTGAAGGGGCCTTCCCCCTCCAGTGCATCGGCGACGGCCCGAGGGAGCCACTGGATGCGCTGGATGGGCTCGTACAGCGTCAAGAGGAACTCTGAAATGGGGAACTCGTCCCAATAAACACCTACAGGAGACTCCGAGCGGGCAGGTGGGGGACTCCGGTTACCACCAGTTGCCGCAACGGCGGCATCTCCATCGCCGCCGCGTCCGAGCTTTGGCGGCCGGCCCCTGCCGCGCTTCGCCGCCGCATTGGAGGACTCTCCGGCGTCCTTCTTCGGCGGACGACCCCGACGGCGCTTGGCCACCACGGGAGAATCCACCCCAATCTCCTTCTTCGGCGCCATGCTTGGATGAAAAGGAGCGAAGTGAAAGAGAAGATGAAGCAAGAAAAGCGCAACCGTACCACTATTTATAAGAGGACACGAGGGTAGCTGAACCGTCAGCGCTCTATCTCCAGGCGACACGTGGACACCAGGGCAAAGGGCGGCGAAGCCGAGGAAGCGAAAATATTCCCGGGGGCTGCGCAGCCGGCAAGCCGGCTCCGCAGACCCGGACGAATCAAACACCCCGAGTCACGGACTCGGGGGCTGCCACGCCGTCAGCCGGCAGAAAAATTCCCGGGGGCTGCGCAGCCGGCAAGCCGGCTCCGCAGACCCGGACGAATCAAACACCCCGAGTCACGGACTCGGGGGCTGCCACGCCGTCAGCCGGCAGAAAAATACCCGGGGGCTGCGCAGCCGGCAAGCCGGCTCCGCAGACCCGGACGAATCAAACACCCCGAGTCACGGACTCGGGGGCTGCCACGCCGTCAGCCGGCAGAAAAATACCCGAGGGCTGCGCAGCCGGTAAGCCGGTTCCGCAGACCCGGACGAACAAATACACCCCGAGTCATGGACTCGGGGGCTGCCACGTCGACAGCCGGCAGAATATTCCCGGGGGCTGCGCAGCCGGCTAGCCGGCTCCGCGCACCCGGACGAACAAATACACCCCGGGTCACGGACTCGCGGGCTGCCACGCCGTCAGCCGGCAGAATATTCCCGGGGGCTGCGCAGCCGCCAAGCCGGCTCCGCGGACCCGGACGCAAATCTACAACACCCCGAGTCACGGACTCGAGGGCTGCCACGCCGGCAGCCGGCAGAAAAATACCCGGGGGCTACGCAGCCGCCAAGCCGGCTCCGTGCACCCGGACGATCAACTAATTCACCCCAAGTCAGAGACTCGGGGGCTGCACGTCATCAAGACGGCGAAAGAGAAGCACAATACGAACAAAAGAAAAGAGAGAAAAATTTCGACCCGGCTTGATACTCAAGCCGGCCCAAAATTTGGGGGCTAGATATGGTGAATACCATCACCAAGATGAGCGCAAACTCTAACACAAAGGCCCAACAATAACAAAGAAAACGATACTCAAGATAGCAACCAACAACAGGGACCAGAATAACAAATTCTACAAGGCAGTCATCAAGTACGCCCAGAATAACAAGGCAGGTAGCACGTCAAGGCAGTTATCAACATAGAATAGCAAAGTTCCACAAGTACACCCGGCATTCCAGGGAAGCAAATAAGTCAAGGAGCAGCAGCATCGGCGGCGGCAGCAGTGTCGCCAGCGCCAGCGTCTTCAGCCGGCCATGCCGCTGAGGACGGCTCGGTAGGCACAAGCTGGGTCAGATCCACCGCCTTGGCAATTCGCTCCGAGGCCATACGAATCTCCGGGCGAAGACCTTCGAGAGATGTGCCCGTGCGGAAGCCTCCAGTCAACATGTCCACCTGCACCTGAGGATACCAAGATTTCACCAGGGCCAGTGCCATATCGCTGCCACCTCGGGCCGCCATTTCCACTTGTTCATCAATTCCAGCAGGAGCCCCGTCGAGACGGCTCGACAGTTCGCACAGAGTTGTTGGGAGAGGGGAGTCAGGCCACAGATTCTCAAACACGCCACCGGCTGCATCCCTTAGCTGGAGGCGGGAAGCGGCAGACGGCAAGGCTCCAGCGGCAGCACCGGAGCTTTCAGGCAGCGCATGTGCAAGGGCAACGGCCTTCTGGACTTGAGCGTCCGCCTCGGGATAGAAGCCTGAAAATCAAGCAAGCAAGATCAGAAAAGAAAGGCCGCCGATAGGATGAAGGAAAAGGGGAGATGCTTTACCAAGAATTATCTCATTGATGCGCTCCGCGTCAGAGACGAGCCTGCTCACGAGCTGCTCGTGCTCAAGCTCGCGTCCTCTGGCCGCCTTGGCTGTTTCGTCACGCGCGTTCATAGCCTCCTTCAGTTTGAGCTTCAGGTCTTCCCCATTCGTTCGAAGGGTCTCTACCTCTTCAGCCAGCCGAACAATCTCAAGGCTGCGCTTCTTGGAGACCTCCACCGCCGACTGGAGATCAACCACAAAGAGTGCATGAGCTGCATCCTTTTCCTTTAGCTTCTCGTTGAGCACGGACAGGGGGACGGAAACGGATAGCTGTTTCTTCAAGCCGGCAAGGGAATTGGGGTCACCTAACGAAACAGGGTCAGCAACAAGTCAGAAGACCAAAGAAAGAACGAGGACACCAAGGCCGGAGCCGGCAGAAGAACGAGATGGTACCTTTGGCAGCGTCGAGCTCTCGCTTAAGCTCCGCGATTTCTTTGGCAGCATTGCCAAGAGCATACTCCACCGACGAGCAAAGCAAGGAGGCATCAGCCAGCTGGTCCTTCACCCTCCTCTCCATCAGCGCCGCCAAGGGGAAATGCCCCGATGCGTCCAGCCTATCTGGTGTAGGGACGGAGTAGAGGGGAGTGCATTCCAGGGTCGCCTGGCGAGGGCCAGGGAGCGAGCTCGTCACCACCGCCATGGCGGTGTCCTTGGCTGTCTCTTCCACCACCGAAGAAGGAAGGGGGAAGGAGCCGCCTTCACCTCCGGTTCCCGGCCGGGGAGCCACCTCGAACGCATCCACCATTGCGGCGTCGCCGTCACCGGCGGCCCGAGACTCAAGATCAACCACCAGAGGAGGCGCCTCTGACGGCGCCACGGCGTCCTTCGCCACCTCCGCCTTCACGGGCTCCGAGGGCGGGTCGGCCGCCTGCGCCTTGGGAGTCTCCTTCGCGGGCTCCAATCCGGAGCTGACGACGACGGACGCTCTCTCCCCGCCGATTACAAGCGGCTCTCTGCACGAAGACAAAGGGATCACAACAAAGAACATTGATCGTCAAAGTGAAATACCCCAACACCAACACTCACCCGTCGCGCGTGCCCATGACCACCGGCTTCCTCCGTATGCACTTTGACGATGGGGCAGACCCGCTACCGGATGGCCGCTTCACGCCATCGGCGGACGACTCCGCCGCCTTCGTAGGGGCAACTGGGACATCGGACGGCTGTACCAGGGCAGTCGGCTCCACCACGTACTCAGACTTGGCCTTCGTGGCCTCCGCGGCAGCCAATTCCGCCTTCGCCTTCTTCTCAGCCTCCTTAGCAGCAACCAGCTGCTCCACGGACATCTTGGCATCCGTCGCCTCCCGGATCAAATCCGCCTGCGCCAGTTCCGCATAAATAGCCTTTTCCATATCCTCAACACTCAAGTCATAATCAGGATCAACCACAAGAGCAGGATTAACCACCTGAGCGCTGGTCCCACCAGCAGGAGCTTCCGGCTTCTTCGTTTCCTCCTCCTCCTTCTGCTTCGCGGCGACCTTGGCTCTGGCTTCCTCCACGATAGCATCAACTTTCTTCTCCGCCGCCAACTTCCCGGCGGGCGCCAAACCGGCCGTAGTGGGCCGGGACGGCGTAGACGACAACTTCTTAGCGGGCAGCACGCCACGCTTCATAAACGAACCTCCCCGCTTATGGGACACGGGGCCTGCATCGACATCGGCGGCCGACTTCGACCGCCTCTCCTTCAGAATCTGCTTGGAGGGGGCCGCCTGAGCCTTCCGCGCCGCCGCCTCCAGCTCTTTGGTCCTACGGGAGGACAGCGCCGGCTTGGAGGCTGGCACGGAAGAAGAACCTTCAGAGTCCAGCTCGGAATCACTGGAGAGGTCCACTACCACGCGCGCGCCACCGCCAATTTGCTCGGTGACACTGAGCCCAGGAGACTTACCGCGGGGCGACGAAACCGGAGGCGGAGCGCCACGCTCGAGGTCCTCGTCCCTATAGGCTGCCGAATCGGAGTCGGAGCCGGCCGAGGGGACGGGACTCGTCGCGGCACGGGCGTCGTCGTCGTCGCCTCTCCCGCCTTTGCCAGCATCGGCACCCCCGTCGGACGATTCGATGGTGTCACCGTGCTTGTCCGCGGGCCTCCTCATGTTAGGGATGTCGCGGGCGCCATTGTCCACTTCCCCCACGGCGGCGGCGGCCGTCTCTTCCTCCGTCTGCTTGTCGGAGTCTTCCGCCTCCAAGATGGCCGCCAGGTCCATAGAAAAAGGACCGCATACGTCGTCCATGAAGACGATCTCAAAATCTTCAGCCCTCTGAAGCTCGCAAAGCTGCACGACAAGCCGACCAGGTCAGGCGGCAGACGGACAAAAAGTTGAAGACGGACAAAGAAGCAACGACTAACCTCAGGGGCTCGTTTCGAGCGGGTGAATGGCGGAAGCCCGAACTTCCAGTTCGGCCCAATTCTGTCGGTGATGATGCGGGCAGCCCATGAGCGCAGGCTGTCCGGCTTCGATACCTCCATGCTAACCCGGGTGGGATCCCGGGGACCAGAGTAAAAGCACATCTTGTGCGACCGAGCTTGCAGCGGAAAAATCCGCCTTGACAGCCATGCCAGGGTCAGATCCCTGGACGTCAAGCTGGCGTCCACCAACTCCTTCACCCGGCCCAACATGACCGCTTCCAGGGCCTCGTCGACCAAGGACTTCCGGCTCCAGGACTTGGGCGCCGGCAGCGAGTTGGAGAAGGCCGGAAGGCCAATCTGATCAACGTCGGAGAGATTCCGGACGTAGAAGTAGGAGCTCTGTCACTTCTTGATGGAATCGGGCAAGTAGGTCTTGGGCAGCGGGGTGTTCTTCATGGAGATGGAGACGCTGCCGCAATCCCGCTGCTGCCCGGCGGTCGTTTGAGACCGCAAGTAGAAGAACATGCCGAACACCTCCATGTTGGGCTAGATGCCCAGATACGCCTCGCACAACGTGACGAAGCACGACAGCTGTGTGATGCAGTTGGCCCCCAGGTGGTACGGCTGTAGCCCGTGGAAGCGCAAGAATTCCGAGAAGAAGGGGCTCGCCGGAAGCCCCAACCCCCGCTCCAAATGTGCCGAAAAAACAACGAACTCACCCTTCCTGGGCTTCGGCGAAATCTCCTCCGGGTCGGGAGCGCGGGCTCCCACGTCGTCCGTCCTCCCCAGGAATCGGCCCCGGCGGAGCCTCCGGACGTCTTGGGAATCCACGCCTGACCCCATCCACGCGCCGGAACTCGCCATGGACGACCTGTTTCCCGTCGGAGAGGAGACTGGGGCAAGGACGGCGAGAATGCGGGAGAAGATCGACAAGCACTGAGGAACACGAAGAGCAGCGGGGAAGACGAAGCGGGAATGGGGAACGGTAACCCCGGTCGTTCCTCCCTCTTTCCTCTTTTAAAGCAAGGGCCGGTGAAACCGCCTCCGCTTATCGCGCCACGTGGAGCGCAGGCGCGTCACATCCTTCGCAGAGGATCCCGCAAGCAGGCAGTTGTCACAGAAGATCCAGCCCGATGAAGCCGAGACGACGCACCCCAGACCTCGGGCAGAGAACCTCCAGACGGATGAGACGTGGGAGCATGGCTGACGTAAGCCACGATCCAAATCTTCAAGCCGGCCGAGCGGGGCCGCCAAGATCTTCAGCTCCGGCTCTGCGCGGCCGAACAAGCCATTGTCAACTTCAACAGCATGCAGCCAAGACCAAAGGAGCCTGCGGGGTTCTTTCCGCACGCGAACTTCAACTTCATCCGGCTCCAGCTCCGCCCGGCTCCAGTTTCGGCCGGCACTATCTCCGACTTCAACGTCTCGGCCACGACAACCCAGACCAGGGGAAGATCGCGAAGTCTTCCCAGCAAGCTAGCAAGACTCCACGATCTCGGGGGCTAGTGTTGGGGAGATGAACCCCGGATATCCCAAAGAGGCTCACACCTTCGAACTCATGCCGGCTGAACGATGCTGCCTGCACTGCGCCGGCTGGAACGGGCCGCCTGCGCTTACCCGGATGCAAACGTCCGGCTGGACTGAAGCCGGACCAACCGCCCGACAGTTCCGTACCAGTGGGCCAGCCCCGCATAACCGCTCCTGGTGAACAGTACTTCCTGTCGGACATCCCCTGTACAGAATCATGACAACGAGTTCCAGCCGAACCAGAGAGTAGATGAGGTCATAGGGATAATCCTGTAAATTCCTTGTAACCAAAACCCTAGCCCGTTGCCTATATAAGGCGGGCTAGAGCCTCCTGCGTGGGGCATGCAACAACAAGCAACCATAGGACAGAAGACAGTAGTAGGAGATCATCTTCCACCTCTAGCCGGCCCAGTAGTTCCAACCGGCTGGGCCACGAAATAGCTCCAGGAGCACCACTTGTAGCCCGATTCCACGTTCTAAGCAATAAGAATCAAGAGGAGCAGGACGTAGGGGTGTTACCTCATCACGAGGGCCCTGAACCTGGGTACATCGCGTGTGTTTGCGTGCTTGCTACCCAATCCCGCGCGAGCGCCATCGTTGCCTTGTCCCACACTTGTTTTCCATCGTTGATGGATATGTCGTTGATGCCACCACGACAGTGGGCATTCGATCATGACCGAATTTCCGGTCTTATTTTTTCGGTCTGTTCTGAATTCAGTCATCTAAATTTGAAAAGCGAACTGAGGTATTATTTGATGGTGACCAAAAATTTTGGGTACCCGGAAATCGATCATGACCAAAAATTGTAAGTTTGAACTTTAGATTCACTTATATGCCCGGGAACAACAGTTACATCAGCGTGGTAGCCTGGCAATCGCAAGCAACCGTTAGTCCGGGGCCAAAGTGGAGTGTGGTGGGAAGGCAGATGTAGACTTCCATCGTCGGAGGTGGATGGAGATGGGATGTCTTCCGTAGTTCCGGCGGCAGAGGCCGAGGGATGTGGATACTGGCTTCAAATGGCGGAGGCGGATGGAGATGGTTGCTTCCGGTGGCGGAGGGCGGGACAACGATCTCTCGAGATTGTGGTCGCCGGCATCTTCTGATCTACGTCGACGACTTCCTGGCCGGTGCTTCTACAAGTGGCTAACTTTCTCCGACATGAGCTTTGCTATGACAAAGGCCCAAAGACGGCATCGATCTTTGCTCATGGCGCGCCGTCGAGGGATGTAGAAGGAAGATAGTGCTGAAGTTTTGAAGAACTTATGTTTTATTTCTGTTTTTCGTAAGGATGTTCTTGTAAGGGCTGATTTAAGATAATATATGGCCTTAGGCCTTATTCGCAAAAAAACTTTTATGTCTTAGGTCCCAGTCAATCTATCTATACCTGTTATAAAGCAAAAACCCACTAACATGTATTAATTATTTTTTCATCTCAACTCCTATCCAACCAAATTTCCATGTCATCCCATCAACATACATTAAAGCCAAATTTTTTTTTGCATGCAACATATCCACGTCATCTACTTTTCAACCATCCAATTGTCCACATCACCAATTTTTAATCACCAAATACACAGAAAATTCACGTCAATTAAATTTAGCTTTTCAATAATTGTGATCAGCTGAGTCTTTCATATTTCTATAAACAATTTCATATTTTGTGGGTTTTATATGCTTTTATTTGCACGATAAAATTATTAAAGAGATTTCCGCCGCAAACGCGTGGGTGTTTTTTTCTAGTTTTATATAACAATGAAAGAAACACATGCATTAACTCTATAAGGAAAAGTAGCATACACTAAATTGTTGTTCTCTGGAATTTCAGCCGGCATCGATGCGTTTTGCTCACTAATAAGGCTGGTGCTAGTGGGGGCGGTAGCCGGGGCGGTACCGCCCGGCGCGGGGCGAGAGGGAGGCGGGACGGCAGCGGCGGGCGACGGATCCGTCGCCCGGCGGTAGCGGGCGCTACCGCCCCGCTGTCGCCCGCGTTGGCGGCAAGAGGGAGGCGAGGAGGAGGCGAGAGGGGGGCGACGCGCTGGCGGGGTGGGGCGAGAGGGAGGCGATAGGCCGGCGGGGCAACGGCTAGCTGACGTGGCGAGCTGTGATTCGTCCACGTCAGCTAGCCGTTGAGGTATCCGTTGCAGCCTCCAAAAATTCGAAAAAAATGTCAAAAAATTCCAAATTTCATCCCCAACCCCTATAAATACCCCCCCCCCCCCACCACCACCTCACTCATTCCACACCTCACTTCATCTCATTTCTCTCCTCCACTCTCCCAAATCTTCTCCACCATGTCGGGTTGGACTCCAGATTTCACCGCATTCACCGATCTCTTGCAGTCCGACGGGTCACCAGCCCCAGCCCCTCCCCTAGATGATATCTCTCCGACACATCGTCGCTCCAATGTCGGTTCTTCGCCGCATCCCCGAGTTTTACTCCCCTCCGGCACACCACCTCCGGGGCCATATGGTCCATACCCTCCACCTCCGGGGCCATATGCTCCATACCCTCCGCCTCCGTATCCATACCCTCCACCACCTCCACATACTCCACCTACAGGTAGCGGGAGTGGGACTGTACCTCCGTACCCACCACCTTCGTACGGTCCATATGCTCCACCTCCATATGCTCCATACCCGCCATATGCTCCATACCCCCCACCACCTCCCGAAGCCACTGCTCCAAGCTCCGGGTCCGAAGCCGCGGAAACAATCGTACCAAATCGTGCAAAGAGGCTTGATTGGACAACTGCGGACGAGGAAAAACTGGTAATTTACTTACCCGTCACATATTTAATATGGAATTTTATTTTATTATATGACTAACAATATCTATTTCGGTGTAGGTTCATGCTTGGATTTTTCACTCCAAGGACTCTATCGCCGGTAATAGCAAGACTGGCGTTAATTTTTGGGGTCAGATAGCTGAGACCTTCAACTCTACCTCGGAACCTTCCTGTCGTCGGACCGCGAAGCAACTGAAGGATCATTGGAACGTCTACAACCGTGAGGTGTCCATGTTTAATGGATACTACATCCAAGAAGAAGGTTTACGTCAGAGTGGAGCAGACGATGCAATGGTCATGCAGGCGGCAATGGCGAGGTACGAGAATGACATAAGAGTGACTCAGCCTTTCAGACGCCACCACTGGTGGCAAGCTGTTCGCAATGAAGCGAAGTGGAAAGGACAACATGGTCCTGGTAGTGGATCCGATTCCACTTCCAAGAGAAGCCGTCTGGGAGTTTCTGGTGAGTACAGCTCTGGCGAGGCGACGGAGGAGGACCGTCCAATAGGCCGCGATAGGGCCAAGGCAACGGCACGGAGGGAGAAGGGAAAGAGGAAGGGGAAGGAATCCTCATCAAGCAGTGAGGTAGAAAGTAAATCCTTCGCAATGAAGAACATGTGGACTGGTTTAGTGAAGGCTAAGCTACTCAAGCAATGGAACAAAATGAGGGACCGATCAACCGCCGACATGAACGAAGCAGAAAAATGCACACATGCGAAGGCCATCAAGATGGTGGAAAAAGAGCTTGGGCTGCAAGATGATGAGGATGAGGAGGGGGAGGATTAGAATTTATTTTCTATTTATTATGTAATTTTTTAAATTTATTAATTATTATGTAATCGTTAACATTTTTAGTTGAATAAAATAATTTCCTTGCATTATTTTCAATGTATAAACAAAAGCGAGTGAAATAACTTAATCTGAAAAAGAAATGCTGATGTGGAGGAGAGAGAAGTGAGAGCTGACACTACAGCCCGTGCACTGGCACCGTGAGGTGAGAGTGTGGTGTGAGTGGGGTGAAAGTGTGAGAAAAAGCTGACGTGGCAGCGCTATCACGGGCGGTGCACTGGCACCAGCCTAAGGGTAGGCCGAAAGGCGAAAGGTCGAAAGCTGAACACAACCGTTGCCCATTGCGTCTAGTCTACACTGTACAACCATATCTTAATCGGCATTCGGCAGCGGAACGTATTTTTTTTTGTAGTCGGCCGTAGCTAGACTAGCCAAGCCCCCCGGCGTAGCCATGCTGCCGGCTGCCGGCCTAGGCCTAGGCCGAGGAATCACCCGGACGTGTTCTTGTTGTCTTGCACCTAAGGCAAAGACAATTGACCCTGAGATCGGACCAGTAAGCAAACGTACGGAAGCCACCACCACATACGAGGTTGGGGAGGCCTTGCTACCCCGACCGGGAGGTTGCTAGCTTGCTTTTACAGCGGAAGCGATACCGACCGTAGGAAGCCTGCAATTTGAGCTCGCGCTGCTGCGCGGCAGGGACGAGTCACCGCGTGCCCCCGAAGCTATGGCTATGGCTCGCACCCGCGATCGAGACGCGACCAAAGAGCCACAGCGTGATGCGGAACGCACGCAGGCCACCGGAGGCTATCGATCGCGCGGCAGGGATGGGGGTGCCGGCCGGCGAGGAGTTGGGTGGAACGGCCCCCAAAGTCCTCAACCTGCCTCGCCCGGGTCCTCGTAACGTACGTCTCTCGCTCCTTGACCTGCCTCGCCCGCCTGCGCGCTTGCCTGTGATGGCGATCCCGTTGGAGGCATCCGTGGAGCGCTCGATCGTGTTTTGTCCGTTGCGAATTACGACCACGAACAGGTGGGGTGGTGATCGATTTCAACGTCAGCGAGCGGCCGGGTGCACTGGATTTCAGGATTGATTTGGATGTCGATCGATGGCGTATTTGGATATATGGAACTATACAAAACAGTCGACCTAATGGAATAACCATGATAAGTAGCGACTAACGCTTCGCTCCTGACCTAGCCGCCAGAGACGGCGATCAGGAGGCGACGGTTTTCCGGCCGATCTCCACCGCGGAACGTGCTGGTCCCCTCTCTCTCCGCCTGCTGCTCCGGCGGCGGGAGGCAGAGGGGATCCGGTTTCCTCCGCTCTGTAGTTAGCTTTTGGTTTTGCAGGTCGTGGTGTGCCGTTGGGGTGGTGGGAGCGGCGCCCGGACGAATAAATCTGTCTCAGCTCCACTTCCACACCGGCGGTGTCTTTCACGGCAGCATCTCGGAGTTGATGGCATCGTGTGTATGTCGATCTTTCGGATTGGCGAACTTAGAGTTCATGGATGGTGTCCGGCGAGGCGGCGGCGGCGACCCCATCAGGTGTGTCTCTCCTTCTGCACTGTCCTCGTTGCTGCGGAGTTCTCTCCGACGTCATGGTGGAGCAGGGAGGATGTGTCGTACATGAGTACGTGTAGATGGTTATCCGTGCATGTGACAGCTGAAAGATGGTGCATCCCTGTGTTGGGTTTGTGGGTGGAGGCTGACAGTTCTGACTTGCTTGTTCGACGTCCTAAACGTGCGGGGGTGTCAGTTCTGAAGTTCGATGGCGTGTCCAGAGACATGTTGCCCCGGTCTGATTCGTTCAACGGCAATGATTTTGCTTCTGGCAAACTACTTTGGAGGTCCATAAAGCTGATGATCAGCGATGAAGCCGCGTCGAGCTCGGGTGAAGAGGTGATTTGTCTCGCTTTACTTTGGTATCTATTTTGGTGGTGCCGAAGGATAGGGATAATCATTGGTTTGTCACATAGGTTTATCCTATCTTTACAGATCTGTAAGATCGGTGTGTACGTGATTTGTATCTTGTTCTTTATTTATTAATGAGAAACGTATTACCTTGCAAAAAAAAAAATAATGGAGTAACCATGATGTATATTGCTGGATAACTGTATCGTTCATACGCCGAGCGTATATCCAGTGGTTGTGTTTGATTGATTAAATATGCATATCCAGTGGTTGTGTTTTTTCTCCTCCATGAGGCCTTGTTCGGTTAGCCCCAGCCCGGCGGGGAACGCGGCCTAAACCCGGTGAACATGCGTGGATCAGTACGACATGGATTTAATCCCGGCTTACCGATAATTGCTCGTTCGGTTACGCCCGACGCGGATCTCGCCCCGGCCCAAACCCTCCCGACCCCGTCCTTTTGAGGGTGGATTGAAACATCGTCTCCACCTCGTGGAAGAAATCCCGAGCCGAGCGACGCAGTCACAGTATTCAGCGGCGGCGCGACCGGAAGCAAACTAGGCGGACGCTGTGACGGCCCCTCAGCACCTCCAGCGTTTCTCCACCACGGCATCTCTCCTCACTCGATGCCCTTTTTTTCATGCGTTCCCATCTACGATGCTAGGATTTGTGCCGCCTCGTCCCTTGGGCCTGGCCCGCCGGCGGCGTGCCGCTTGTCCGACCTCGCTCCTCTCCTCTGCTTCGCGTCCTCTTAGTTCTCTTTTCTGCCGTCGTCCCTGCCTCCCTGGTGCAGCGACTCTCCCCGACCAAGAGGAAATCACGCCGCCCGCTGCCAGACCTGCAAAGTAATGATTTGTCTGCCTGTACGCTGCTTACGGCCTGTGTGGCTGTGTGGGTATCCTTTATTCCTGCTGGCCGATCCATTTTGGCGAGTGAAACTTGCATGTACAAGGTACCTTGGCAGATCGACTCAATCGATGTTCGCATGTACAAGCTAGCTAGCTTGCTAGATTTTGTGGAGGGGATTCAGTATAGAGAGGATTTAAACCTGCCAGGGATTAGAGTGACATCTCGGTTCCACTCAAATCCCGTTGTGATCAGTTCCCTGTTGGGAATTAAACCCAGACAACCGAACGAGGCCTGAAAAGGGGGAACGCGGTTCAGCAAAGGGAGGCAGGATGCTGTAGCTGTTGTTGACTACACCAGCGTGAATGAAGCAGGATTACGTGCGCGATCTTCTTGATCAAGTCTTGCAAATCGTATATCTCTTCCCAGAATACAGCACTGCACATATCTTCCCTCGAAAGGAGATCACCCGCGTCACACGAATCAAATCCATCGTGTGCTGGAGCTGGATCGACCTGCCCGATCGAACAAGCATGCACGATTACTGAACGGTCGGTGTCAACAGTTTCAGCACAGCCACGAAAATAAAGGATCACGAGCTGCTAGCTGATGTACGAGCCGTCAAGTCTCAGCAAGGGTGCCGAGTGCCGACCCAATAAAAGAATCGCCGGCCGGTACCAACAAGATCCTGTAGATGATACGATGGTGTGTGTCGTCCAGCTTCCTTCCTGGAGTAGTGGGATATGATTGCCAATTTGGCGCGGGCCATCGCCCATGTCAGTGCCTGCTGGTTGGAACTAGTAACCGGAGATATTCTATGTTAATCTGTTATCAGTAGCGCTGTCATTCTTCTAGTCTCCTTCTACTGCGACCTCATGGGTTTTATAATCACAAAATAGTGTAGGACTGAGTAATTGGAATTTTATTTATATATGTTCACTGCTCTCGAGAATGAGTGGACGAGGACAACGGAGGAGCCCTCCAAACGTTCATGTGCCCGTGGTGTGCATTGGTTGAAACATTTTTAGCTTGATGTCAATCCAACGTCCTACTTGCCAAAGTTTAGCACGAGATCGAACCTGACAATGGCGGGTATATGAGCTACTACTTGTTACTGCTTTTTCCTGGCAATATACCATTCCCTTTTTCTGTATTGTTCAAGACACCCTTTTCTCCAATGTTTCGTAAAACATTATTCTGGAATCCCTCCGTCGATCAAATGTTGACATGCAAATCTCTACTATATAATACGGCATGTGTTTCTTCCCTTCGTCCATAGGTACTGTTGAGAATATAGGCAATTGTTCGGTTAAATTAATCCAAGTATAAATCATGAGCATGACCGAAACGGTGCTACTGACATACTAAAAATCTATGATATAACCATATACTAGAGAAATAGTAGAAACATCTATAGAAATCACTAGTATGACAGACATGCAAGTAACCAGGAGAGGGATAAATATGTACCCTCCAATGGGCCAGTTGGCCGTAGCAGCAGTGGAGGCTGCGGCGGCAGCAGCAGTCTCTTGGGCAGCGGCGGCCGCAGCAGCAGTGGCGTCCTCGTTGGTCATGATGATGATGAAGGCGACGCGTAAGTAGTTGACGCAGATGTAGAGGAAGCAGACGAACAGCGGCGAGCAGTCGCGTAGAAGACGCTCCCCAAAAACCTAATCGCCCCTCTCCCGTACAGGATATGGAGAGGCGGGGTTTCGGAGGCCTGCTCTCCCGTCGGCCGTGTACGCGGTGGACGGGATGGGATCAGCGATGGCAGCGACAGCGAGAGGAACGACAGTGGCAGTACGTAGAGCAGATGCGATCTGTTGTGTTCTTTCCGGAGAGGAGCGACCTCTCTCATATAGGCACACACGCAGGTAGAAGACCAATGGAAACGTACGCAATTAAAGGAGAATTAAGAGACTGGAAACGGCCGTACTTAAAGAGCACTTAAGACAAATGTTTCAGTTCACATTCATTCTCCATTAACGCTAGGCAAAACGTTTCCGTTGCCGCTTACATTTTTCCTGCGTGATAAAAAGATAAGATCGGCTCGACGAGATTCCCGCAACCCACGACGCGTCGTGACGTGGCGAGGCGGGCGGCGGAGGAGGAGGAGCGCGCGTGTGGAACGCCTCCTTTCTCTTCACAGCCAACACCTCATACATGGTGGGGAAGAGCTCACCTTATAAATTGGTGTACATCTCTCTAAACTAGCCATGTGGGACTAAACTCCCACCACTCTCCATGGCAGCATGGGCCTTTAGGGATTTTTCTGGAATTACTAGATGGGCCTAAAGCCCACCCTAAAATATTGAGCAATATTTCAGCAATCCCCCACCAGATCCCAAAGACCCATGATGTTATTCTCTGTTCCAAACACTGTTTTAATATACCAGTATTTTCAGTGAAGACCTGTTAAGGTTGAGCTCCACCTAGAGCGAATGGCTACACTCCTTCACAACTGACAATGGACTATGCCTTGAATTGTCAATTTGGCGTAAAGTAGTTTCACCAAACGTCTTACTAGTACTAGGCTGCCGAAGGCTGACCCCTCGGGTGGAGCATATTAGTCACACTCCTGACCTATTCATGAACTTACTAGAGATCAACCCAATCTCATAGACTGTGACCAGCAGTCAGATTCATATAGGTGTGTCCCTCCAAAGATTGCTCTGTAGGATAGCATCTTGCTTATACAACGCCTTGGAACACATTAAGACAAATGTCAACCTGCCATACAGTTATTGAGAGTAGTGCATCTCCAACGGAGTGGGTTAGCAAAAAGTACTCTCCTCAGTCAACAACTAGCTTGTTTTCCCAGGTCCTACTTCACGGGATCTCCGATCACATAGGTTGGGTTACTACCATGGCAACTCATGTGGGTTTCATCCCTATCTCCCTCGATACATTTTCTGTCACAACACGTGATAGCCCTTTAGTAAAGGGATCTGCCAGATTCTTAGCCGACTGGATATAATCCAACGCTATTACTCCGGAGTTTCTCAAATGTCTGACAGCTTTTAATCTCATTCTTATATGTTTGTTGGACTGCATGTTGTCCTTTGAACTCTTGACCTTGGTAATCACTGTCTGATTATCGCAGTTCATAAGGATAGCCGGAACTGGCTTTTCAACTACAGGCAAGTCCATCAACAGATCTCGAAGCCATCCTGTTTCGACACCAGATGTGTCCAATGTTGTTAATTTTGCTTCCATTGTTGATCTCATTAGGATCGTTTGCTTGCAAGACTTTCAGGAAACAGCACCACCTCCAAGGGTAAAAACATAACCCGTTGTGGCTTTCATCTCGTCAGCACCAGAGATCCAATTTGCGTCACAATATCCTTCAAGCACTGACGGGCTTCCAGAATAGTGAAGTCCATAGTTCACAGTACCTTTTAGGTAGCGCATAATTCTTTCCACAGCATGCCAATGCACATCACCCGGATTGGAAACAAACCGGCTCAGTTTGCAGACAGCAAACATGATGTCAGGCCTTGTAGCGCTAGCTAGGTACATAAGTGAACCAATTACTTGAGAGTATCTCAGTTGGTCCTTAGTTGTGCCTTTAAATTTTCGAATTTGCACACTAGGATCATATGGTGTTGGAGAAGTTTTGTAGTCCGAATATCCAAAACGACTCAAAACCTTCTCAACATAATGGGATTGCAGAAGTGTAATCCCACCTTCATTATCTCTCAATAGCTTGATGTTCAAGATAACATCAGCCACACCAAGGTCCTTCATCTCAAAGTTCTGAGATAGAAACGACTTAACCTCCTCAATGACTTTGAGGTTGGTCCCAAATATCAGTATGCCATCAACATAGAAGCACAATATAACTCCTTCGCCCCCACCATGGCGATAGTATACGCATTTTTCAGCTTCATTAACAACAAAGCCAACAGATGTTAAAGTTGTATTGAACTTCTCATGCCATTGCTTAGGTGCTTGTTTCAGGCCATATAGAGATTTCAGTAACTTACACACCTTTCCTTCCTGACCATCTATTACAAAGCCATCTGGCTGTTGCATATAGATTTCCTCGTCTAGCTCTCCGTTTAGGAAGGCCGTCTTAACATCCATCTGGTGGACAAGAAGACCATGCGAGGCCGCCAAAGAGAGCAATACTCATATGGTGGTCAGTCTGGCCACAGGTGAATAAGTATCAAACAAATCTTCCTCTTCTTTCTGGGAATAACCCTTGGCCACAAGCCTAGCCTTGTACTTTTCAATCGTACCATCGGGCCTAAGCTTCTTTTTGAACACCCACTTGCATCCCAATGGTTTACGTCAGGTACCTCAGATTTCACTACCAGAAATCTATAGCCTACGCTATTCTTAGCGTAGCCCAAATTAACGCAGTCCACGGTCTTTGGTCCAAGCTTACGCTTTTTGGGGATCGGCACGTTGACTTTCACCAAGCAGCCCCAAGTACGTAGGTATGAGAGCGTCGTTCTTCTCTTCTCCCATTGCTCATAGGGAGTGATCTCACTATCCTTTGTCGGAACTTTATTCAGGACATGACATGAAGTCAATATAGCCTCCCCCCACCATGCCTTGGATAAACCCGATGTACTTAACATGGCGTTTACCAAATCTGTTAGAGTACGGTTTTTCCGTTCGGCAACCCCATTTGACTGGGGTGAATAGGGAGGTGTCCTCTCATGAATAACACCATGTTCCGCACAGAAAGAATCAAACTCATTAGAGAAGTACTCTCCACCACGATCTGACCGAACTCGTTTAATTTTCTTTTCAAGTTGATTCTCAACTTCTGCCTTATAGATTTTAAAGTGGTGTAGAGCATCATCTTTAGTGCTTAACAGATATACATAGCAATATCTAGTGGAGCCATCTATCAACGTCATGAAGTATCTCTTTCCACCTTTAGTCAACACATCATTCATCTCACAGAGATCTGAATGTATGAGTTCTAACGGTGCCAAGTGTCTCTCCTCCGCAGCTTTATGTGGCTTGCGAGGTTGCTTTGCTTGCACACACGAATGACACTTAGAACCTTTGGCTAAAGTGAAACTCGGAATTAAATTCAACTTTGCTAACCGCGTCATACAACCGAAACCAATGTGACAAATACGTGAATGCCAAACTTCTGTTTCATTAACAGTCGAATGAATATTGTTCACGACTTTATTACAAAAATCAGCGAGGGAAAAGCGGAACAGACCTCCAGCATTCATAACCTTTTCCAACAAACAGTCCATATTTCGTAACAACTACTTTATTAGACTCGAAGACCAACTTAAACCCTTCTCTAACGAGATTCTTCTTGATGGCGGGGACATGCTGCACGTTTTTTCAGCTGCACGATCCTTCGTGACGTGGCGTGCGGGACTAAGATCGGCTCGACGAGATTCCCGCACCCCGTCGTGATGTGGCGAGGCGGGCGGCGGAGGAGGAGTAGCGCGCGTGTGGAACGCCTCCTTTCTCTTCACAGCCAACACCTCATATATGGTGGGGAAGAGCTCACCTTATAAATTGGTGTACATCTCTCTAAACTAGCCATGTGGAACTAAACTCCCACCACTCTCCATGGCAGCATGGGCTTTTAGGGATTTTTCTGAAATTACTAGATGGGCCTAAAGCCACCCTAAAATATTGAGCAATATTTCAGCAGGTACGTCGTGGGAACGCTCGATTGCTGTACGTCGCGCGAAGACTCGATCAGTAAAAAACCCGCTAACCTATCGGTAAAGAAACCGGCGCGCCCCTTCTCGCAAAAAAACAAAAAACAAAACCGGACACGGTGATCCTGCGCTCGTTGCTATCCATCTCGTGTCGCCGCCGGAGGAAGGGGATCGCTCGGGAAGGACGACAGGCCTCGGCAGCGGGCACCGGGTGGACAGGCCTTGGCGGAGGGCGGCACGGCGAGGAGATCGCATCAGCCTCTCGGCAGCGGGCAGCGAGCACCGGGTGGACAGGCCTCGGCGGAGATGGCATCAGCCTCATCGACATCTGGCAGTTGTGAAGCTTCGTAGCGGGTGGCCTCGGTCTTGGGCCGTCGGGCGCCGTAGAGACAGGCCTCAGCGGCGGTTCTACCTCGAGTTTCTGGTGTTCTACGCCGGAGAAGAAGACGACTCTCCCCGTCAGCCTCCCCTCAAGACCTGCATCCACCTCCACGATCAACTCCACAGATCAAGAAGTGGCCTCCTGGCCGGACTCCACCCTAAAGAGTCAACAAGCCGTAAGAAATTCTGGCACGAAATTCTAATCTAATTTCACACCTTCATTCAGTACGTGTCTATTTGTTCAAACCATGCATATTCTTCGAAAATGACTTCCCACAACGTCGTGGACGTCCCGGGCTTATCTGGGGCGTCCACACACACTTTGGGATCCGTGTAACATTCTCTATTCATTGCAAAGAACCCCTCATCCTGTTTTTCTCATAATTGCGAAAAACACCCCAGCTCTTCTTACCCGTCCTTGCTGCTGGCCGTCGTCACGCGCGCTGCTGCTGCTTCTGCTCGCTGCTCGCTGCTCCCCGCGTCCCGCGCCGCCGCTGCTTGCTGCTTACTGCTTGCTCGCCCTCGCCCGCGCCGTGCTGCCGCTGCTTACTCGCGCGCGCCGCCCCAGCCTCGTGCGCGCCGCGCTGCCGCTGCTTGCTGCTCGCGCTGCCGCTTGCTCGTCCTCGCCCCAGCCTCGTGCGCGCCGCGCTGCCGCTGCTTGCCCCAGCCTCGTCCTCGCGCGCCGCGCTGCGACTTGCTCGCCTCACGCGCCGCGCTGCCGCTTGCTCGCCTCACGCGCTGCCGCTGTTTGCCGCCTGCTTGCGCGCCGCTGCTGCTCGCCCTTGCACGCGTCGCGCTGCCGCTTGCTCGTCCTCGCGCGCCGCGCTGCCGCTGCTGGCCGCTCGCCCTCGCGCGCGCCGTGCTGCCGTTTGCTCGCGCTCTGCCGCTTGCTCGCCTCACGCATCGCGCTGCCGCTGTTTGCCGCTTGCTTGCGCGCGCCGCGCTGCCTCTTGCTCACCCTCGCGCACCGCGCTGCCGCCGCTCGCTCTCGTGCGCCGCGCTGCTGCCGCTCGCCTTCGCGCGCCGCTGCTGCTTGCCGCTTGCTCGCGCGCGCCGCCGCCGCTGCTGCTCGCCCAGCAGCAAGGACAGGCAGGAAGTTGAGCACGCGCAACCAAAGTGTACCAGTACATAAGCAAGCAGCAGCGGCGCGGCGTGCGAGTGCGAGCAGCGACGGCGGCAACGGCGCGCGCGAGTACGAGCAGCGGAGGCGGCGCGGCGCGCGAGGGCGCGCAAGCAAGCAGCTGCGGCGCGGCGTGCGAGTGCGACCGGCGGCGGCGGCAACGGCGCGCGCGAGTACGAGCAGCCGAGGCGGCGCGGCGCGCGAGGGCCGCAAGAAGCGGCGGAGCGGCGCGCGCGAGGGTGCAGCGGCGGCGGTGACGGCGACGCCGCTCGCGAGCAAGCAGCGGCAGCGCGGCTCGCGTGAGCAGTGGAGGCTGCGGGTGTGAGCAAGCAGCGAGCAGCGGCGGCGACGCGCGCGAGCAAGCAACAGCAGCGCGGCGCGGGCGAGCAAGCAGCCGCGACGGCGCGGCGCACGCGAGCAAGCAGCGGCGCGAGGGCGAGCAGCGGCAGCGGCGCGCATGAGCAAGCAGCAAGCAGCAAGCAACAAGCAGCGGCATCGCGGCGCGCGCGAGCAAGCAGTGGTGACGGTGCGGCGCACGTGAGCAAGCACGCGAGCAAGCAGCGGCAGCGCGGCGGCCGCGAGGGCGAGCAGCGGAGGCGGCACGCGTGAGCAAGCAGCCAGCAGCGGCGAAGCACGCGAGCAAGCAGCGGCGCACGCGAGCAAGCAGCGGCAGCGGTGATGGCGCGCGAGAGCAAGCAGCAAGCAGCGGCAGCGCGCGAGCAACTAGCAAGCAACAAGCAGCGGCAGCGCGGCGCACGCGAGCAAGCAGCGGCGCGCGTGAGGGCGAGCAGCGGCAGCGGCGACCGCGCGCGCGAGCAAGCAGCAAGCAGAGGCGCGGGCCAGCAAGCACCAAGCAGCGACAGAGGCGCGGACCAGCAAGCAGCGGCTGCGCGGCGCGCGAGGGCGAGCAGATGCGGCGGCGCGCGAGCAGGCAGGGTTAACGCGCGAGGGCGAGCAGCCGCCGGGTGCGTGCTGGGCACCGCGCGTGCGTGCTGGCCGCCGCCGCCGGGTGCGTGCTGGGCACCGCGCGTGCTGGCCGCCGGGCGCCGTGCTGGCCGCCGGGCGCGTGCTGGCGGGCGCGTGCTTGGCCGCCGCCGCCGCGCGTGCTGGCCGCCGCCGCGTGCGTGCTGGCCGCCGCCGCGTGCGTGCGTGCTGGCCGCCGCCGTGCTGGCCGCCGGGCGCGTGCGTGCTGGCCGCCGCCGGGCGCCGTGCTGGCCGCCGGGCGCGTGCTGGCGGGCGCGTGCTTGGCCGCCGCCGCCGCGCGTGCTGGCCGCCGCCGCCGGGTGCGTGCTGGGCACCGCGCGTGCTGGCCGCCGGGCGCGTGCGTGCTGGCCGCCGCCAGGAGCGTCCTGGCGGGCGCGTGCTTGGCCGCCGCCGCCGGGTGCGTGCTGGCCACCGCGCGTGCTTGGCCGCCGCCGCCGCGCGTGCTGGCCGCCGCCGCCGGGCACGTGCTGGCCGCCGGGCGCGTGCTGGCCGCCGCGCGTGCTCGGCCGCGTCAACATGTACCTGAACATTTCAGTTTCTATAGAGGTGCGAAGATGTCTTAGTACAGGATGAAACTGTAAAATTCCCACCGCACTGATTGGCACAGATCTTGGAGCATTCTGGACCCTTGGATAGACCGGGGACCTCCACCGCTGAGTGGAAAAACCGCGCTCGTATATTCTTCAGTACCAATCCCAAATCCCTAGTCACTCCAGAAGTCCAGATGCAATACATCTCATAGTAATTTTTAGTTTTAATTTATTAGCCAAATATACGTGGATCTGCAATTGCTTGCTATTCATTGCCCATAACCTGTTCGTTAGTTGTTCAAAAAGTAGCAGAAACATGTTATTATTTTCTTTCATTCAACGGTATGTTTTAGATGGATGTCACGAACCTGAATTTTGGCTTACAGTATCCTCCAGTGTATGTCCGCTCCTTCGCAACCATGAAGACATCAGTTGATATCTAACAGATTTGCTAGGTACGACAAATCACCAGAAAAATGGATCAATCAAAACCACCTAGCTAGCTTTGTACAGACTAGCTAGATTGTACTTGTATCTGCCAGTTGTTTGTGTAGGCAAGACTTACCAGTTACCAGACGTTGCCGCAAATCTCACATTAGAAGAGAATTGTTAAAAGAGAGTTACCGAGACACGACTTATTATTGTTGCCAAGCTTTATAGAGGGTAGAGTAAAGTAAAATTACACCCTTCAAAATGAGTATGGCAAAATGACTGATCGAATGGATGAGCTCCGTGATATGAGAAGAATTTTCATGTAATTATTGATCATGTGGGTTTGATGTCTTCCCGTTGCAACGCACGGGCATTTTGCTAGTTCTTATAAGATATTGCAAAAAATGTTTGAAGATACATTAGGCACTTTTGACATCAAACCAGTTCTAGAAACCGGCACCCAGGAGTAAAGAAGGCTATCCTCGGACTAGGTTTTTTGTCCCTTCAGTCCTCCCCACCTCCGATGGCCTTTTAGGCCTAGGAGGGGCGGTGGACCCAACCTCTCGCAGGCGGAGTGTTCCCGCTTCTTGTTTTAGTTAGGTTCCGTGTCTTGTTCGGGTTGGTGATGCGGTGGCAATATCCCAGGGTCAGAATAAGGTTCTCCCGTCCATATCCCCGCTCCGGTTGTGCGCTTAGTGCCGACGAAAAGTGCATGGAATTGTGTGTCCAGCAGGTTTCTTGAGATCTGGTCGGTTCTCGTGTTTATTGGTTTGTTTGTAGGTATGGCTCTTTTCATTTACAGTTCTCATATTTTATGATGGTTTCTGATGTGATGCGCTGGTCCTTCGGGGGTTAGTACGACGACTTCACGTCTTTCTACTATAATAAAGTGTACTCGATAAACTTTGCTCGTCTCCCATGAGGGAGGGGCGTGGACGGCGACACACATTCGGCTCGATTCAGTGCTTGTAATTGTCACTATGTGGTTCAATGATCTATTTGTAATTTGCATTAATTTTGACAATTTTTTCTTATTTAGGAGTTTTTTTCTTCAGATGTTTTTAAGGGATCTTTGTATTGCTGTTGATAATCTATACATCTTATAAAGCAAAACCCTGCTAAGTTCATCTATGATTTTTCTATCTCAACATGTAAGCTATCCACATCATCCACTCTCTTAGCCTATCAATTGTCCATGTCACGTCCACTAATATTTATTAATTTTTATATGCAAAATCCACACAGTCAATCTTTTTAATTATTTAGTTGTAGATGCTAATAATTTTTGATACATACATATTTTGTGTCGAATAAATTTAGTACCTCAACTTTGACAAACTGAATTTTGCATATTCGTCTAGAGAATTTAGTGTATCATATTTTTCATGCCCTTTTTATTTATTTAGAATATAAGTTTCATCGTAGATTCCTGCTGCAACGCGCGGGGTATCTTCTTGTTATAATAGACCGTTGGTCTTTTTGAAAAAAAAAACCCATCAAACCTGATTTCAGATTTTCAGTGAAGCCAGCCTGTGTAGTATGGGCCGGGCCGACTTCCTTGGTGGCTCCATCACGTGACGTGACGACCCAACAAGAGTCCCGTTCGCCTTCGTGCCCACGCATCGCATCGTGATCTGTTTCCAACTCATTCCTCCTCGGCCTCGCCTCCACTTCTTCCCTCGTCCTCCTCCCCTTTCCCGCTTCCCATCCACTCCCCGTCCCGCCGCTACTAGATCCCGCTGCCCCACCGCCGCTCGACCCCCCTCGCCCTCCCCGCGGCGCTCGCGCGGCCATGGACGAGTGGATTAACCAGGCCGAGGCGTGGGCGGGCCAGGCCGAGCGCTGGATCCGCCAGCAGCCCCCGGAGCAGATTTACGTTGCCGTCGCCGTGATTGCCCTCACAATTCTGGTGCTCGTCGCAGGTGATGTACCGAACCAACCTTAAGCTTCTCCCCGCAGTTTGTCCTTGCTCCCCGATTCCCCGAGGCACTGTGCTCGTTTTTCATATGTGGCCCACGCTGCCCTAAAGTCAAGGACACGAGCAGAACACCACGGTCCTGAAAAAGTCGGTAGATGTGGTAATTTAGCATCACGAACTGGCTTGGGTGCGATTCCATCTTCGCTCGGAAGCACCAGTTGTGTGTTTCATGCGTAGCTATTGGAATTTGTACGAATAAACTAGCTGCGGATAAGGATGGACAGTTGTGTAGTTAACTGTAGTCTAATGCTAATGCCAGTAGTTCCCTATATCAATATGTTTGAAGCATAACCTAGTTCATGCTTTGAATCAAACTGAGGACTGCTCCATAGTCTGCAATTTAGCTCCACTGATGCAGCAAGTTGCAGTTACCTGTTTATTTATCGGATAGCTATAGTATGGATGCAGTAGCTTGTCGTCTGTGTATATATGCTGTGATGAACTGTTTAGTTTGGAATTGTACATATACATGAGTTCATGCTTGGAGTCATACTAAGAACTGATCCGTAGTCTACAATGTAGATGCAGCAAGTTGCAGTTACGTGTTTATCTACCGCATAACTATAGTATGGATGCAGTAGACTGTCGTCTTTATATGCTGGGACGAATTGTTTAGTTTGAAATTGTACACATACTTGCTTCTTTGTAAACCGTTGGCTCAGATGGAAGCAGGGCCATTGAAATTGTCAGTTGATGTTCAGATTGAAGCTGATTTATACATTATACTCCCTCCGTATCAAAATGTAAGATGTTTTAGCATTTTTCTTTCCATCCGCATCTAGACATATTTTAGTGCAAGATTCATTTGAACCTTACACTAAAACATGTCTACATACACATGGGACAAAAAAGCTAAAACATCTTACATTTTGATACAGAGGAAGTACTTTTCAATGTGCCATAATTTATAGCAAGCTAGTGGTGAAGTTTTGTTGATGTTAGCTGTTATTCAAAATTTGCTAGTGTGTTGGAAATTTGAGTTCTTAAGCACCAAAGCATCTGGCAGAGACAATTAATATTTGTCATGTTGAAACAAGTTAAAAGGATTGGGATTTTTAATCTGGACGTAAATTATGTTCAAAGGTGTAACATTAGCACTTATTACATTAGTTTATATCACGGCGCACCTCAAGATCTTATATATCTTCATTGATTGGGTTGCTTACTAAGGTTTCTGCTTTTCTGATTGTAATTTCCATTGTAATTTCCATTGTAATTTCGTTGGGGCTATATGTGCAGTAATTGATGAGCAGTGTATGTTTAATTTTTGTGAACAGCTTCTTGTCTGAAATCCTCGAAATCGAACACCATAGTGCTATCTGGGCTTAGTGGAAGTGGTAAAACTATTCTGTTCTACCAGGTAATTACTTACTCTAATCATTCCAGTTCTGTATATGTTCCCTTTCTTTTATGGCAAGCCTCTTTTACCCGTTTAGTGATATAGCTAGCTATTCAAATTCTGGTGGATTAACTTGAAGCCGTAGAATGATACCAGAGTAATAACCATGGATATCTAGGTTCACTTGCCAGTTTCCTGTGTCTTTGAGTTGTCTGGTTATAGAAGTTATGGATTAGGCTATAGTATCGGTTTGCATTCTGCCCTCATTTATGCTTCTTTTCATGCAATATGGTCCTGTACACTGGAAAAATATTCTTCTTTAGTTTCTACTCTGATTTTTATGGTGTTGTCTATTGTGTCTCCTGCCTTGTAAGTTGTAACCTTGATTTTCTGTATGGCCTCGTATATGATTTTTATAGTGCATGCCTGCATGAAATTGATTTGACGAACCAAGACTATTTTACTTCCTTTCTCCTTTTGGTTATTTACTTATATAACACCCATGAAGCAAGCAAGCAGGTTGCCTCATGTCATCTGCTTTTGTACTAATTCAGCCTTCCTCTTCTTGTTAGCTTCGCGATGGATCATCACATCAAGGAACTGTGACATCAATGGAACATAACAATGATACGTTTGTGCTGCATTCAGAGCTTGAAAGGGTAAGGCAATTTTAATGGAGATGGATCTTTGCTGCATGTTTATATAAATATAAACCAGATGCCATCATTTTGTATACAGATACATGCATTTGCTGGCTGCAAGACTTATTATTTGACTTTGCTCTGTTCTCCCTGCAGAATGGCAAAGTAAAACCTGTTCATGTTGTTGATGTTCCTGGTCATGCAAGGCTGAAACCTAAGCTTGATGAATTCCTGCCTCAGGCAGCTGGAGTTGTTTTTGTTGTTGATGCTCAGGATTTCTTGTCTAGCATGCAAGCTGCTGCAGAGTAATATTGCTGACTTCATTTCTTTTCAAAAAAATATCTACAGTTTCTACTTTATCTAACTATAACTATTGACCCCATGACATGCTTGATCAAAACTAAGAGGGTGATTAGGGGCTTAGTTCATATTCAAACATATAGAAGAAAGTTTGATTAGATCTGATGCAGCTGGTAACTTGGTAGTGTTCACACTTATCTCATTGCAGGTACTTGTATGACATTTTGACCAAGGCAACTGTAGTGAAGAAAAGGGTTCCTGTTCTGATATTCTGCAACAAAACGGACAAAGTTACAGCTCACTCAAAGGAGTTCATCAAGAAGCAGCTCGAAAAAGAAGTGTATGTTTTGTTCTCATATATAATATATTTGGACATTTAAAAACTTTGAATGCATTGTCGAGTTGACATAAAGTAAAACATGTGAATTTGGCCTCAATTGACTGCATCTTAAAAACTTTGAATGCATTGTTGGGTTGACATATATACATCCTGAGCATCCTTATCATATTTCTATCATAATTTATTGATACTGGATAAGCAAGGTCATTCCAAACTCATAATCACCTATGAGCATTTGCTCCAACTAGGGAACGTAGCTAATCTGAGATTGGCTTTGTTATTTCTGTAGAAACAAGCTTCGGGAATCAAGGAATGCCATATCATCTGCTGACATCACCGATGAAGTCCAGCTTGGTGTCCCTGGAGAGGCATTCAACTTCAGTCAGTGCCAGAACAATGTGGCAGTTGCTGAAGGTGCCGGCCTCACTGGCAATGTTTCAGCAGTCGAGCAGTTCATCCGCGAGCACGTGAAGGCTTAGATTCGTCCCATCCTTGCAAAGTAGTGTGTATGTCTCTACAAAATCGCTACCCTAGCTGCGCCTCGTTTTACCTGACTAAAGAAGGAAACCAGTTTGTCATGATTGATGTGCTGGCTAGAGGCATCAACAATTGGCATTGCTAGCTCCTGACTGATGTTGAGTCTGAACACGATCAGCTATAAAACTAAGGCCCTGTTCTGAATGAATGCGTTGGTTTCACATGAATATTTCACGCGTTTCAGAGGAACCACTCCAATCTATGCATTCGTCGTTCACTTATTCTATAGTAGTATATGATAGCCTGCCCGTTTGGATGTCGTTGTGTTGCCGCTGATCAATTGGATGTGTGTTTCCTCACTGAGTAACATTGTGTGCTGAAGACTCGTGGTAGTACATCATGTTACATAGGGATGTTGGTACGGGTTCCAGATGGTATTTGGGAATTGGGACAAACAGTTGATTAACCAAAAAGTTTACTCAGCTAAATACATTCAGTTGACTAGCAAAATATTACTCGGAAGAAGTAACAGAGCAAAAAATGCCAAAATAAATCGTGCCTACCGTAAGCTGTTGAGAATGAAAAAGAGATCAATTCATCAAACATCCTTGAGTTTTCAGGGGAGCTGTTCAGCTTGTTCTCGGCTGAAGCTGAATACGGATCAAAACGGGCCCAGTTAAATGCTAAAGCTCTGGCGACTCGGCGGCCGCAGCAACAGCCAGACAGAACCCTAGAGAAAAGCGTGGCGACGGCCGGCCGGTGGCTGCGCAGTGCAGGCGACGAGCGGACGGAAAACTCGCGGAGGAGCGGGCGGCGGTATCTCAGCACCGATCGTCACCAACCAGTCCACTAGCAGGCAAACCGCCGCCACCTTCGTCCGCTAGCAAGCCAGTGAGTGCCTCCTGTGCTTCCTCGGTTCGTTAATCTGAACAAATCGTCCCCTGAGGAGGGGTCCTCGCCTTCGAAAAAGGAACTGAAGAAATTTCGTTTTTTCTTTCAATTTGGTGGTAAAGTTTTTGTTGGATTTTACTTACCAATTTGTTCAGTGAGCGAGAAAGCTAAGAAGACCGGGCCTGAGGCGGCGCAGACCAGGACCACATTGTTGGGGTTCTGCTGTTCAGTTCAGAGTAGACTACGAGCAAAGCAAGCAGCTTCCCATCGGCAATGCCGTCCTCTCCGACGTCGTCTCCGCCGGGGGACACCTCTGGAGGATTGAGTGCTTCCCGCGTGGGTCAAAGAAGCCGACAAGGGCGAGTATCTTTCTATCTTCCTGACGCACATGAGCAGAACCGGAATCGTCAAAGCCATCTTTGAGGTCTTCCTGATGGACAGGGATGGTCATCCATGTACTACAGCCACACGAAGGTCAGGCGTCCATGAATTTGACTGCTACGAGGATGGTGATGATGACGATTGGGGATGGATTCAATTTATCAAGGGAACTACCCTGGAGACTGGTAACTACGTAACAGAGGGACACCTTACATTTGTGTGTGTCATCATGGTCATAAATGACAGCCCAATTCACGTGCCGCCTTCGGACATCGGGATCCATTTCAGTAGCTTGCTAGATCACACGGACGGGACGGACGTGTCATTCACCATTGACGGCGAGACATTCCGTGCTCACCGTGCAGTGCTTGCTGCCCGCTCACCGGTCTTCAGAGCGGAGCTCTTTGGCTCCATGGCAGAGGCTACGATGACATCCATCACGCTGCACGAAATCGCGCCTGCAACATTCAAAGCTATGCTTCGGTTCATATACACCGATGCGATGCCTGGAGAAGAGAGCTTGGGGACTCTTCCACTGAGATGCTTCATGATCTACTTGCTGCGGCCGATCGATATGCACTAGATAGGCTGAAGCTTATGTGTGCCCAAAAGCTGTGGGATAAGGTGTCGGCAGGTACAGTTGCAACTACCTTAGCTTGCGCCGAAACATACAGCTGTCCGGAGTTGAAGAGCAAGTGCATTGACTTCTTGGCAGTGGAGGAAAATTTCAAGGAGGCAGCGTTCACTGATGGTTATGCATTGTTGGTTCTGAAATTCCCATCAATTACTGCTGAGCTCAGAAAGAGGGTTAGGACATAATAGATGGTGGTACATCTACATATATATAGTTTAGGTGTTCAAGTGCTCTACTCTACTATGGTCTATGGTGTTGGTGAGTGACGTTTGATATCTTTCAAACATAAGACAACCCAGATGTAAAGCTAGTGATGTGCCCAATTAAGCAGCTCATTCGTGTTTTTGTTTCTCTGTTCTCTTGGACATGTCCTCCTGAAGCTTTTGAGATATTTACTTTGTTATGATGATGTATTAACTATGTAGCTGTCTGTAGTCTTAGCTCCATGCTATATGAATCGAAGCATGCCAGGAGCTTAGAACATCTCAGTTCTTATGTTGCGATGCCAAAGTTCTAGAGTACAGCGTTTGCATACTTCAGTATGAACTCTCCTTGCCGGATGTACCATGAAGCATGCGGGCTTCTGTAATTCTCATAGAGTACCCATTTGTGCATTCCAACAGTGCATTTGACAGTTTTTTCTGAATCTCGGGTTCAGACAAAGTTACAACTCAAGGATTTCGTCACGGTGGTGGCCTGACTGGTAACATTTCAACTGTCGAGCATTGCTAGCTTCTGACAGATGTTGAGTGTGAACATGATCAGCTATAAAACTAAGGCCCTGTTCTGAATGAATGCGTTGGTTTCACATGAATATTTCACGCGTTTCAGAGGAACCACTCCAATCTATGCATTCGTCGTTCACTTATTCTATCTATGATAGCCTGTTCGTTGGCTGGTGTTGCGTTGCCGCTAATCGGTTAGCAATGTGTTTCCTCGGTAAATAGTAACATTGTGAGCTGAAGATTCGTGGTCGTACATTCTGTTACATTGAGACATTAGTAAGCTTCTAGACGGTATTTGGGACAAACAGTTGATTAACCAAAAAGTTTACTCAGCTAAATACATTCAGTTGACTAGCAAAATCTAACTCAGAAGAACAGAGCAAAAAATGCCAAAATAAATCGTGCCTACCGTAAGCTGTTGAGAATTCAACCGCCTCCCGATCCATCGCCATGGATGCCGCCCGCCCCAACTGGATGATTCTAGAGCGCTTCGTTTTCCGCAGGGACGACCCAGCGTCCTTTCCCGGCGACGAGGCCGGGCCCTTCACGGTCTCCTCCTCCACCTCCCAGGGCGACCCTTTCCGCGTCGCCTTCCTCATCGCCGAGCCGCCGGCCATCTCCCGCCTCTACGTGCAGTGGCCGGGAGGCCTAGATCCCGAAATCGGCTTCTCGTGCGACCTTGTGACGGCCCATCGCGACCTCGTCCTCTTCAGGCTCACCAGCAATCCTGTAACGTTGGAGGGTCACCCCTTGCCGCATTATCCACAAGATTTCTTCATCTGCAAAGCCTCCTCCTCGCCGTCGCCGCTGCTGCTCAGACGGATCCCCATGTGTGCGGAACCAGTGGTCGTGCGTGTGAACAAGGGGAGGGAGTTAACTATGCCGCGCTCGTTTTACACCCACACCCTTGGTCTCCTGGGCCGCGGTGAAGATGATTTCGCCATGGCGCAGCTGGATATCTTTACACACGGCAAGTCCAAGCCGACAGGCGAACTCTGTGTCCTTCGTTCCCGTTTCTCAAACGATTATCAGGATTGCAAGTGGGAGGTTAAGCAGAAGCTACAGATCCACTATGATGAGAAGGAATTGGTCGATTTGCTCTACTGGAAGACTGACCAAGTGATCCCCTTCAAGCACTATTTGTGCTGGGCTAACTACTACCGAGGAGGAGTTCTATTCTGCAATGTGTTCGAAGAGATTCCCAAGCTCACTTACGTCCGACTGCCCGTTGATAAGCATCCACAGAATTCATCTCAACACCCATTCTTCGAGCTTAGGCGCAGCGTGTGCGTTACTGAAGCTGGCCTAAAGTTCATTGATATTTCCCGTCAAGACGGTGAGCTTTTGGGGCCAATGGAACCTGGTACTGGTTTCACCATCACCTGCTACACATTAAACGCATCAGAGAGTGTCATGAAGTGGGACTTCGATTTCTCCATCACATCCAAGGATTTGTGGGATTGCAACAGCCCCGCACTTCTCCCACGCTGTGTTCTGATGTCCCCCCTTGTTAGTATGGACAGGCCCAATGTGGTACACTTTCTTTGTGTCGAGTATGTGGATGAGTATGGAAATGAGTTTGGCAAGGTTTCGAGTGTATCTATTGATATGAGTACCAAGGCAGTGGACTCTACCCTTCCATATATTGACGGAGACACGGATCTCTCTGGCAAAGATGTTGACATGGTCGAGTACAGGGCTGACCTTCTCCAGTCCTTTCTCCCCTCTGAGTTCCCCAAGTTCTTGAATCTCCTCACCAGGTATTTCCATCTCATTTATTCACTTCTGCACTGTGCTTACACTGCATGCAAGCTGTTTATTATCCTTGGCCTTTGTAGTGAGCTTCTTTTACATTCCTGAAGAATCAATACTGTCCGTTGTAGTTCTAGTTGTCAACCTGGGAACAACCTGTATGAACTCGATCTTTCAAGTCGAACTGAAACTTTGATATAAATCCTGGATGAGAAGTAGGCTGGGAACAATTTTTATTTTGACTGTTGTTGTTACCTAAAGATTTTCTATGGGAATGTTCTGGGTAACTTATTTGTGCAATGGGAGTTGCATTCTCCCTGCACACCATCTTCTATTATTAGCTCTAGCTACTGAATGCATCTGCATTTACTTGTTGGACAACTGAATCATTTGGTAACTATTGCTTTTGATGGCAATAGAAAAAATACACCGCAACTAATAATTTAGCAACTAGGTTGGTGTTTTATATTTTTGTTTGCCCCTCTTATTTCCACTCGTACCAATTCAGCGTTTTGGTACATTTGTAATGCCAATGTTCGAACTAGGCTGTTACTTTAGTGGTCCAGTTCTAAACACCAACATTCATCTCAGGTATTATGCAATAAAGCAAATGTGTGTGAGATCAACTTTAGATAGCATTGCCATACATGAATTTTACATCTATTAAAGCTTAATTGAACCTAGATTCATTGTTAGATCAGGAACTAGTATTGAGCACCGAGCAATGAATGATAACTGAAGTGACTCGTTTTCGAATCCACCTTGGTTGGTCCCTGAGGATGTCGTGATTAAACATAGCTCAGTAGTGAAGCACATGCACTGACTCACCTTCTCACTTCTCTTGCTAATGGAGTCAACTGAATTTGAACGAAGAAAGACCTAAACTGAAAACCAATCAGAAGCCTTCCAAACAATATAGTTCCTAGCTAAACGTGGTCACGACTATGTAGAGCCTCAGTATCGATCATTGAGGTTGTCCTTCCACACAAATATATTATTGAAGTGACTCATTTCCAAATCCACTTTGGTTGGGAGTTCGAAGAAGAGTTTTTTTAAAGCGTCCCTCAGGAGCTCGTGATTAAATATAACTCAGCATTCAGTGCATGCACCGATTCACCTGTTCACTTCTCTTGCTAATGGAGTCAACTGAATTTGAACGAAGGAAGACCTAAACTGAAGAAGCATTCCAGAACAATACATTTCCTATATAAACATGTTCACGACTATGAAGAGCCTCAGTATCAATCATTGAGGTTGTCCATGCTTATGCCTTCTAGTTGTACTTTTAGAGACAGATTTAAAGAAAAAACCGTATCTGGATAAATTTAAGGGATGGTTCATAATAGTCACAACCAATGAAGAAATCTATTTGTTTTGCAAGAAGTAATAAAACAACAAAGGAAGTGCCATCTTACAACTAATTAATTAGAAGTAAGAAAATAAAAATAAAAGTGAACATACAATGTTGTACATTCATGACAAACTCAAGACCATCCACAAAAGGATTCAAAGTGAAATTCCCTTATTAACTATTTAGTCAAATCTATTAATCTAGGTCCATGGAAACTTGAATGCACAAGAGAACAAACTTGATGGTATATACAAAGCATCAAATTGTGTGGACTGGGAGGTTGATATCAGCATATCTATAATATGTAACGTTACAGTTAAAATGAGAAAAAACATAAATAAGAAAGGATCTTCCAGTTTTTCCCTCAACGGGTCAAGGTCAATTCCCAGGCCATCATTTACCCAATACTAAACTATACAAAAAAAAAATCATAAGCCCAAAGTTGACATGTAGATAAAGTTTTCCATTGATTAAATATTTGTAAATTTTGATCAGCAATTCCTCCTAGGCAAACCTATCTTACTAGAAGAATAAGGGGCAGCCCCGGTGCATGTAGCTCCCGCTTGCGCAGGGTCCGGAGAAGGGTCCGACCACTTTGGTCTTTAGTACGCAGCCTTACCCTGCATTTCTGCAAGAGGCTGTTTCCAGGACTTAAAAGCAGAACAAAACACTATGGTTAGGAAGTGTAAAAGAATGCCATTCCTAGTGAGTTGTGGTCTAATTAAAATATATTATCTAATTAAAATATATTATCAGTCTACAGTTCTACTTGAACTTCATATGGTATTAGCATATCTCTGCTATTTGCAATGCTAAATCGACACACATGTGAAAGAATATGTATGCACTCTGGAGCATGAACTTTGGATCAGCATGAACATTGGTCATCCTCGCTATGTACCAGCTTTCGTATGCTTTTAAAGATTGCACAACTGAATATAAGAGAGAAGATTTATCTGTCTAGCGTATATTCTGTGCATATGGTTGTATTAGGCTTATAAAATAGCCTATACCTGCTATATCCGAGTAAACACTCAAAACTCCACTCTACTCTACATCATAGTTTAAACTTATTAATCCGTAGAACATGAACATCAAATTGATAACAGAAACTGGCCAAAATTTGCGATAATTTTTTTCTGCTAGTTACTCCAAATTTCAGAATTGGACAAAAGGACAATGTAACAGTGTAACAGTTGTCTTAAATTAATTAATTGCTTGTATCTTGTTGTAAGCATGATTTTTTACTGTAGCCCTAATTTGAATTTGTAGCATCTGTGGGAACTAAATTAGGTATACGTTTGAAGGCATACATTAGCTTTCTTTAATAGGATACACAAATACAACATTTGCGCAAAACCAATAATTGCTTTTGCATGATATACTGCATACTGATTTGATTATGTAGAATGACGCACGTCTTTCTTATTATGTAAGTTCAAACAACGCAATATGCATATCTATTTCAATCTGCATAGCCGAATGTGTTCTATTGCCTGTTTGGCTCGGTTGTAGTTTCCTGTAGTTGTATAACCACATAAGTCGTTGAAATAACCATCCTGAATCCTGATATATGGAAACATGGGGAAAGTAATAAATCTTAGATTTCTGCAGAGTCGTTATTTTTTCTGAAAATGTGATTAGCTTGGTAACAATTTAATCTGATTATTTCGAGTCCACGTTATGAATCTTACTTCTATCCTGTATGTTTGGATCTATGCAGGAAGAGGAAGAGTCAGAGTCAGGAATAAGTCACATGAGCCTTCTAGTCCAGCCTTGCGATTTGGTCTGTGAGCGAAATGATTGTGGCATGCTTGTCAACAATTCTAAAGCATCACATCAGTCGTTTTAGTAGCAAGTACTCTATCCATAAAATGTATCGCTCATTTTATACTAAGTAGTACAAACTTTGCACTAAGTGGACGACACTTATTATGGATCGTAGGGAGTATAATATTTTCTTGTTTGTTGGTGTAGCAAGTACGGAGTATAACATTTTCATAACATTTTCTTGTCTGTTCGTATTTGGTTTACCCATTAAGGGTTACTGTTTGGTGCCACCCGGCTCTTGCTTCTTATCTCTTTGTAAGATGAAATATCATTTGTTTGGATGCTTTAATCTCTTATCCCTGTTTCTACCTTTTCCTAAGACTAGTAAGCGTGTATGTGCAACTCACAACTAATACAAGTGCAGTCAAATATTTTATTTGTGGTTACAGTTTGAATAAAATTAGAAACTACAACTACAACAATAATCGTGCAAGCACAATATACTGTATTACTTGAGCTCCTTTAAAAAATTGGAACTATTTACTCAAAACATCCTCAATGGCAACAGGGCAAAGAAGTTACGGTTTTGCTAAACATCAGGTGCCTGATTTTGGCTTAAGTCTCAGTCGATGATATCCATCGTTTGGTTTGCTTTTTGATTCGCTCGCTGAAGCTCTTCCGGCAGGAAGCATGGATGCGATGGGCTTTTTGCACCCGACGAGGCTCTCTTGAACAGACTTGATTTTTTGTGCCGGGCCGGTTTTCTTTTTGTTATTTTTTTTTTCTGTTTACGCCTGCTTTCTGGGCTTTTGCACCCTATTTTTTCTTCTTGTCTCGTTCTGTTTGTTTTTATTTTTTCTATTTATTTTTTATATAGTTTCACTTTTTGCAACTATATTTATTTTATGTATTTGGCTGAGACGGTCTGTTACGTATTTGGGTTGTGCCTTTTTATGTTAGTTGCATTTTCTTTTCTGTCTTTGTGTATTTGGCTGAGACTCTAAACTGCACACAAATTGTCTTAAAAAAATGCACGGCAACTTTTTGTGCTACCAGCCCTATCTAAAATGTGTAACAAGCCTACTTCTATATGATTAATTATTCTTCTTGAATATTTAAAACACATGTGAAGAAAATGTTTTACGAAACACACAACTAGATTTTATTATGTTCTTGGATATTTATTTAAAGAAGTGTAACTACCCACTTCATATAGTTGCAATAGTGGGATTTACATGCTATCTGTGCCTTTAAAAAAAATTGCTATGTATTATTTGCAACAAAAAATTTAGGTATCGATTTACGAAGTGACCGTCCGATGCAATTTGCGATTCCCAGACACTCAATTATTGTAAGTGATAGCCGTAGTTTGGCTTTTCGAGACCTTGTAGACTATCGAAAAGATTGTGAGCTTTTTTGTGTGATTTTCATATATGTTTTGTGTGTCGCTGAGCTTTAATCTTTCTTTTTTATCTCTTTTATTTCATATATTTTTTGGAAGGTGGGTTGTGTTTTGAGAGACAAAAATGTGTGTTTACAGGCGACTATTTGTCGGTTTATGGACGTATCTTTTTTTTTCTAGAATGTGCATCTTCGACCAGTTTTTTTCTAGAGTTGTGGTGTGTGCCCCGGCCTTGGCGCATCAAGTCTTGGCGGCTCGGTGCATTTGGTGAAGACCCTCCAACTTGTGGAGTGAGCTTCATCCTTGTAAAGGTTCTAGTTGTCAACCTCAACGGCAACATAGTGACAAGTGCCTCGCCACATCGGTGGTAAGACACAACGGAGATACGGTGTGCCATATCAAGGCTACTCGGTGTTTCACATTGGTGAACACCGCGCCGCTCAAACGGAGACTAGCTTCCATTGGGAAGTGAACTTCGGGATAAATCATCGTCTCCAAGTGCCTCGGTATTTCTATATCCGAGTTTCTTACTTATGCTATTTACTTTGTGATAGCCATAGAGTGGTTATATCTTGCTATCACATAGTTGATTATATTGCTTAGCATAAGTTGTTGGTGCACATAGGTAAACCTAGCTAGTTTAGGTTTTGGCTCGATAAATTAAACGTTAGTTTTATTCCGCATTTATTCAAGCCTTAACCATAATAATTTTAAATTGCCTATTCACCCCCCTCTAGGCGACATCCGTGTCCTTTCAATTGGTATCAGAGCGGGTTCTCTCTTTATAGGGCTTCACGGCCTAGAGAGTAAAGATGTCGTCTAGTGGTTTAGTGCACAATGCCTCTTGGTTGATATTCGATGGCACTAATTATGATGATTGGAGAAATCGCATGCTAAATTATTTTAGGGACATTAATCCATATAGAGCAAATTTTAGATATGGGTTTTTCTCCTCCAAAGGATCCGAAAAGATTATCTTTAGAGGATGAGGAAAATTCTTATCTAGATGCTCAAGCTTCTAAAGTGATTTTCATGTCTTTAAGAAATGCAGTTGCTTTGTCGATCTCTCCTTATCGGAATGCTCATGAGCTATGGACCAAGCTTCAAGACAAATATGGTGTGTCCATTAATTGTGGGAATGATTGTTCTCCCTCCACCTCCGGGCGCGATGAGTTCTCAACTTATTATACTTCACATACATGTGGCAAGCCACAAAGAAATGCAATGGTGAGTAGTGATAAATATTGTAATGATGATAGTGAGCTTATTGTTGATAATTCACCTCTATCTTATTGCAATGATTTATCTTTGGACTTAAACACAACTAGCACTATAAATGTTTCACATGCTTGTGTTGATGGTCCTTGCATATCTTCAAAAAATTACCTATATAAATCTAATGATGATGAAGAAAATGATGATGGAGAAGATGAGGATAGTAGTTTTGACTTCCTCACGAATAAGAGTGAAATGGTTGAATGTGCTCTTCAAAATAATAAAAATGCTCATAATTGTTTCATAGAATTCATAACTACCTTTGTTGGGTACAAGCAAGAATTAGATGATTTGGAAGCACGTGAAGATGAAAGTCTTCGCCGCGAACGTGGTTATGCGAACACGATTGCGGATCTTAAGAAAGCTCTTGAAGAAGAACAAACCACCAAGAAATCTCTTGAGGAGACATTTACTCTAGAGTTATCTAAAGTAAATAAAACCCATGATAGAGCTCTCAACGTGGCTAATGATTTTAAAATAAAAAATGATGAGCTTGTTGTTGAAATTGTTAGACTCCTTGAGGCTAATAAGAAATTTGAAGAGGATGTCAAGTCCTTGGAAGATTCTCTTGCACATCTCACTAAGTCCCATGATCAACTCCAAGCTCAATTGCTAAAAGAGCTTCCTACTTGTTCTCCCATTGCTATGAATGTTGATGCTTGTGCTACTAACTCTATTTCTTGTGAAGCATCCATTTTAAAGGAGAATGTTGAGCTAAGGGCTCAACTTAAATTGCTAACTAGCAATTATGAGATATTGGAAGAAAGCCATGAGAAGCTCTCGAGCTTTCATGAGGATCTTCTAGTATCTCATGATAAGCTAAAGTTAGCTCATGAGGCTATCGCTACCAAGGTAATATCTAGTGAGCCTCGTGTGGACAATGGCACAACTTCTACTAAAAATGATATAATTCCATGTGCTAGTCCTTGTAATTCTTCATCTCAACCTAGTGGTAAATCATATGTTGAATTACATTTCGTGCCTAGTTGCTCTAACAATGAAGCCTCGGCTTCTACTAGTGCTTGTGTAGCTACTAACCTTGTAGGGAAGACTAAAGAGTACAAGGCACAAGCCACCTCTTTGAAGAAAGATGTGGAGAAGCGTCATAAAGGGAAGGCCACACTTGACAACATGTTGAGTGTGCAAAAATCCCCCAATGACAAGAGTGGACTTGGATTCAACTCCAATATCAAGAACAAGTCCAAGAGTAGCAATAAGAAGGGCCAAGAACAAGTAAATCATTCGGCCAAGATTGTTTGCTTCAAGTGCAAAGTTGAAGGGCACCATGTTAGGGATTGCCTAATGAAGAAGAAGCCTCTTAGTGAGAAGCAACTAGGGAAGCGGCCTATTGTTCAATCTCGTGATCAACCTCGTGTTGAACAAGGGCCACCTCCTAAGAAGACTCAAGTTATTGCTCCTCAAGTTGGAGAGACTATTAAGAAGAAAGAGAAGAGTCGATATTGCTACTTATGCCGTGAGAAGGGTCACTTGGCTTCTTCATGCACTAATGGTACCCTATCCAACCCCATAATAATTGATGATGTTTATTCTCTTAGGAAGGATAGGGTTGGCAATGTGTTTGCCAATTATGTTGGAACTCAAAGTGGTGACAAGAAAAGAACCATTTGGGTTGCCAAGCCTATTGTGACTAACCTCTTAGGACCCAACTTGGTTGGGGACCAACTAGCTCAAACTTGATCAATAGGTGTTGTTGGAGGGCATTGGCGACTTGGCTATCATTTGAAGAATTAAGGGATCTTCATGTTTATATTTCATCAAGCCAAGCCAATTGGATTATCACATATCTATCTCATATCCAATGCTCCTTCTTGCGGTAACTTGTATTTAAATTATACATACATTGAAAGTTGATTGCTCCCTTGCATTTGTTAGTTTTGTTCCTAGCATGTGCTTGTATATGTTGTGCTTATTACTTACCTTGAGCAATCAAGTTTGTGTATGTTAATGTGCGCTCCATATATGTGTAAACTTAGTGTTGAGTCTTTATTGGATCTTGTGTTGATTTCAATTGATATGCTTTGTGCACTTCACTAACCTAAAAATGTGTGTACATGAGGCACACCACCTAGTATTGATATTTCAATATTATCTAGTTACTATGTGGTATGTCATATTCATGAGAAATTCAAATTCTACAATGTCCATTAATTTCTCTAGTTGGTTTTGTTTGCCTCTTACTTAGATAAAATGAATTATCACATTATGGGGGAGTAATAAGCTATGTGCATTTTACACTCCCACAAAATATGAACATTTGAGGTTTGCCACTTAGATTTGATATTGTAAATTATCTTATTCCTATATGGCATGTTTGCTCAAACAAGTTCCAATTTTCTTTTTTGGTTACCCTTTGGCTCTTGTTTGTGTGAGTTTGCTTGGTATGGTTTCTCTCTAATATGCATTCCTATATATTATTTGAGAAACAATTTGTTCCATATTATTCTAACCATGGCCTTGCCCGTTGGTTTGAATAGTTGGAACGACCAACAAACTTTATTAAAATATGGTGTTTTATTTCTTATCTCTTGCCATATGTTTTATCTTGTGAGGATATTCGTTGATACCTCTATCACTGGGAAAATAATTCCAAATGGTCATTGTCCTTGGACAACCCATGTTTATGTTTGTGATAGAATATTTTTGATTATCCTTACATTGGCATTGGCTTTTATTTGCCCCATCTCTTGCCAAAATATTTATTTTGACTCCCATTGCCTTCCTTGCCTCTTGCATGGATCCTAATTTTCAATTGGTAGTGTTTAGTGTTGTAAATAAAATATGAAGAGTAATGATCCCTTGTGCGTGCATTTTGTATTCAAATGCAAATATCAAAAATAATGCATGAATCTTGGGGGAGCATTCCTTTTATTTGGAACACTATCCAATCTATCAATATTTGATCCTTTCAATTGGCATTTGATTTCTATCATATGTGTTTATGGAATACAAATCTTTTTCTCTTGATGCTTTGTGCCATCATGAAAAGTGTAGAGGGTGTTTGGTTTATTTGGTGTAACTTGCTCTCTCTTGGGAGTCTTGATTTCTCATTTCTTGTTTTATGTTTATCCTATAGAATGAGAAAATCCTTTGAGCATGTCTCTTTCTTTTATCTTATATGCTTATTGGCCTTGCCTAGGTATCGTCAATTGATATTAATTGGAATTTAATATCTCCTCCATAGATATTTGTCTCAATTGATATTTATTGTGGGAGTTTTGATACCTTATTGCTTTATGTCAATTTACTTGATTCCGGTCAAGTATTATCCTCTTCTTGGTATCTCCTCCATAGATATTTGTCTCAATTGATATTTATTGTGGGAGTTTTGATACCTTATTGCTTTATGTCAATTTACTTGATTCCGGTCAAGTATTATCCTATTCTTGGTATCTTTTCTCCTAGTGGTATCTTATTTTCAATTGGTGTCTTATCTCTTATGCGTTGTTTGATTTGGTTCCTATTGATATCACACTTCATGTGTTGATGTGTTTTGGAATCAATCATATGTTGATTGGATTTTTCCTCAATCATGTGTTGATTTGGATTTTGATATAATTTGGACAACCTTTTTGTGTCACACCTTAGTGTGCTCTCTTCTTGGTTTACTTGGTGTTTTTGTCCAAATTGTATCTCTCTTGGTTCTCATGAGTCTATGCATGCATGTGTACTAGTATATATATTTTATGGATGCTAGTCTTTTAGTTCCAATATATAGGGGATACTCCACCAAATCCTAAATTGGCTAAGATGTGCATGAAATTCAATTTCATATCTATATGCACATATTTATGCGGAGTGTTTCCTATATATTGTAGTTTATCTAACTACTATGGGACCCAATGAGTTTGGGAACCATTTTGTGCTTAAATTGTGTTTTAGGTACAATGGAGATGCATTGGATGCTTGCCTCATCCATAAGGAAGGTGTTCTCACCATGTGATTATCGGAGTCAAGATTTGATGATAAACAAACTCTCATCTTCTTCATCGTCAATGTATCTCGGTAACAAGTATCTATCTCATGCATACTTTTCTAGTCTCAACCTTGTGTAGGTTGCTTCTTGGCATGAAAGCGTTTATGTGCAATTGTTGTGGTTTTGGCTCTTTCCTTCACTTGGTATATCTTTGTGATATTTGTGATGGAAGTGCAAAAACCTTTTTCTTCAATTGGTATTATTTCTTTGTGATACTTGTTGCCTATCTCAAAGCATCTTCACTATCTCTTGTTCCCTTAGTGATATGTGTGATGTCTTTGATATTTTTGAAGTTCATTTATATACAATGAGATAAATTTGAGCTATGTGCTATGCTTTTAAGCAATAATATCTTTTGTATATTCACGACTTCCCTTTTGGATACCATGGTTTCCACTCTATCAACCATCTCATATGTGCAAGTTTCTTTGTGGATGTATATCATTAATGATTTGTCTACTTAGAAACCTATACATATGAGAGAGGTCACCTTTTAGTTGGTATCCTAATTCTTTTGAGCTACCTTGCTTTTATCTATAATTCTTTGGTGGCTCCAATTTTGTCTCATGAGTGCTTGTCTCATTTTTTATTGGTATCTTTGCACACTCATGTATTTGTGAGGATCTTTGTCTTCATGCTTACCTTGGTGAGCATGTTGGTTTTTATCGGCTAAATGCTCTCACTAGATTTTGGCATTTTCAATTGGTTTTAGTTTCCAATTGGTATCCCTAAGCTTGTGAACATACTCCTTTAAAGATCTTCCTTTTATCTCGGTTGGGCCAATCATATGTTGAATTTTTAAAAAATTGGTATCCTTGAGTTTGTGAACATATTCTTTTTGAAAAAATATTCTTTGTAAGTTGTGTGTGTCAATACTTGATATATAACTTATCTCCATTTGGTTAAGACTATGTGTTTTACCAAATTAATTGTCTTGTCACACACACATACTCTTGGTTGGACCCTTCTTGATAGTTTCTTTTAATTGATATCTCCTTATGGCTCAACCACATATTTGGTGCAAGTGCTTTGTTTTGCTTTAATATTTCCATCCTTGCACTTGGTGAGTGTTCTAGATGATTTTGGGGGAGCAAGGATTCCATATTTGTGCACTCCTCAATAGTGCATGAACATTGGGGAGCTTCTCCGTTTTTATTTAGAACTCTCGCCTTGGATCTTTTTGATTGCTTTTTCTCCTTTGTGGAGATGTTTAGAATGATTTCATTCTTTTGCAATCTTTGGATCCTGAATATAGTTTGATTTCCTCTAATTATTCGTCAATGGATATGTGCATTTAATTTCACTCATATCTTGAGTAATGCACACTTTATGGAGGAACTCTTATTATATTGGCCTTCTAATTTTTTCTTCCCATTTCGGCAATCGATGCCAATGGGGGAGAAGTTTTAGAGGGTTTAAGGGAATTTGGGTTTTATGATTTTGTTGCATTTTCCTTTAATGCGCTTTGCATCCTTGCTTGTTTGTCTTGCAAGGTTGCTATATTCATTATATAAACCCTCTTAAAAGGGATTGTCATCAATTACCAAAATGGGGGAGATTGAAAGTGCATGGTTGCTCCCATATGTTGTTTTGGTAATTAATGACAATCTCTAAGGACTAATATGTGCTTTGAGTTATATTTGCAGTGTTGGTCCGTATGGAATGCTTGTACTCCATATGTTGGAGTCGGGGCTAAAAGAAGAATATTATATGTTGATCAAGGCTAAGTGCAAGTTGATCAACATATAAGATAAGGGCAAGTGAAGATATGCGAAAGAGTGTCTCTCCCATATTGGTGTATGGGGGAGCAATATGCGAGGCTTCAGCTTGTACTCCATATGTTGGAGTAGAGGCTAAAAGAAGAAGATTATATGTTGATCAAGGCTAAGTGCAAGTTGATCAACATACAAGGTAAGGGCAAGTGAAGATATGCGAAAGAGTGTCTCTCCCATATTGGTGTATGGGGGAGCAATATACGAGGCTTCACCGAGCGGAGCGTAATCAAGAAAGGTGATCCACTTGAGAGGAGATCAAGATCGTCATCATCTAGCTCAAGTGGAATGCGCAAGGCAAAGAAAGGTGATCCACTTGAGAGGAGATCAAGATCATCATCATCTAGCTCAAGTGGAATGCGCAAGGCAAAGGTATGATCTTGATAGGGTTTCTATTTTACCGGTCTCGCGGTGTAGTTGGGAGACCGGGTTTTAGGATAGGTAACCGTACTATCAAGAGGGGCTCTCAAGTGAGCTTTAGCGTATCGGTCGTAGAGAGCTCAAACCTTTGCATCATTGGCATCATCTTTATTGGTTCTTATTTATTTCTTATCGTGGTGTGGTCTTGGTGCTTGTCCTTCTTGTCATGACAAGGCCAAGCTCATCGAAAACGATGCGTCTTCCATTGCGTTTTCGATATTAGAAATATTGTTGGTTTGTCCTTGAGAAATTATCTACACATACATGTGTTGAGAATTTATCTCTTAATTGTTTTCAAATATTTCCAAGGATAGCTACTATCATCCTCTTTCCAACAAAATTGGTTTCACCCCTTTCGGCCTTCATTTGCAAAAGATATGAAGGTTCCGGTTTGCAAGAGAGAAGTTTAACCTTTCCTCATATGTTATTATAATATCTTGTTGGACTATGATTTTTATATGCATAATCTTGTAGTGCTCGTTATGGTGATTCCAACGAGCCCAAAATCATCAAAAATGGAGTCCGGATGCAAAAGATATTGCAATTTTAGTTTCACTGGTTTGGCTAGGCCAGCATGGCCGGCCAAATGGCCGGCCCCATGGCCGGGGCCTCTCTGATTGCATGGCCGGCCATCATGGCTGGGCTATGGCCGGCCAGGCCGGCCTCCCTCCTCCGGCTGCCCGAAAATTGGCCTAACGGCCATATTTTTGGCTCCCTTTTAAGGGGTCTTCTTCCCCAAGTGAACCCTAACCTTGGTTGACCTCTTGAGCACATTTTCCCCTCTCTCTCTCTCTCCATTGTTGCAAGAGCTCAAATCCTATAGATCTCCCAATCCCTCCACTCAAACTCGTTGATCTTTAGAGGACTGAAGGAGAAGGCCTAGATCTATTATTCCACCAAACCATATCTCCTCTAAGTGAGGGGAACATCTTTGATTTAGGTCTTGGAGTTGCTTTGTGTTTCTTCTTTGTTCTTCCTCTCAAATCCCTCCCTAGCATTAGTTGCTTTGGTTGGATTTCGGAGAGAAGGACTTGACCACTTAGTGTGTTCTTGCCATTGCATTGGTTGCATTGGTTTGAGTTCTCCACGGTGATTCGTGGAAAGTGAAGTTGAGAAGCTTGTTACTCTTGGGTGCTTGGGTGCACTAGAGCTTGTTCCTCTAGGGCACGTTGGTACCCTAAATTAAACGTTAGTTTTATTCCGCATTTATTCAAGCCTTAACCGTAATAATTTTAAATCGCCTATTCACCCCCCCTCTAGGCGACATCCGTGTCCTTTCAAAAAGTATATGAGCTTTGCAAGCACACCTGATTCCACCATGTTTGGTGAGCCGATGGTGTATGTGCAGTTTATTTCTCCTACTGATGAAGCCGGATGCAGTACCAGTGCGGCTGAGGTCGAGCTGGCCCTCACCGCAGACCCCAGCACCGCCCCCTTGGAGACCACGACCGTCGATGTTGTACCGTTGACTTGAGCGAACATGTTCAAGGACTGCAGGAGGCGCTAGATCATGACGATGACGATCACTCTTCTTCATCGTCGTCCTCAGACGAAGAAGGTGATGGTCCTCGTCAGAGGCCGGTTGCGGCGCCGATGGATCCTAAGTTCTTAGAGACTATGACCATCAACAATGGATTTCGCTCTGTTCCGGGCCTTGGAGAGGCAAGTCTGATGGTTGGCCTAAATTACCAGACAAAGACTCTGCTGACCAGGCCATTAAGAGGTATGCCATGAGCATATCTCGTCAGCATAGAGTGAAGCAGTCTGACAAAAGTCAGTTGAAGGTGATCTGCATAGATTTCGCTGATGGATGTATGGGGAAAGTGATCGCTCGCAAGAGCCCTGGGGTATGTCAGCCCTGGCATATCTCAAAAATAGTACCGCATAGCTGCGAATTAGTTGGGTCTCTTTCTGAGCACCGTAATGTCACAGCTAAATATGTGGCAAATATCATGATGGCGGCGGTGGAAGAAAATATAAACATGGGTATTAAGTCACTGCAAACAACAGCGGAAGATATTATTGGCTTCCCTGTCAGTTACGGCAAGGCTAGACGTGCGAAGGAGGACATTTTTCAGAGGTTGTATGGCACCTATGAGCAGGCCTATGATTACGCCCCCAAACTTCTTAATCGGATAGCAACAGCTAACAAGGGGACTCAGGTGTTTCTGCAACACCGCTTACACCCAGTTAATCAATATGAAAGGATCCTTGACCGTATTTTCTGGGCATTCCCTCAGACTATACAGGCATTCCATCACTGTCGTCCCGTATTATCAATTGATGGTACCTTTCTTACTGGAAAATACAAAGGCACATTACTGGTGGCTATCGCAGCAGATGCAAATAACCAGCTCCTCCCTATTGCCTATGCACTTGTAGAGAGCGAGAACAAAAATAGCTGGTTGTGGTTCCTAAGCTGCGTGAAGGTGGGAGTCGTGAAAAATCGTCCGGAGTTTGCATTGTCCCTGATCGCAATACGGGCCTGCTGAGCGCAATCGAGAGTATTAAGCAGAGTCCGGACCCTAGCTGGGGGTGGCCCGATCTAGAGACAAGGTGGTGCATGAGGCATCTCGCCGCAAATTTTTACTCCAAGTACAAGAATAAGGACTGGTTCAAGCTATTCAAGAGGATGTGCATGCAGAAGACGATGACCAAGATGAATGCAATTTTGGGGGGAATAAATAGACTGATCGAACGTGATTCATTGCCGGCGAGAGAAGATGGGAGGGGTCGAGCTCGGCCGGTGGTTAATCTGTCTGAGTGGATAACTAGGAATTGCCCAGAGTTATACAAGTGGGCGTTGTGTAAAGACACTGGAGCCCGATACGGCATTATGACCAGCAACATGTCAGAGGTGTATAATGGCGTGCTCAAAGGTGTACGTGCCCTCCCTATCACCGCCCTGATTCAAGAAACATGGAACCGGACTCTATCGTACTTTGCAGACAGAGTCCAGGTCGCCGGCGCTCAAGTTGCAATGAACAAGAGATGGTCTGGAAAGATTCAGCTACACCTAAATGAGAAAGCAGAAAAATCACGAAGTCATGGTTGTACTCAAGTGGATGCAACTAGGCACAAGTGGCTAATCAGCGTACGATCCAAGTTCGTACATGGCCACCACAGAGGATCAAGAAAGCATTCCGTCACCCTTGGCCCAACCACCTGCGAGTGCAGTTGCCAGAAGCCGAAGCTTTTGGGCTTCCCGTGCAGTCATGTTCTTAGGGCGGTTGCAGAACAAAACATCAGCGTCGAGCCCTACATATCTCCTTACTTCAACATTGAAAATCTATTCAACACCTGGAGCGGTGAGTTCTGGGCCTGGGGCGTGGATATGCACTATAGGGACATGTTGTCAACACAGTTAGAAAAATTTGTTCCTAACCCGACATTGCTTAGAACTGCCAAGGGACGGCGTCGATCTCGGCGTTATAGGAATGACATGGACCATAGCCAGTCAGGGGAACCACGTCGGTGTCGCATTTGCCGGTGCCCTGGACACCCTCGAAGGGAATGCCCCTACCGCAATGTCAACACTACATGATGTATTTAAAAAAATGTGTACTTCTCATTGTTGTAATAATTGTATTGTAATAAATTTGTATCCGTGATGTATTGCAATAAATTTGTATCTGTGATGTATTCCAATAAATTTGTATCCGTGATGTATTGCAATAAATTGCCCCTATATCTACTGAGTCCAACGTGGATATTTTCCTTTCCTCTCAGCATACGATATAAAAAGAGCGTATGAGGGGGCAGCATGCAGGATTCCTGGTAGGTTCCTCCAAAATTTCGGACCGGATTCACTCAGCTACAGCACGATTCCTTCGCTTTCGGCGCGTGCTAATCAGTCACCCTGCAGGCTCGGAATCAGCGTCGTTAAGCGCCTGTACGCGCGGACAGAAACGAGTCACGATGCGGGAGCGCGGGAATCCTGCGGGCGGCCTGCCACGTCATCCTGCCGCCACCGTGCGAGGCGGCACGTTCCACGTCATCGTGCCGCCACCGGCAGAGGCGGCAGGGCCCGCCACTTCCGTTTCCCGTTTCATCCTGCTCGAGTTTTCCTGTTCCGCAGCGTGCCGCCTCCGACAGTGGCGTCCACGTGTCGTCTGGGGAACGTGCCGTCACGGTAGTTTTGACAATCCATTCAGGAGGTGGTCCTTTTTGACATTTCACCCGAACAAGTGGTCCGTTCTGTCAAAAATTCATGCTACTTGCGGCAGGGGCTGATATTCACCTGGTCGTGTTGGGCTTCGATTTCTAGTCGACTACGGAGTTCGATTTCTGTTCTAACTACCCTGGTAATTGATACCTACAGATGGCTAGATCACGATCCTAGCTTTACACATACAACTATAGCGGTGGTCTCTTGTCGTCTCCCCGGCTCGATCCCTCCGCGCCGTGCAGCTCGTGCTTAATATTCGTGTCTAATCAAGTATCAATGGAAGGTCTGATTCAGCAGATGGACGCGCTCCTCCGTCGACCAGCTGCCACACCCACACCGGACGTCGCCGGTGGCGGCGGCGGCAACAGAAGCCAGAGCATTCTTGCGCGCCTTCGAGCAGATCGTGAACAACAACAGAAGCAAGACTCGGTGCTGGGCAACCCAGCACGGGTGGCTCCTCCTCGTGGACCCCGTCTCCCTGCACGCCGCGCTGTGGGACCCGGAGTCCCAGGTCCGGGTCGAGCTCCCTCGCCTCCCCGACGACCTGCCGAGGAACTGCAAGTGCCTGCTCTCCCACGAGAAGGCGACGTCGCACGGCTGCGTACTCCTCGTCGTGGACGCGGACAGGCCGGAGCTCCGGTACTGTACTGCCGCGTCGACCGCCACGCCGGTGGTACGCCCACGAGTACAGCTTCGAGGGCCGGCCCGGGTTCCAGGTCCGGAGCGTCGCGGCCGCGCACGGGTACTTCTACTTCCCGCTGTCGCCGACGGAGCTGGCGTGCATGGAGCTCATGTGCTACGAGTTCAGCCCGACGCCGCGGTTCACGACCGTGGAGCACGAGCGGCTGTACCTCGACCCCGAGCTCCCCTGGGAGGAGGCGCCGCGCCATGTAGTGGGATCGGCGGGCGGGGAGCTGCTCATGGTCGTCCAGTGCTGCCCTACACTACACCACGTACTAGAATTGGAGGCATATAAAAATGCCTCCAAAAGTCCTAGAAATGCCTCAAAAGGTTTTTGGAGGCGAAAAAAAAAGTGCAGCATTTACTAGGGTAGTTAAAAGTCTTTTGTGACGTTTTTCAGTAATGCCTGCAAAGGTGACCATTTGAGACAGTATTGTGTGCCTCAATTGCTATACCATTTGAGGTACTTTTGATTTGTGCCTCAATTGGTATACCATTTGAGGCACACAATAATGCCTCAAATGCTATACCATTTGAGGCACTTTTGATTTGTGCCTCAATTGCTATACCATTTGAGGCACACAATAATGCCTCAAATGGTATACCATTTGCAGGCACTATTGTTTCAGTGCTGCCTCAATTGCTATACCATCAGAGGCATCCAATTCAGGTCCTCAAATGTAAACAGTTAAAATAGTACAGTTTATTCAAGTAGTTCAGAGGCAACCAGAATTCAAACATTACATTACATCAACAAACATTAATCCATGACATTGTACTGTTGGTGATTACATGAACTCTCTTCTGGCCAGAAATAGACAGTAAGCAGTAAATTCACAATAATAGCACCATATACATTTCACCAGGAAGCATACACGACTTCATAATTATATGAACTCTCTTCTGGCCACAAATAGACAGTAAGCAGTAAACATAATATATATTGTCCAAAAGCATGCAACTTCACAGTTTGTCAACGTTGTTTGCTGATCTAGAAGAGCTAAGACAAAAACCTCGTCCATGGAGCATATCATCGGCTTGCCAAAAGGGTGTGCTAGCATTCGGAGACTCTAATCTGAACTGAAGTTGAGCTGCATGGTACTGAAAGCAACGTTTAAATACGGCAGGAACAAAAGCATATACTTTAACTGTATACACATCCATGGAATTAAAGAGTAACATAAAACAGGATAGATCAACACGGTTAATGCTTTTGATATAGAGTTATGTAGTACGTAGTAGCAACATGGTACATTAAGTGAGAGGCACAAAAGTGCATTTGAGTGTCAGCTATTCTATTCTGAGCACAGTAAGGTAACTATTCTAAGATGGTAATGAGCAAAATTATATGCCTGGGGAATTGAAGATTAGTTTCTTATCATAATAGATCAGCAGAAATAGGATTTTGCTCAGAAAACAAAGGGCAAATGAAATTGGTGAAAGAAAAATAAGAGAGGAATTTGATGAGCTAAAGATTGTGAGGCACCGACCTAGCCTACTACAACCAGTCTAGAACTTGACAGATTCATCAATCTAACATGGTGAAGAAGAACCTACTCAATAATTATTGATTGGGGAGAGGACAGTGATCAGGCATTGGTCAAGCATAGCAGCGGGAACCGGATTTTGCTAAATTACACGAGAAAATGATACAAACCAGCTCACATGTTTACTTGAAAATTACAGAATATTTCCCTTAAGAACAGTGTTATAGCAGCAGAATATGCACTTAGATATTTGGGATGAACTTGCACATCTAAATATAATCGAAGCCAAAGCATGCGGCAATCCTACTCATCTGAGACTCCACTATGAGCTCAGAGAGCACCAACATGTTCGTCAAAGAGCTGGCATATAACAGAACATCATTGGAATGCCATTGCGGACTAACCGAATCTAAGAGTCACGCTGGAGCTAGCATATGATAGGGTACACATTTTACTAGTTTTGTAGGAAACATAATTACTTGAATCGCCACACTGAGGAATATAAATCGCAATCCAATCTTTCAATTTTCTTAGAGGTTACCCAAGCCGGTCAATCGCAATAAGTGTTATGATTGGAAAAATTAAATAAAATCTAGGGTGTTCTGAACTACGGCAAAAAAACGATATGGGCATCCATTTAGAATTATGACACTCCCAGCAAGATAGAATGAAAACAATGTAAGGGTTTTTGAGTGTGGCAAGAAAACTCACCAAGCTGTTTCAGATCCCTCCGCCGATCGCGATCCTTTGGTTCACCTGGAGTAAGAAGAGGAACTTAGACTATAAGAAACACAATGATAAATTTCTACTACCTGAAATATCAGAACATGGAACTATGGAAGCATATTCATCTAGAACAATTACATAAATTATATTCATGTAAACTTGTAATTAGGTCAGTGTCAGTCATATGCAAAGTGCTACGGATATTGAAATAAACCTGCACAGCTAAAGTCTCTGTTCTAGAAAAACACGGCTGCAGATTCACAATGACAAACTTTCACCAAGAGAATGACCAGGGAATCACAATGCTGCAGATTTAACTCGCAAGTATAAGTTAGTATAACTGAATGAGACCAACAACCTGCTTTTACACGACACATACGTATAAGTTCTCACACACACAAACATGTTGGAAACCAAGTTGAATCCACTGTTGGATGACACACACCAACTCTGGCAATCAAAATTAAGGCATGGACTGCATAAACAAGTTAAGGAAGGGTCTAACCTGCACATCCATGGACGTTGCAAGAGCAGGCAGATAAGGACGAACACAGATTGGCCAGCATCTACAGGACAAAAACCAAAGGCAACATCATTCCTGCAACAAAATCAGATGCGCAATTAGTAGGATTTTAGGAACAGACATAGGAAGAGAGAGAGATGATGATAAATCTGGAATGCATGGCTGCGTGATGAGGATGCAGGAACCTAACACCGGTGAGGCATCTCCACCACGAACCTGACGTGGAGGTCCAGGAAGCGGTTATCCTCGCCCCATCCGCTCATGCCGGTGACGCACTCCGGCCCCGCTTCACCCAGCACACCACAACCCAGCCCCGCGAGGCTGCGAGCTTCTTCCGCTTCCGCACCTCTACCTCCTCCCTACGTGGCCCTGCCCTGGTCGACGCATGCCCTCCATGGTCGCGGCGAACGGCCGGCCACTAGAGCGCTCCCGACCTCCCCAAAGCAGCTGCTCCGCCAAAAGCTTCGTTCCCCGCGAGCACGCCACTATCGCGAAGCCACCGCGCCGCCGCCACCACCGCGCGAGGGAGGAGCAGAGCCCCGCCGGCGCAGGCGGCGCCGGGGCTTTGACGATGCTGGACTTGCCAGTGCTGGTTTCGGCCTCGCCGTCGCCCGGCCGGCCCGCCAGGTTCGCCTCTGCGGCAGCCGCCATGGTCGGCGCTCGACTCTAGGGTTTTGGGAGATTTGGGCGCGGCTGCATCTGCGTCTGGCCACGGGGCGTGGAGCGGGTGGAGTGTGAACGAAACGGGAAGATCGATCTGTTTTTTTTTTTGCTTCGGCTTGGATTGGATGGGCCGTGCTTGTTCGCTTTTCTTAGTTCGGCTTGATGGCTTCGGGCTTGAAAAACAGCGTGTTCCGGTCCATATTTCCAGGCGCAGGAACGCACGAACGCAATCCTATTCCTTGAACTTATTTTTCATGATTTTGAAAATCATATTTAGTTAACAAATCTTAAAGTACCGGATTAAAATGAAAAAAATATTTTCAAAAAAAAATTCTGATCCGGAATGTTTTTCAAATTCTTGATTTTTGAGGCAAATGAATAATGCCTCCAAAGGCAACCATTTATAATGCCCCAATTGGTTATGTTTGGAGGCACTTGAAAAATGCTGCTAATGATAGCCATTTGAGGCATTTTTTTAACAGTGCCTTAATTGATAGTTTTTGGAGGCACTAATTATTAGTGCCTCAAATGGTACTTAACCATTTGAGGCACTGATGAAAAAAGCCTCCTAAAATAACAAACAGAGGCATATTTAAAAAATGCCTCTATCATAATGCCTTTGATTCTAGTACGTGACATAGTGCTAGTCTCTACGACGGGACCTACAGGCGCCAGGACGTCTACAGGATGGATTTCGTGAACCGGCGGTGGACCGACGTCGGCGCGGATTCTCTGACTTTGCTTCTCACAGTCACACCCTGACTTTGCCGCAGGATCAAAATCCAACGGTACAGATCTGAGCAAAACACTGTTTAGAAATACTGTTCACCGAATCACTGTTCGCATGCCTGTAGCAAATACTGTTTCGTTGCTCCTGTAGCGCTCAATCTAGGCCGCATGTTTTTGATCGGACGGATGAGAACTGGGCAAAGTCAGAGGCACTGTACACCTCTGACTTTGCTTCTCACAGTCAGAGAATCCCGGCCGGACCGACGTGTCCCGGCTCCGCGACCGCGTCCTCCTGCTCGGCCCGTCGCACTTCTCGGCGTCGTTCCCGGCGAGCGAGCTCGGCCTGGAGGACAGCTGCGTCTACATCGTCACGCCGGAGATGCCCATGTATGTCCACGACATGACATCGCTGTTCAATCAGCTGTTCCACCAGCGCCCTGCCGACCCAGTTTTGTCAAGGATGTACACGCTCGCGGCCAACGCATGCGGCTAGTCCGTCAAGGAGCTAACCGTCGGCGTATGTGCATTGCAGTAGGGGGTCGATATATATATTTTATTTTTGAAAAGGGAGAGCTCTGACCATTGCATCGAAGCGATGCACATAATATTTATTTTATTACATACGGAGTAGTTATGAGTTTTAAAATACCCAAATGCTTAAAAGTGATCGGATGCTCGTTTGCTGGATCAAGCAATCGATTCGTGGCCGTCTGATCAGGTCGATCACGCGCGCCGCGCCTCCCCGTCCCAGGGCTCGCGTTTAGTACAGAGGCGAGTTGGAATAAGCAGGGTAGATGGCAGAGCAAGGAACGCGCCGCGGGACGTACGTCTGGAACTTTCTTGATCGCCTATAGCAAGCTAGCTATCTTTGTTCCGCCTATAGCAAGCTAGCTAGCTTTGTTCCGTCTGTTCTTCAGCTAGCTAGTAAAATTTCCTCTTTTTTCTTTTACTTTTGAGATTTTTTGTCATTTGTTTGAGAAACGGGTATTCTCACCGTTCAATCAAAGAGGTGACCACATTCACCCATCATCTCTTCGTCCTTTTAACCAAACATAGTAATGGCTAATACTAACCAACCCAACCAAACATAAAAAATGGCTATCCCTAACCATGTGGTTGGGATACCCTTATCCCCTAAATCTAAACCTCTGAACCAAATACACCCTTAGGGACCCACCTCCTGCACGACCCCCTCCCGGGACTCCCGATTCCTAACTACCCCACAGGGAAGCTGCTCGCCGCCGTCGAGGATCCTGCGCGCCGCCACCGGAGATCCCGCACGCCGCCCCCGGGGGATCCACCGCGCCACCACCAAGGATCCATCGCGCCGTCGGCGGGGATCCATCATGCCACCACCAAGGACCCCGCACGCCACCACCGGTGCGACCGCGTGCCATGACCGAGTACCCCGCCCGCTGCCACCCCGGGTGGTCCCAAAGCGACCTCCCAGGGGCGTGGAGCTCCATGGGCGTAGAGCAGCCGTGCGGGAAGGGATTTGAACTTGGTCGCGGACTCGCGGGAAGCCGTACGTGGATCTCGTGCAGAACTGTAATGGTGAGCGGTCAAGGCGCGTTCTGATTGGGGAAGAAGATACCTCAACACTAGATTAGCCCCCGCCCCCTACAATAAATCTCAGCATCGCCCGATTTTGCATTGACATGCTACATCAAGCCATATGTGTTCAGTTCGTCACTGGATTTTCTCTAGCAACTCCGGAAGTCATGCGTGCAACTACGAAAGATCCAAGAACAACTAATTCAATTTCTTAGCCAGGGAACACGCTAGTAGCATTATCAGTATCAATTCAAAGTGGAAGTCAAACAACACAATCTCTGAGCGGCAACCAGTAACTATAGTACACGATACAACACATCCAACAACAACCATGATATTAAATCCTGCATCCATTACTTCCCCGGCAGCAACAAAGCCTACCGTGGAAGCAACAAAGTCTTTTTCAAACAGCAAGTACAGTAACTGTGACATCAAACAACAACCATGACCGTAAGATTCTGCAACCATTACTTCCCTAGCAGACATTCATATGTTAGTGCCAGCAACCAAGCCTTTTTCACATAGCAACTGCAGTTCTAGTGGAGTTGCTTACCTATGTTGTGAAGTTGTCTCATCGCACACCAAAGTTGTTTCACGCTCACACAAAAGTTGATTTTCATTGTTGTGGAGTTTCTTACCCTTGTTGTGAAGTTGCCTCATCGCACACCAAAGCAAACCAAAGTTGTTTCGGCTTGCACCAAAATTATTTTTCAGCATTGTTGTGGAGTTGCTTGTCGTTGTTCTAAAGTTGCCTCATCACACGCAAAATTGCTTACCGACGTTATGAAGTTGCCTCAACGCACACCAAAGTTGTTGGCAGTACTGATATTTGTTGCTGGCAGTACTAACATTCGTTGCAGCATTCTGTAGATGAGTTACTCCTCATAGACGAGTTCGGCCGGTCAGCGCAGAACTAGATGAGTTGCTGCAGTACATACATTAAGTGCAGACATTCTGTAGATGAGTTGCTGACAGTTCCCATACAAAATACCCGCACAAAAAAAAACACAATTTTTGGGATGGATTCTGAAGTTGGCCATTGTTGTCGCATTGTTTCCTATCGTTGATGCTAAGTTTTCGATATTGTTTGTTTTTTTAAAGTACTATGAAGTTACACATCGTCGCTACTAAGTTGTCGACCTTAAAAACCAACGTGCGTGCAGTTTAAGAAAGTTTGATAGGCAACTAGTAGTATAAATTTGATTGTCTCAGTACTATGAAGTTGCTTACTATCATTGTTGGGTTGAGTATCTCGAAAAATAAGTTGACTACAAAATACAATTGTAAACAACTGATAGTACGAAGTTGCTGGCCTAAAATACTAGAGTTGCTTTTCAGATTTTTTTTCAAAACATATATAAATGGGATTTAGTTTTAAAGATCTCATCGCGAGAGATCCAACAGTGAAAACGGATCGCGATTCCGACATATGATTTAGGAGCTATGACTTTTTAATTTTTTTTACGTGGAACTAAATACGTACAGGCGATGCATGCATATGGATGAGCTGCGCGCATGCACTCCTTTCTCAATCGGGTGAGACTCTTTTTTCCGAAATCGGGTGATTGCTTGTTGGCCCAAACGAGCAACCAATTGCTCGCTAGACGCAGCCTTTAAAATATTACATCAAGCCTCATAATGTCTTAAGAATTAGATAATATGAATACAAGAATCAACCATCCAAAGATAGCCACACTAAGCATCTAATTTGCTAATGTGCAACCAGCCATCCTGTCTGAAGATAGATCGTCATCAACCTAGTCCATCCAATATCCATAAATTCCCACCGATCGATCCACAGTAGAAACGACCGGTTGTGGATCTAGTGTAGAGCCGGCCTTGTTGACTGACTTGGCCTTTAAATCGCAGATGAGAAATCGAGAGGAATTTGTTCCACCAAAGAAGCAAATCTTGAACTGACACATAACATTGTGTAATAATTTAGGGTTTGCCTATGTCTCAGTTGACTGAGAATTTCTTAAGTCTCAATCACCTAGAAAAGTGCAACTGTAGTTCAAAAAAAAAGTAAAACTCGAACGAGTTGCACTTTTCTGCCAGAAAAGTGCAATTGCACATTTTTGCCAGAAACGTGCAACTCATGCATATTTTTGTGGGTGACTGATACATAAGAAAAAAAATCAGGCGCCTAAGAATTTTTTAAATCTAAATCACCTCAGAAAAAGTATAACTGCAGTTCAAAAAAAAGTGCAACTAGAACGAAGAAAAGTGCAATTGCACATTTTTCCTAGAAAAGTGCTAATCCTCAGGCGCCTGATTTTTTCTTATGTCTCAGTCACCCACAAAAATGTGCATGAGTTGCACTTTTCTGGGAGAAATGTGCAATTGCACTTTTCTGCCAGAAAAGTGCAATTCGTTCTAGTTGCACTTTTTTTGAACTGCAGTTGCACTTTTTCTGAGGTGATTTAGACTTAAGAAATTCTCAGGCGCCTGATTTTTTCTTATGTCTCAGTCACCCACAAAATGTGCATCAGTTGCACTTTTCTGGCAGAAATGTGCAATTGCACTTTTCTAGGTGATTGAGACTTAAGAAATTCTCAGTCAACTGAGACATAGGCAAACCCAATAATTTAACACCTTTTCTAATAAACAACATTGTTTTCGCAAAAAAAAAAAACAACACTGTTGAATAATCAATCCTTTTTTTACGAAAGACAACAACGCCGTTATCATTTTCATTACCTTATTTTCTACTAGGTTGTTTTTATTTTACAAATGGTTTTCCCACAACACTCAAAGAATCACAACCACGCACACACACACGCCACGTCATACACGCTAGACACGTGAGAAACTGCTATTTTGTTTTGTACTTCACCAACGTGGGACACGACTTTATTTTGTGTCAAGATACAAAACCCTCATGAGGTCGTTATGCAGGGAGAGGTAGATCCATTTGCATACCTGTCGGGGGGCTACCCCGGATAGGGTCAAGATAAAGAGTCAAGAGTAAGACCCGGAGTTGACCGGGTCAAGATTAACCGACATAACATAAACCGGCGTGGTTGAGATAGTCATGCAGGTTTGAACCGACATATCTGAACCGGGGTACCCGGACCGACATACAAGTGGTATGTCGGATTATCTTCATGGTTCCTTGTATGTGCAGGGGAGGCAAACCGAGTCAAGTGTCTTTGGCATTGCTATGCCGGATAAGAAGGGGGCACCTTATCTCGGATGGTGGTCAAGGCACCTATCTTGTTCCTTCAGGCACGGAGCAAAACATGACAACGTGCTGCAAGTGGACGACGAGATGTGTCTCCACCATACCGCTGACCAGGGCGGTACGGTGGAGCAGTGCAGGGCGTGACGAGAGTGTCCTGTCCAGGGCAGAGGGAACCGTGGCGACAAGGGTTGACAGGGTCTCGGCATGGCGCAGCGGCGCGTGTGTCGGGTGGCGACCAGGGGGTATGGCAACAGTAGCTGTGTCCTGCACTGTAACTCGGGGCACCGCTATATAAGGTGCCCCAGACCTTCCTTCGCGAGGGACGACCCACGGATATAGAGAACCACTTCCAACGTTTCAAATACTTTGCATACAGCTCAAGGAGCTCATCTGTAACCCGGATTGTGACCCACATATATTCAGACTAGAAGCAGGAGTAGGGGATTTACCTCCTCACGAGGGCCCTGAACCTGGGTAAACCGTGTGTGTGTGTGTGTCTATGTGTCTTCCACGCATAATCCCTCCCCGGTGCCATCAGCGTCCATCGGCCCCAACTTAAACCTACCCATGGCATCTGTTTGTTCACCACGACGACAGTTGGCGCCCACCGTGGGGCCAGCAGCGGCGCTGGCTGGTGTGTTCATCCGGACGGGATCCATCATCGACTCCGACGAGCGGGTAGTCTATGGCCTTGTCCACAGATTCGGCTCGCTGAACGTCATCGGCGACAACGCTGGCTGCTTCGGCGGCAGGCCGCTCCCGCGGAACGGCTGCCTCATCGAGTTCGGCGGCCTCACGGTCTACGTCGCCACCAAGGTCGTCTACAGGTACCCCGAAAGGGTGCATGTTGCTGCGGACCCTCCTGCTGTCTGCGCAGCTCGCGGCCGGCATATCGCTCGCCCCGCTAGCTGCGTGGAGGTGATGATGACTTCTCCGGTCGTCGCTGCCCGGGGTGTGGTTGCTGAAGCAGAGGCCAGCACCAAATCCACCAGAACGGCGCGCCCGCCGCTGGAGAAGCCCGAGAACCGCACGGCGCATGCCGGTACATCAGCTGTGCCAGTAGTGCCGAGTCCTCTTCAGGACGTGATCGAGAAGCTGGCCACCCCAGTTGCTCCCAGCGCAGATGCGGCTCTGGCTCAAGCAGAGCTGGACGAGCAGCGCAAGAACATACTCCTGGAGGCTATAGAGGTAGCCCGAGTTAGGCAAGAGTTCGACATCTCTCTCCGTGAGTATAACATGGCTCATGGTTTTACTCCGGTAGCAAACCCCGTTAGTCGCATGGATGAGGTGCGTACCCGAGGTAGAGACCTCAATGCCGAGATAGCTAGAGATGGTAGAGCCAAATCTGGTAGAACTGCTAGTTATGTCTTATGTCTTATGTGTCGGCTGATAAGCCCAGATATAGCACTCCCGCTAAGAACCTTAGAGCTGCAGAGGCAGCCGCAGCGGAGTTACCTGGGTTATCCGGTGAAGTTCGGCGTAAGCAGCAGGACCGGGTTAACGAGTTAGTAGTTACTACTAACCGGCAGAATGAGGCGTACTTCAAGGCAAACCCGGGTTTAGCCGGATCCCGGTACATTCACTCGAATGGTGGTGCCGGAGGAATGTCCAAGGGAGGCCTCGTCGCCGCATGTCGGCAGAAGTCGTGACCGGAGTGTAAACTCTGGTAAGAACAAGCAAATGCAGACTTATGATCCGGTCTATGCCGGAAAGCAGATAGCCGAGCAAGACAATGCCGGTCAGGGTGTTCCTGATCTCGATCAAGGCAAACAAGGCGCCGGTCGGGTTAACCCGGCTGGCCGAGACCAGCAACCTCGTTATCCGGCACCCAATCCGCCTCGACCGCAACCCGGTGCCAGGTATCCAGCTTAGCAACAGCGAGATGACCAAGTGGTCAACCGGTATGATGATGGTTACTCGGCTATGGAGAGGGCCGGGTACCAAGACTTGAAAATCTGGTGTCCGAGGGTGCACTCGGAGCTCGACTGGGGCCCCGCCAGCTGTCGGCACATGATGTCCGCAACAAAGCTGGACAGAATCTATCTGTCTGAACTCCTGGAGGGGCAAGGACCAACTGGTCCTGCTTGCTTTGGACCCCGGATCATGAAGCAGACACCGGTGCCGAACTTCCAGCTTCCTCGGGGCACAAAAATGTATGACGGCAGTGCTAAGCCGGAGGACTGGCTGACAGATTACGTCACCGCTGTGCACATTGCCGGTGGAAGCCGCCGATGGGCAGTGCGGTATGTACCGTAGATGTTGGAGGGTCCAGCCCGGATATGGCTGAACAACTTGGAGGAAAACAGCATTGAGTGCTGGCTGGACTTCTCGGAGGCCTTCGTCAGCAACTTTGCCAGCACATACAAGAGGCCGAACTATCCTCAGCAACTCTCCATGTGCAGGCAGAGAGATGATGAAACCAACCGGGAGTACTTGACCCGGTGGAGTACTATCCGCAACTCCTGTGAAGGAGTCATCTAATCGCAGGCCATTGCATGGTTTGCTCAGGGGTGCCGACATGGCACCATGCTCTGGCAGAGATTGCAGAGGGAGATGCTGGCCACTCTGGCCGAAACAATCAAGATAGCAGACAGTTATGCTCTGGGTGATCCCACACAGCCTTTACTGACCCCGGTTGAGCCGAGTAAGCGGTACCCGGTCAGTGATGCTGACCGTTCATTCAGGCGGAATGACCGCCCGGATTACAGACCCAAAAGAAGAGATGATCGGCCGGATTACCGGTACGGTTCCAACCAGGTTGCTGCCATTGATCAGGATCAACCGGATGCCGGCAGCAGCCAGCGTCAGAAGAGAAGTGGTCCTTCTTGGGGCCAAAACCCGGGAGGAAGGAAGCCGTGGGGCGATGGGAAGAAACCTTGGGAGGACAAGCCGAGGTACACCTTCGAGATGATGCTGGATGGGCCGTGCAGCTACCACACTCCGAATCCCAGCAGGCCGGCTAACCACTCAACCCGGCAGTGTAGCTGGTACCAGCGGATCTTGAGGGACAGTCCGTCGGATAATCCATACCTCTCACCGTTGCCACGAGCTGTACCGCGAGCTGCACCACGAGCTGCACCACTTACGGGTGCAAACACCACCGAGGGATACGAACAGCAGGAGGAGGCCGGAGAATGTCAACCAGGTGGCCAATGGGGCCAACAACAACAACAACAACAACAACAACAACAACAACAACAACAACAACAACACCAACACCAACACCAACACCAACACCAACAACAACAACGCCGGTCCTAGCCGGCAGAATGACTATCGGGAGCACCACCAGAGCTACATGGTCTTCGTGACCGAGCCAACTGATAAGCAGAGCCAGCATCGGCGTGCGATGGAGGTGAATGCTATCATGCCGGCTGTGCCGAGGTACCTGAACTGGTCCGAGCAGGAGGTTAGCTGGAGCCGCAGTGACCATCCCAAGGTCATGCCTACCCTGGGGGCGTATGCTCTTGTGGTGGATCCGACATTCATCAGACCCTCTATCAACACCAGGTTCACCCGGGTTCTCATTGACAATGGGAGCAGCATCAACATCATGTACCGGGACACCATGCACAAAATGGGCCTCACTGAGAACATGCTGCAGCCCAGCCGGACTACCTTTCATGGTATTGTGCCGGGTGTCTCTTGTGCACCCATGGGCACAGTCTGGGTCGATGTCTTGTTCGGCACCAAGGAGAACAGCCGGATCGAAAGCCTCCAGTTCGAGGTCGTAGACCTCGAGAGTCCATACCATGCCTTGCTAGGCAGACCGGCATTAGCCAAGTTCATGGCGTCCACTCATGTGGCTTACCTCAATATGAAACTGCCGGGTCCTAATGGTATCATCACCATCCTAGGTAACTACAGGCTTGCCATGGAGTGTGCCTCGGCTAGATCTTCCCTAGCCGAGTCATTGGTCATCGCGGCAGAGAAGAAGAGGATCCACAAGGTGGTGACCATGGCACAGTCAGCTCAACTCGGCATGCCGGGTGTGGGCAACCCGCAGCAGGGCGCGACGTTTCAGGCGTCCAAGGAAACCAAGCAGGTCAAGATCGACGAGGCTAACCCGGACCACTCCGTCATCATCGGTTCCGGGTTGGACAACAAATAGGAAAGCGAGCTCATCAACTTCCTCCATGAGAATCGGGATATCTTTGCATGGTCCAATCAGGACCTGCCGGGTGTTCCGAGGGAGTTGGCTGAGCACTCACTACATGTCAGGCCGGATGCTAGGCCAGTGAAGCAACCCATGCGACGTATCGCTCCTGAGAGGAGGAAAGCTGTTGGTGACGAGGTAGCCAAGCTACTCGCGTCAAGCTCTATCGTGGAAGTGCAGTATCTGGACTGGCTGGCTAACCCGGTCCTGGTAAAGAAGAAGAAAGATGACCCGAAAGCGGCCACGGTTTGCGCATGTGTATCGATTACACGTACCTGAACAAGGCATGTCCTAAAGATCCCTTCCCGTTGCCCCGGATTGATCAGGTGATCGATTCCACGGCCAGATGTGAACTGCTATCGTTTGTAGACGCGTACTCTGGTTTCCACCAGATACCTTTGAACCCAATCGATCAAATAAAGACTGCCTTTATCACCCCGTACGGGGCTTATTGCTATCGTGTTATGTGTTTTGGTTTGAGAAATGCCGGTTCTACTTATCAGAGATGTATGCAGAAATGCTTGGATGATCAAATCGGCAAAAATGTGCAGGTGTATGTCGACGACACTGTTATCAGGACCAAGGAAAAACATACCTTGTTGGATGATCTCAAAGAGACATTCATAAATCTTTGAAAATTCCGGTTAAAGCTTAACCCGGATAAATGTACGTTTGGTGTGCCGGCAGGCAAATTACTCGACTTCCTTGTGTCAAGCCGAGGTATCGAGGCTAATTTGACAAAGATCCGTGCTATAGAGAGCATGAAGCTGCCGAGATGTCTCAGGGATGTGCAGAAATTCACTGGTTGCTTGGCATCCTTAAGTCGGTTCGTTGGTCGGTTGGGTGAAAAGGCCTTGCCTTTGTACCAAGTGATGAAAAAAGCAGACATATTTACATGGACCCCGCAGGCAGATGCCGTATTTCATGAGCTGAAGAGAATGTTGGCTACAGCGCCGATATTGGCCTCACCACTACCCAAAGAGCCAATGCTGCTCTATATTGCAGCCACTAACCGAGTCGTTAGTGTTGTGGTGGTGGTAGAACGAGAAGAAGAGGGAACCATGGTGCAGAGACCAGTGTATTATCTGAGTGAAGTGATCTCTGCGTCGAAACAGAATTACCCTCACTACCAGAAGATGACATATGGTGTCTATATGGCGGCCAAGAAACTGAAACATTACTTCCAAGAGCACCCTATAACCGTGGTATGTGCCGCTCCAATCTCGGAGATCATCGGCAACAAAGATACAAGTGGCTGAGTAGCCAAATGGGCTATTGAACTGGCGGCTTATGCGCCGCAATATGTAAGGAGAGATGCCATCAAATCTCAGGCCTTGGCTGATTTCTTCGTCGATTGGGCCGAGATGCAGTATGAGCCACCGCTGCCTGACTCCAATTACTGGAGAATGCATTTCGACGGGCCCAAAGTAAAAGAGGGCATGGGTGCCGGCATAGTTCTTACCTTGCCAAAGCGAGATCAGCTGAAATATGTGTTGCAAGTACATTTTGCAGCATAAAACAATGTGGCCGAGTATGAGGCATTGATCCATGGGCTCAATGTTGCCAAGAAAATTGGTATTTGCCGGATAGTGTGCTATGGCGATTTGGATCTGGTGATTCAGCAGACCTCGGGCAACTGGGATGCTTTGGATGCAAACATGGCAGCATATCGGTTCCATGCCCAGAAAATCTCGGGATACTTTGATGGTTGTGAATTTCGTCATGTACGATGGACAAAGAATGAAAGTGCCGACATGCTGTCCAAGATAGGTTCATACCGGCAGGCCATCCCGGCCGGGGTATCACTGGAGCATCTCCGAAAGCCATCAATCAAGCCATCACCCGAGTCCCAGTCAATATTTATCCCGGGAAATCCGGAATCCGATATCGTCCCAATGGACGTGGATGTCGGGTGCATTATACTGGACTCGGGGACTGTTTGGGAAAACTGGAGGACAGCCTGGGAGAACTCGGGGACTGTTTGGGAGAACTCGGGGACTTCTCTGCAGGACGCGGGGACTGCTCGGGAAAACCCGGGGACTTGTCAGCCCATGTCGGGGGTGATAATGTCGGTTGAAGCAATGGAGATCGATGAGCTTGTACTAGGTGTTCGTCCAGTGCCGGTATGGGCACAACCAATCATGTCATATCTGGTGGAGGGCAGTTTGCCGGGTGATGAGGTCTCGGCCAGGCAGATACATAGGCGATCCAAAGCTTTCACCATCATCAACAATGAGCTGTACAAGAGAAGTGCAACCACTGTGCTTAAGCGCTGTGTCGAACCGGAGGGAGGGCAAGAGATTCTCCGAGATATCCATCAAGGAGAGTGTGGGCATCATGCATATTCAAGGGCCATGGTGGCTAAAGCATTCCGTTATGGGTTCTATTGGATCAGTGCTTTGCAACAGGTAGAGGACATTGTCCGGAAGTGCGAAGGATGTCAGAGATTTGCCAATAAGATTCACATGCCGACTTCAGCACTCAAAACTATTCCCATTACATGGCCATTTGCTGTTTGGTGTCTGGATATGGTGGGACCATTCAAGCCTGCCCGAGGTAACATGACTCACATACTGGTGATGGTGGACAAGTTCACCAAGTGGATAGAGGTAAAACCTATAAGGAAGTGTGACGGCCGCACGGCTGTGTCTTTCCTGAAAGATATCATTCTGAGATATGGACATCCACACAGCATCATCTCGCACAATGGCACCAATTTCGCGGAGGGAGCCTTTGCTCGGTTCTGCCAGGAAAAGAGAATCCGGCTAGACCTGGAATCGGTTGTGCATCCTCAGTCCAACGGACAAGTTGAAAGATCAAACGCACTGGTGTTATCCGGCATAAAACCCCGGTTGATTGAGCCACTGCTGCGATCTCCGGGTTGTTGGCTGGATGAGTTACCTGCAGTATTGTGGAGTCTCCGGACTACACCGAACCGCTCTACTGGTTACACGCCATTCTTTCTTGTGTATGGAGCAGAAGCGGTCTTGCCGACCGACATAGAGCATGACTCGCCGAGAGTCGCATTTTACACAGAATCCGAGGCTAAGGAAGCTCGGGAAAATTATCTCGATCTGCTCGAGGAGGCACGAGAATTGGCATTGTCCAAGTCAGCAATATATCAACAGAATCTCCGACATTACCATACCCGGAAAGTGAACCCTCGCAAGTTCTGCGAGGGGGACTTGGTGCTTAGGCTTGTGCAGTGCACTACCAGCATGCACAAGTTGTCTCCTCCGTGGGAAGGACCGTTCATCGTGAGCTAGGCTCTGCGCAATGACTCTTATTATCTTAAAGATGCCACAGGTGAAGAACAAGATGGACAGATCTGGAGAGGAGACCAAAAGACCTTGGAATGTAGTCCCGCTTCGCCCTTTTTACTCCTAAGAATGCAATGTATGTATCTCGGCACCCTGAAATGAAATGTCGGCACCCCAAAAGAGACTCGGGGACTGCCCTGGTTAAAAGATCCGCGTTTATCTCTTTTTTCATCCTCGTTTTCCCTGTGTCAGATAGCTCTTGATCATATCTCAAAGTTTTAAGTATTGTATGCTATGTCTTTGCGGTCTCGTGACTCGACTGTCGAACGCCAAAATGGTAGACAAGAGCTGGAACCGCAATACTTAGTAGACAAGAAAACAAACTCGGGGACTTGGCCCAAGGGCAATCCGGCATATGTTGTTTATTAATCTTGCGTTTTGTTCCTTACTTTTATGTCAGATGACTTTGAACCTTATCTCAAAGTTTCTAAGTATTGTATGCTATGTTTCTGGAATCTTGTGACTCGACTGTCGAACGCCAAAGTGGTAGACAAGAGCAAAGGTTGCAAAAGTATAGTGAACATGAAAGTAAACTCGGGGACTCGGCTCAAAATGATCCGGCACTCAGGAAAACTTGATAAAACTTGCAAAGCAAAAGTAACAACCCTAGAAATTTAAAGGTTTATATTACATCTGCACCCGGCATCCCGGGGATTTAACGATTTAAGTCTTTCTGAGTTCATACTGCAGCATCAGGGTTACTCGGTTTGGTAGGAGAAGCGGGAATCTCGGCGGCTGCCTCGGCCGCACTCTCCGCGGCTGTGCCGGCGGCAGCGTCGGGAGGTGTGTCGGCCTGGATTTCCTCGTCGACATCCTCTTCGTCTTCCTCTTCGTCTTCCTCTTCGTCGGTGCCCACCTCTTCTTCTACTTCATCGTCGGAGTAAACCGGACCATCGACATAGTCGTGAATCGTGGCGTACCTGATGAAGGACTGTGCTCTTTCCTGGCGGCGTCGGATAGGTTCCGGATCAGTGGTCCACTTTGATCCGGTGCGTAACGACTGGAGCGCGTCGAGGTTGATGTTTTCGTACCAAGAAAGGACATAAATCATGGCCTCATCCGCACCAACTCGGGCGGCAGATGCCCGCCATTCCCGAAGCCGCTGCTCAGCCCCCTGCAGGCACCGAGATATCTCATCAACCATGGCCGGGGTCTCTGCGCTTGGCCAGAAAATGTTGTACACCCGGATAGCGGCCTCGAGGAGACCAACTCCAAGGGATTTCATGGGTGACAGACGCGCGCCCAATGCCGTCAAGTGGTCATCGATTTCCCACTCCGGTGAGATGGGGCCAGCCTTGGCTTTCTTCGCTCGAGCCTTCTTAGTAACGTTGTCAGCAGCAGGCTGAGAGTGGGGGAAGTGCCCTAAGTAAAGAATTTCTAACACCGAGATAAGTCACATGTCGGCATATAGTGAATGTCGGCAAAGAAAGAGGAGTAAAGGAAACTTACTGGACATCTCGCTGTTGATCCGGCATAGCTCCACCAGCCACTTATCGGCCTTCTCCGTGAGGGCTTGCAGTTCCTGTTGGACCGAGGTAAGTTGGAACTCAGAGTTCTCAAGTGATTCCTTGAGTTTCTAGGTCTCGTCTACCCGGAGCTGCTTTTCCTCGGCAGCACTCTTCTCAAACTCGGCATTGCGGCTCTGCGCCTTTTCGAGCTCGGCCTTCAGCCGGGACACCTCGTCCTGTTCTTTTTTGATTTCGACATGATGCGCAATCTCGCGCTCCCTTTGATTGGCTGTGCCGAGATAGCAGACTTAGCATACAAAGTTAATGCAAGCGCAAGGGAATATTGAGTGTAACTTACTCTCAAGCTCCGAGATCCGCCCCTGCAGCTCTTTAGCCTTGGCCTCTGACCCGGCTATTCATGTCGGCAAAGGAGAAAAAGAAAGTCAGAAATGAGAGCAAGACAGTTGGAAAGCATTGCTATGTCGGTGGGAAAGATCGGTACCTTTGCAGTTTAGCTCTGTTTGCAGCATCTTGTACTTGTCTTTGAGCGTCTTGTGTGCCAACAAGAGCTTGTGGTGCAGTTGGTTCCGCTTGGTCATGCAAGACTGAAAGGAGCAAGCGTTAGTGTTATTGCTGAAGATTCGCGCCGAGTAATCTTTACTCGACCGAGCTTCAACTACTCGACCCGAATCTCAGGGACTGGGGATAAGGGATATCTATTATGAACAAAGTTAACCGAATAAATCTTTACCTCGGCAACCTTGTCAGCTTCGTGAACGGCGGTCTTCACCGCAAGCATCTTCTGCGCGAGAAGACCCGGTCCTAGCGGAAGCCCCTCCAAGCTCACCTCGCCCGAGTCAGCAGCATTCCAGTCCATGCTGTACTGCTCGATCGAGCCCAAGCTGTTCCCGCTAAGTGTTTGCAGTGGGGCAAAACCCCAGTTGGTGATGGTGGCCTAGATGCCGGTAGCCTGGATGCCGGTCGAGGTCGCCGCCGCTGCACCTTGACTCGGTGGCACAACTATCCGCCTGCCGGTGTTGGCCGGTGCTGCTTTAGCCGGAGCGTTCCCGGTTGCTGTGACCAGGGCCTTCTTCGTCTCTGGCCGCTGCTTCGGCAGCGTGTGTGTCAGCAGCGGCGATGGCCATTGCTGCACAGGTACCGGCTGCGGCTGTGTCGGCGGGGTTGGCTGCTGCTGCTGTTGTTGCTGCTTCTGCTGCTGCTGCTGCTGTTGCTGCTTCTGCTGTTGCTTCTGCTGCTGAGGTTGTGGCTGTTGTTGCTCCTGGGTCTGCTCCGGTCTTTCCGGAGTCTGGATCTTCTCTACCTCAGTGTCCATGGAGGTGACACCAGAGTCGGTATCTCGGTCGGGCGCTGAGGTGTCGGCTCTGATCGGATCCATGGCTTCTGCTCCTTGGGCGTCCTGTTCCCCTCCGATCCCAGCATCGGATCCTGGAGCTGAGGGTTGTGCCGGCAGGCTAATCCTTGGTGGACTCGGAGCGCGAGTGTCGGCTTGCCTGGGCGACGGCGGCGTCGCCAGAGGTGACCGAATAGAAGAGGCGCTTTGCGTGGCCTCCAGGGGCTCCCTGCAATGGAAAAAACCGACATGTTATCGCGGCCAAAGGAAAAGGAGCGAGCAAAGCAATAAGGAGCATATGTCGGCAGGAAAAACTTACGCAATGGTGGTTGGTATCGAGCGTGGCTTCCTCACCACCTTCTTCTTCTGCTTCTTCTTTGGTGGGCTGGAGGTTCCGGAAGACCCGGCCTTGGAAGACCCGGTCGCTGCGCGCTTCCGGAGCGGTCCTTGCGTTCCCACGGTGAGGGGCGGCACGTCAAGCACCTGGCCGCCCTAGTCAGCTGGTGTCGAGGGCAGCAGATATGAGAGTGCTATTGGGCAAGGGTTATATACCTCCAAGATTTCACAGTCGTCATCATCCTCGGACCAATCTTGTGTGGAGGAGTGAGTCTTACCCGAGGCGGGAACAGAGCCGACATCGGGAATCGGCATGTTGTCCTCGTCGTCCGGGTCGTCCGTATCGGCGACGAGGAGATTTGCACCCCAGTTGACGGCCGGATCCGGTCCATACTCGGTCTTCTGCCGGGCAAATCTCTGTGAGGCGAACACAAAAGAATCCAGTCAGTACCAAAGGAAAAGATAATGCACCGTCATAAGGCTTGTGTCGGCAGAAAATTATGTCGGATAAGAGTTCAGATTACTTACGGCGGGCGGAAGATTGTTTCGGCTATGGGGCTCCTTGCCCCACTCCCACTCGTCCGTCATCTGCGTCCGGGCTATGGCCTTGACGCGCCTCCGGATTTGGGCTTTGTCCAGCTCGATAGTGCTTGTCCGGGTTGGATCAAGCGGGCCGCTCATATAACAGATCTTGTGGACTCGGCATTGAAGTGGGGAGACTCGACGACTGATGAATGTCGCCAGCAGGTCATCGGCCGTCATCCCCGCTTTCTTCAGCTCCTCAACGACCCGGTGGATGGTGTTGACTTCCGACACCTTGTTCCTCGGGTTGTACCCCCAGTTGAGTTGTGCAATGGGGTGGGGGGGGGGCGATGACGAATGCCGGCAGGTTGATCAGATCGATGTTCGTCGAGTTCTTCACATAAAAGAAAGATCGGAGCCATTTCCGGCATGACTCCAGACCGCAGATTCGGGGGAAGATGGAGGTGCGCCGAGGTGTGATGGTGGTGGCCCCACACTGGGTCATCTCTTTGGGTGTGTCGGGATTTTCAGGATTCAGAATGACCTGTTTCCGAAATTGGAAGTATTTGGACCACAGGTTTATGGTGGGCCAGAGGCCGAGATAACCCTCGGCGAAAGAGACAAAGGTAGAAAGAGTGGTGAAGGCGTTAGCCGGAAGGTGGTGAGGTTGGAGACCGAATTTCTCGAGGAAGTTATGCATGAAGTTGCTGTCTGGGAGACCAAATCCTCGCTCAAAGTGGGCCACAAAGACGACATACTCACCGTCTCTGAGATCCGGCACGAGCTCGGCGCCGGGTAGTCTGCAGGTTACCCCGTCCGGGATACGCCTTGTCTGGGTCAACCAGTCTATCTCGGACTGGGTGACATCGGATCCTTCCCAGGCTGCCCGGGTAGATCCCTCCACTACCACCTCCTCGGTGGGCTCGATGGCCGAATCTTGAGAGGCCATCTGAAAGTGCATGGTTGCCCCCATATGTTGTTTTGGTAATTAATGACAATCTCTATGGACTAATGTTTGTATTAAGCTACGTGTAGGTGTGTCCATTTGCAGTGCCTGATCTCCATTTGTTGGAATCAAGGCTAAGGGAAGAAGAGTATTTGTTGATCAAGTCTAAGTGTGAGTTGATCAACACTCAAGTCCAAGTGAAGATATGTCGAAGAGTGCTTCTCCCATATTGGTGTATGGGGGAGCAACATGTGTGTCCATTTGCAGTGTGTGTCCATTTGCAGTGCTTGATCTCCATATGTTGGAGTCGAGGCTAAAAGAAGAAGATTATATGTTGATCAAGGCTAAGTGCAAGTTGATCAACATACAAGATAAGGGCAAGTGAAGATATGCGAAAGAGTGTCTCTCCCATATTGGTGTATGGGGGAGCAACATGCGAGGCTTCACCGAGCGGAGCGTAATCAAGAAAGGTGATCCACTTGAGAGGAGATCAAGATCGTCATCATCTAGCTCAAGTGGAATGCGCAAGGCAAAGGTATGATCTTGATAGGGTTTCTATTTTACCGGTCTCGCGGTGTAGTTGGGAGACATGGTTTAGGATAGGTAACCGTACTATCAAGAGGGGCTCTCAAGTGAGCTTTAGTGTATTGGTCGTAGAGAGCTCAAACCTTTGCATCATTGGCATCATCTTTATTGGTTCTTATTCGTTTCTTATCGTGGTGTGGTCTTGGTGCTTGTCGTGCTTGTCATGACAAGGCCAAGCTCATCGAAAACGGTTTTCATATGCGTCTTCCATTGCGTTTTCGATAATAGAAATATTGTCGGTTTGTCCTTGAGAAATTATCCACACATACATGTGTTGAGAATTTATCTCTTAATTATTTTCAAATATTTCCAAGGATAGCTACTATCATCCTCTTTCCAACAAAATTGATTTCACCTCTTTCGGACTTCATTTGCAAAAGATATGACGGTTCCGGTTTGCAAGAGAGAGGTTTAACCTTTCCTCATATGTTATTATAATATCTTGTTAGACTATGATTTTTATATGCATAATATTGTAGTGCTCGTTATGGTGATTCCAACGAGCCCAAGATCGTCGAAAACGGAGTCCGGATGCAAAAGATATTGCAATTTTAGTTTCACTGGTTTCGCTAGGCCAGCATGGCCGGCCAATGGCCGGCCCCATGGCCGGGGCCTCTCTGATTGCATGGCCGGCCAGGCCGGCCTCCCTCCTCCGGCTGCCCGAAAATTGGCCTAACGGCCATATTTTTGGCTCCCTTTTAAGGGGTCTTCTTCCCCAAGTGAACCCCAACTTTTGCCAACCTCTTGAGCCATTTCCCCCCTCCATTGTTGACCCTCTTGAGCTTGGCTATCTCTCAATCCCTCCAATAGTTCTTGCTAGTTTTTGAGGAAAAGAGAGAGGAGGTCTAGATCCGCGTTTCCACCGATCGGTTTCTCCTCTAAGTGAGGGGAACACTTTGGATCTAGATCTTTGGAGTTTCTTGGTATTTCTCCTTGTTCTTCCTCTCAAATCCCTCCCAAGCATTAGTTGCTTTGGTTGGATTTGGGTTGGAAGAACTTGACCACTTAGTGTGTTCTTGCCATTGCATTAGTTGCATCGGTTTGAGTTCTCCACGGTGATTCGTGAAAAGTGAAGTTGAGAAGCTTGTTACTCTTGGGCGCTTTGGTGCCCTAGAGCTTGTTCCTCTAGGGCATGTTGGTACCCTAGACGGTTGTTGATTTCTCGGAGTCTTGGTGGCTCACGGGATTTGTTGGGAGCCTCCAATTAGGTTGTGGAGGGTGGCCCAACCTTGTTGGTCTCGGAGCTTTGGTAGCTACGAAGACATTGTCGGGAGCCACCAATTGAGTTGTGGTGTGTGCCCCGGCCTTGAAGCATCAAGTCTTGGTGGCTCGGTGCATTTGGTGAAGACCCTCCAACTTGTGGAGTGTGCTTCATCCTTGTAAAGGTTCTAGTTGTCAACCTCAATGGCAATATAGTGACAAGTGCCTCGCCACATTGGTGGTAAGACACAACGGAGATACGGTGTGCCATATCAAGGCTACTCGGTGTTTCACTTTGGTGAACACCGCGCCGCTCCAATGGAGACTAGCTTCCATTGGGAAGTGAACTTCGAGATAAATCATCGTCTCCAAGTGCCTCGGTATTTCTATACCCGAGCTTCTTACTTATGCTATTTACTTTGTGATAGACATCGAGCTTGAAGTAATATATCTTGCTATCACCTAGTCGATTATATTGCTTAGCATAAGTTGTTGGTGCACATAGGTGAACCTAGCTAGTTTAGGTTTTGGCTTGATAAATTAAACGTTAGTTTTATTCTGCATTTATTCAAGCCTTAACCGTAATAATTTTAAATCGCCTATTCACCCCCCTCTAGGCGACATCCGTGTCCTTTCAATTGGTATCAGAGCGGGTTCTCTCTTTATAGGGCTTCACGGCCTAGAGAGTAAAGATGTCGTCTAGTGGTTTAGTGCACAATGCCTCTTTAATATTCGATGGCACTAATTATAATGATTGGAGAAATCGCACATGCTAAATTATTTTAGGGACATTAATCCATATATAGAGCAAATTCTAGATATGGGTTTTTCTCCTCTAGAGGATGAGGAAAACTCTTATCTAGATGCTCAAGCTTCTAAAGTGGTTTTCATGTCTTTGAGAAATGCAGTTGCTTTGTCGGTTTCTCCTTATCGGAATGCTCATGAGCTATGGACCAAGCTTCAAGACAATTATGGTGTGTCCATTGATAGTGAGAATGATTGTTCTCCCTCCACCTCTGGGCGTAATGAGTTCTCAACTTCTTCTACCTCACCTACATTTGGCAAGCCACAAAATGATGCAATGGTGAGTAGGGATAAATTTTGCAATGATGATAGTGAGCTTCCTATAGATGATATTTCATCTCTATCTTATTGCAATGATTTATCTTTGGACTTAAACACATCTAGAACTATAAATGTTTCACATGCTTGTGTTAATAGTCCTTGCATATCTTCTAAATCGTCAAGTAGTGATGATCATGACAATAATAATGATGATGAAGAAGATGATGCTTACTTTAATAAGAAAGGTCTAATGGTTCTTAATGCTCTTTCAAAGAATGAAAATGCTTGTGAGAACCTACGTGAAATCATGAGCACCCTTGTTGAGCGAGGGCTTACTATTAAAAATTTGGAAACTCGTGAAAATGAAAGCCTTAGCCGCGAACGTGATTATGCAAACACGATTGCGGATCTTGAGGAAGCTCTTGAAGAAGAACAAACCACCAAGAAATCTCTTGAGGAGACATTTACTCTAGAGTTATCTAAAGCAAATGAAACCCATGATAGAGCTCTCAAGGTGGCTAATGATTTTAAAATAAAAATGATGAGCTTGTTGTTGAAATTGTTAGACTCCTTGACGCTAATGTGAAATTTGAAAAGGATGTCAAGTCCTTGGAAGATTCTCTTGCACATCTCACTAAGTCTCATGATCAACTCCAAGCTCAATTACTAAAAGAGCTTCCTACTTGTTCTCCCATTTCTATTAATGTTGATGCTTGTGCTACTAACTCTATTTCTTGTGAAGCATCCATTCTAAAGGAGAATGTTGAGCTAAGGGCTCAACTTAAATTGCTAACTAGCAATTATGAGATATTGGAAGAAAGCCATGAGAAGCTCTCGAGCTCTCATGAAGATCTTCTAGTATCTCATGATAAGCTAAAGTTAGCTCATGAGGCTATCGCTACCAAGGTAATATCTAGTGAGCCTCATGTGGACAATGGCACAACTTCTACTAAAAATGCTACAATGCCATGTGCTAGTCCGTGTAATTCTTCATCTCACACTAGTGGTAAATCATATGTTGAATTACACTTCGTTCCTAGTTGCTCTAACAATGAAGCCTCAACTTCCACTAGTACTTGTGTAGCTACTAACCTTGTAGGGAAGACTAAAGAGCACAAGGCACAAGCCACTTCTTTGAAGAAAGATGTGGAGAAGCGTCATAAAGGGAAGGCCACATTTGACAACATGTTGAGTGCGCAAAAATCCCCCAATGACAAGAGTGGACTTGGATTCAACTCCAATACCAAGAACAAGTCAAAGAGTAGCAATAAGAAGGGCCAAGAACAAGTCAATCACTCGGCCAAGATTGTATGCTTCAAGTGCAAAGTTGAAGGGCATCATGTTAGGGATTGCCCAATGAAGAAGAAGCCTCTTAGTGAGAAGCAATTAGGGAAGCGGCCTATTGTTCAATCTCTTGCTCAACCTCGGGTTGAACAAAGGCCACCTCCTAAGAAGACTCAAGTCATTGCTCCTCAAGTTGAGGAGCCTATTAAGAAGAAAGAAAAGAGTCGATATTGCTACTTATGCCGTGAGAAGGGTCACTTGGCTTCTTCATGCACTAATGGTACTCTATCCAACCCCATAATAGTTGATGATGTTTATTCTCTTAGGAAGGATAGGGTTGGCAATGTGTTTGCCAAATATGTGGGGACTCAAAGTGGTGTCAAGAAAAGAACCATTTGGGTTGCCAAGCCTATTGTGACTAACCTCTTAGGACCCAACTTGGTTGGGGACCAACAAGCTCAAACTTGATCAATAGGTTGTGATGGAGGACATTGGAGACTTGGCTATCCTTGAAGAATTAAGGGATCTTCTTGATTATTATTTCCACAAGCCAAGTCATTTGGATTATATTATCATATCTCATATCCAATGCTCCTTCTTGCGGTAACTTATATTTAAATTATATATACATTGAAAGTTGCTTGCTCCCTAGCATGTGTTAGTTTTGTTCCTAGCATGTGCTTGTATATGTTGTGCTTATTACTTACCTTGAGCAATCAAGTTTGTGTATGTTAATGTGCGCTCCATATATGTGTAAACTTTGTGTTGAGTCCTTATTGGATCTTGTGTTGATTTCAATGGGCTCTTTTGAGAAATTAATGGACTATCCCATTTTGGGGGAGTGATATGCTTTGTGCACTTCACTAACCTAAAAATGTGTGTATATGAGTAACACCACCTAGTATTGATATATCAAGATTATCTAATAACTATGTGCTATGTCATGCTCATGAGAAATTCAAATTCTATAATGTCTATTAATTATCTCTATTTGATTTTATTTGCCTCTTGTTAAGAAGAAATGAATTATCACATTGTGGGGGAGTAATAAGCTATGTGCATATTACAATCCTACAAAATGTGAACATTTGAGGTTTGCCACTTAGATTTGATATTGTAAATTATCTTATTCCTATGTGGCATATTAGCTCGAACAAGTTCCAATTTGCTTTTAGCTATATTTTGGCTCTTGTTTGTGTGAGTTTGCTTGGTGTGGTTTTTCTCTAATATGCATTTCCATACATTAGTTGAGAAACCATTTGTTCCATATTATTCTAACCATGGCCTTGCCGGTTGGTTTGAATAGTTGGAACTACCAACAAACCTTATTAAAATATGGTGTTTTATTTCTTATCTCTTGCCATATGTTTTGTCGTGTGAGGATATTCTTGGATACATCTTATCATCGGGAAAATAATTCCAAATGGTCACTGTCCTTGGACAATCCATATTTATGTTTGTGATAGAATATTTTTGATTATCCTTACATTGGCATTGTCTTTTATTTGCCCCATCTCTTGCCAAAATATTTATTTTGACTCCCTTTGCCTTCCTTGCCTCTTGCATGGATCCTAAGTTTCAAATTGGTAGTGTTTAGTGTTGTAAATAAAATATGAAGAGTAATGATCCCTTGTGCATGCATTTTGTATTCAAATGCAAATATCAAAATAATGCATGAATCTTGGGGGAGCATTCCTTTTTATTTAGAACACTATCCTATCTATCAATATTTGATCCTTTCAACTGGCATTTGATTTCTATCATATGTATTATGGAAGACAAATCTTTTTCTCTTGATGCTTTGTGCCATCATGAAAAGTGTAAAGGGTGCTTGGTTTATTTAGTGTAACCTTGCTCTCTCTTGGGAGTCTTGCTTTCTCATTTCTTGTTTTATGTTTATCCTATATAATGAGAAAACCCTTTGAGCATGTCTCTTTCTTTTATCTTATATGCTCATTGGCCTTGCCTAGGTACCTTCAATCTTATATTTACTAATTGGAGGCACCGTAGGAGGCACCACGTTAACTCTAGCAAAGGAAAGCTATTTATCCGTCCGATCTTCTTTTATTTTTTTGCAGCCACTGGATGAAATCTTCACGGAGTCCTTCCCAGATGTCCCACGCGTGTGCCTTAAACAAGAAAATAACGATTCGGCATACCGAATAAACATCTCCCACACACCGTTATAATTTTGTAGGCCGAGCGAGCCCTAGCGCCGCTCTTCATCTTCTTTGCCTCCATATGTGCAGGATTGATAGATTAATGGATTAGAATAGCTAGCAGATTCTTCAGACGGAAATCCCGATGCTTTTCATCGTGATGTCTGCTACAAGCTAGCATGCAACTGCCTCCTGTCTCCAATTGATCCCCCGGTGGAAGCTAGGGCAGTTGGGATCGACCTCGGCGACACACTCAGGACCTTGATGTCTCCCGGCGGTGCAAGGAAAGGAAGGGCAGGAATCTACGTCTTCCAATCATGTGCTCGATCTTGCGTCGTCGGGCGGCTGTAGACACAGCGACAACTTCGACATCTCCAATAGGTACACGGCATGGCAGAAGTGGTCGTCTTCCTGTTCTCATGTTCCGCTGAACTCGGCGACATCCTCGACATCCGCCAGTGTTGGATCGCAGGCTTTTACTCGGATCTGATTATAATCTTGCTGAACTCTCTACCCGTTATGTGTTGAGCCAGCTGCCTCCGCCCGTTTGTGGTACATGCCCATGCATGGTAGGAGAGAGATTGATCATTGAGATTTGCGTACCACTGCATGGATTCAGTCTTGGTTTATCCATATAGTTGGTGGGCTCTATGATTTAAGGTATGTGATTTATGTGGAAAAGATATATAGAGCTTTACATATTAACTTCACAGTTCAGACTAAAACTGTATGCTGTTCATTCATATCAAAATAAGTTATTCAATAATAAAATTTCATGTATCTCAAATAAACTTATTTGCACAACACGCCACTATGTGTTGTGATCCATTGTATTTGGAGTTTCATAGAAAATGTAACGTGGGCTAATTAGCAGCGCGCCACTGTAGGTATATATGGGTTATGCAAGCAACTAGAGAAGAGGGGAACTCAAGAATACAAATTCAACCCCACATTTGATGGGGCAAGGTAAGTTATTTCATATTTCTTTGTCGAACTTAAAAATACAATGAGCATTAAATATGGGTACGTAGTGTTTTCTTGAACCTATTGATTTTCAAATCTTATACCAATTTGATGACCACATCCCCATAATGTCACCAAACCTTTTTACATGTGCTTTTGAAAGTCTGTCTTTTGCTTTACCATTATTGACTTCCTATATTTTTTTTTTGCACCGATTAGGAAAATCTATGAACTATCGGTCGGACCAACCTATTCCCGTTGTACTGAAAAATCTTGGCAGATCACCATATTTTAACTGTTGCAGAGCAATATGATACACGTGTATATGAAGGAAAATCAAGTTAGTAATTCAGGTTCTTCGTGCAAGAAGGATTAGTTAATAGAATCGGAAATTTCAAGGTCACCGGAATGAGATGTCTATTTCTTTCAATTGCACTTTTCGTTAGATAAACCAATAGAACATACATATTTTTATTGATTAAATTTTTAGAATTATTATTTCTGAGCGGCAGTATAAGCATGCCACTGCTCATATTTAAGTTTTAGTTTGATATGCACGCTTCAAAAGCTATAATTATATTTATTTGTTCTCATAGTGCAAACTGTAAGTTAAATAACTTTACGCTGAGTGACTATTTCCTGCACGCTTAAGGAGATTTATTTTGGTAGAATTGCATGGAAAAATTTATGTATGCCATGGACTATTGTTACATGGTGATTGTGCTTAATTCAAGAGTTATGTATAATTTAACACACAACTAGCGTTTCTATGTCCGTGTCACAAAAACTCAATTACCTTTTAGTTAAAAATCTGAAATACTAGATGTATTTGCATAATCGTATTTTTCTCATTTAAACAAATTCCTCTCATATAGGAAGAACACATTTAAAGACATGCTATAACAGTATAAGTGGGAATATTCTGTTGCTTTCAAAAGGAGAAATGTTCTCTTATTTTAGAACAATTTTTTATATAGATGGTACCGGTATTACTTCTCGGAGTTGATCATTTCATTAGTTTATCCATCCTACAGATAATGTCCTTCATTTTCGACAAAAAATTTATTCTCTTGCCTATTGGATAAAGTTTCGCAACGTTTGATACAAATATATTTACCCATTTGAACTTTGGGAAGATGATCAACTTAATGTTATTTGAAAGGATGATCTTTTTATCCTATTTTCAGCTAGGATCAATATAAGTAGGCCAAACGAATTTTAGTTAATTAATACAAATGAAGACATATATAGCAAATATTCTGGAGTTGTTCAGTTTACATATTTTTATACTACATTACATAGAAACTAAATCATTATGCATCAATTTCGGTAATTTATAACATTTTTAATGTTACATAGGTTACTTTATTTCTGCTGAATCAGTTTATATTTGATTTCTATATTTGCACAAAACCTCTGAGTCCTTAGTGTTGCTTAATTCAATTTCTTATTGATATAGACATTCAATGTATTGATAGCCCGTGCTGATGCACGGTTTGACGACTAGTTGGTATTAATTGGAATTTAATATCTCCTCCATAGATATTTGTTTCAATTGATATTTATTGTGAGAATTTTGATACCTTATTACTTTAGTTGACTTTACTTGATTCCGGTCAAGTATTATCCTCTTCTTGGTATCCTGTCTCCTAGTTGGTATCTTATTTTTCAATTGGTGTCTTATCTCTCATGTGTTGTTTGATTTGACTCCTATTGATATCACACTTCATGTGTTGTTGTGTTTTGGAATCAATCATATGTTGATTTGATTTTTTCTCAATCATGTGTTGATTTGGATTTTGATATAATTTGGACAGCCTTTTTGTGTCACACTTTGGTGTGCTCTCTTCTTGGTTTACTTGGTGTTTTGTCCAAATTGTATCTCATTTGGTTCTTGTAAGTCCATGCATGCATATTTACTAGTATATTTATTTTATGGCATGCTAGTCTTTCTTGATCCAATATATAGGGGATACTCCACCAAATCCTAAATCAGCTAAGATGTGCATGAAATTCAATTTCATATCTATATGCACATATTTATGTGGAGTGTTTCCTATGTATTGTAGTGTATCTAACTACTATGGAACCCAATGAGTTTGGGAACCATATTGTACTTGAATTATGTTTTAGGTACAATTGAGAAGCGTTGGATGCTTGCCTCATTCATAAGGAAGGTGGTCTCACCATGTGATTTTAGGAGTCAAGCTATGATGACTAACAAAAGATCATCTTCATCATCACCAATGCATATCGGTAACAAGTATCTATCCCATGCATATTTTTCTTGTATTCAACCTTGTGTAGGTTGCCCCTTAGCATGAAAACTTTAAATGTGCAATTGTTGTGGTTTTGGCTTATTTCCTTCACTTGGTATATCTTTGTGATATTTGTGATGAAATTGCAAAAACCTTCCTTCAATTGGTATTATTTCTTTGTGATACTTGTTGCCTATCTCAAAGCATTTTCACTATCTCTTGTTCCCTTAGTGATATGTGTGATGCATTTGATGTGTTTGAAGTTCATTTATATACAATGAGATAAATTTGAGCTATGTGCTATGCTTTTAAGAAATAATCTCTTTTGTATATTCATGACTTTCCCTTTTGGATACCATGGTTTCCACTTTATCAACCATCTCATATGTGCAAGTTTCTTTGTGGATGTATATCATCAATGATTTGTATACTTAGAAACCTATACGTATGAGAAAGGTCATCTTTTAGTTGGTATCCTAATTCTTTTGAGCTACCTTGCTTTTATCTATAATTCTTTGGTGGCTCCAAAATTGTCTCATGAGTGCTTATCTCATTTTTATTGGTATCTTTGCGCACTCAAGTTCTAGTAAAGATCTTTGACTTCATGCTTATCATGGTGAGCATGTTAATTTTTATTGGCTAAATGCTCTCACTAGCTTTTGGTATTTTCAATTGGTTTTAGTTTCCAATTGGTATCCCTAAGCTTGTGAACATACTCATTTAAAGATCTTCCTTTTATCTCGGTTGGGCCTATCCTATGTTGATTTTTTAAAGATTGGTATCCTTGAGGTTGTGAACATATTATTTTTGAAAAATATTCTTTATAAAGTTGTGTGTGACAATACTTGATATATAACTTATTTCCATTTGGTTAAGACTATGTGTCTTACCAAATTAATTGTCTTGTCACACACACATACTCTTGGTTGGACCTTTCTTGATAGTTTCTTTTAATAGGTATCTCCTTATGGCTCAACCACATCTTTAGTGCAAGTGCTTTGGTTTGCTTTAATTTTTACATCCTTGCACTTGGTGAGTGTTCTAGATGATTTTGGGGGAGCAAGGATTCCATATTAGTGCACTCCTCAGTAGAGCATGAACATTGGGGAGCTTCTCCATTTTTATTTAGAACTCTCGCCTTGGATCTTTTTGATTGCTTTTCTCCTTTGTGGAGATGTTTAGAATGATTTCATCCTTTTGCAATTTTTGGATCCTCAATATAGTTTGATTTCCTCTAATTATTCGTCAATGAATATGTGCATTTGATTCCACTCACATTTTGAGAAATGCACACTTTATGGAGGAATTCATATTATATTGGCTTTCTAAATTTTTCTTCCCATTTCGGCAATCGATGCCAATGGGGGAGAAGTTTAGAGGGTTTAAGGGAACTTGGGTTTTATGCTTTTGTTGCATTTTCCTTTAATGCGCTTTGCATCCTTGCTTGTTTGTCTTGCAAGGTTGCTATATTCATTATATAAACCCTCTTAAAAGGGATTGTCATCAATTACCAAAATGGGGGAGATTGAAAGTGCATGGTTGCCCCATATGTCATTTTGGTAATTAATGACAATCTCTATGCACTAATGTTTGTATTAAGCTACGTGTAGGTGTGTCCATTTGCAGTGCCTGATCTCCATTTGTTGGAATCAAGGCTAAGGGAAGAAGAGTATTTGTTGATCAAGGCTGAGTGCGAGTTGATCAACACTCAAGTCCAAGTGAAGATATGTCGAAGAGTGCTTCTCCCATATTGGTGTATGGGGGAGCAACATGTGTGTCCATTTGCAGTGTGTGTCCATTTGCAGTGCTTGATCTCCATATGTTGGAGTCGAGGCTAAAAGAAGAAGATTATATGTTGATCAAGGCTAAGTGCAAGTTGATCAACATACAAGATAAGGGCAAGTGAAGATATGCGAAAGAGTGTCTCTCCCATATTGGTGTATGGGGGAGCAACATGCGAGGCTTCACCGAGCGGAGCGTAATCAAGAAAGGTGATCCACTTGAGAGGAGATCAAGATCGTCATCATCTAGCTCAAGTGGAATGCGCAAGGCAAAGGTATGATCTTGATAGGGTTTCTATTTTACCGGTCTCGCGGTGTAGTTGGGAGACATGGTTTTAGGATAGGTAACCATACTATCAAGAGGGGCTCTCAAGTGAGCTTTAGCGTATCGGTCGTAGAGAGCTCAAACCTTTGCATCATTGGCATCATCTTTATTGGTTCTTATTCATTTCTTATCGTGGTGTGGTCTTGCTGCTTGTCGTGCTTGTCATGACAAGGCCAAGCTCATCGAAAACGGTTTTCATATGCGTCTTCCATTGCGTTTTCGATATTAGAAATATTGTCGGTTTGTCCTTGAGAAATTATCCACACATACATGTGTTGAGAATTTATCTCTTAATTATTTTCAAATATTTCCAAGGATAGCTACTATCATCCTCTTTCCAACAAAATTGGTTTCACCTCTTTCGAACTTCATTTGCAAAAGATATGACGGTTCCGGTTTGCAAGAGAGAGGTTTAACCTTTCCTCATATGTTATTATAATATCTTGTTGGACTATGATTTTTATATACATAATCTTGTAGTGCTCGTTATGGTGATTCCAACGAGCCCAAGATCGTCGAAAACGGAGTCCGGATGCAAAAGATATTGCAATTTTAGTTTCACTGGTTTCTCTAGGCCAGCATGGCCGGCCAATGGCCGGGGCCTCTCTGATTGCATGGCCGGCCAGGCCGGCCTCCCTCCTCCGGCTGCCCGAAAATTGGCCTAACGGCCATATTTTTGGCTCCCTTTTAAGGGGTCTTCTTCCCCAAGTGAACCCCAACTTTTGCCAACCTCTTGAGCTATTTTTCCCCTCCATTGTTGCTCTCTTGAGCTTGGCTATCTCTCAATCCCTCCAATAGTTCTTGCTAATTTTTGAGGAAAAGAGAGAGGAGGTCTAGATCCGGGTTTCCACCGATCGGTTTCTCCTCTAAGTGAGGGGAACACTTTGGATCTAGATCTTTGGAGTTTCTTGGTATTTCTCCTTGTTCTTCCTCTCAAATCCCTCCCAAGCATTAGTTGCTTTGGTTGGATTCGGGTTGGAAGAACTTGACCACTTAGTGTGTTCTTGCCATTGAATTAGTTGCATCGGTTTGAGTTCTCCACGGTGATTCGTGGAAAGTGAAGTTGAGAAGCTTGTTACTCTTGGGTGCTTTGGTGCCCTAGAGCTTGTTCCTCTAGGGCATGTTGGTACCCTAGACAGTTGTTGATTTCTCGGAGTCTTGGTGGCTCACGGGATTTGTTGGGAGCCTCCAATTAGGTTGTGGAGGGTGACCCAACCTTGTTGGTCTCGGAGCTTTGGTAGCTACGAAGATATTGTCGGGAGCCACCAATTGATTTGTGGTGTGCCCCGGCCTTGAAGCATCAAGTCTTGGTGGCTCAGTGCATTTGGTGAAGACCCTCCAACTTGTGGAGTGTGCTTCATCCTTGTAAAGGTTCTAGTTGTCAACCTCAATGGCAACATAGTGACAAGTGCCTCGCCACATTGGTGGTAAGACACAACGGAGATACGGTGTGCCATATCAAGGCTACTCGGTGTTTCACTTTGGTGAACACCGCGCCGCTCCAACGGAGACTAGCTTCCATTGGGAAGTGAACTTCGGGATAAATCATCGTCTCCAAGTGCCTCGGTATTTCTATACCCGAGCTTCTTACTTATGCTATTTACTTTGTGATAGACATCGAGCTTGAAGTAATATATCTTGCTATCACCTAGTCGATTATATTGCTTAGCATAAGTTGTTGGTGCACATAGGTGAACCTAGCTAGTTTAGGTTTTGGCTTGATAAATTAAATGTTAGTTTTATTCCGCATTTATTCAAGCCTTAACCGTAATAATTTTAAATCGCCTATTCACCCCCCCTCTAGGCGACATCCGTGTCCTTTCACCATATGAGCGGCAAAACTCGGTGGTGACCAGCGGTTACCCGTGGCGGCGCGGTGGCGTGTTGCAAAAAGGTTCACCGGCGGTGAGCAAAGGTTGCCGCGGTGGAGAAAGGAAGAAAAATAGAGCGCGGCAAGGTAGGAGCAAACCCTATCTTGTTCCTTCAGGCACGGAGCAAAACATGACAGCATGCTGCAAGTGGACGACGAGATGTGTCTCCACCATACCGCTGACCAGGGCGGTACGGTGGAGCAGTGCAGGGCGTCCAGGGCAGAGGGAACCGCGGCGACAAGGGTTGACAGGGTCTCGGCATGGCGCAGCGGCGCATGTGTCGGGTGGCGACCAGGGGGTATGGCCACAGTAGCTGTGTCCTTCACTGTAACTCGGGGCACCGCTATATAAGGTGCCCCAGACCCTCCTGCGCGAGGGACAACCCACGGATATAGAGAACCACTTCCAACGTTTCCAGTACTTTGCATACAGCTCAAGGAGCTCATCTGTAACCCGGATTGTGACCCACATATATTCAGACTAGAAGCAGGAGTAGGGGTTTTACCTCCTCACGAGGGGCCTGAATCTGGGTAAACCGTGAGTGTGTGTGTCTTCCACGCATAATCCCTCCCTGGTGCCATCAGCGTCCATCGGCCCCAACTTAAGCCTATCCATGACATCTGTTTGTTCAGCACGCGACAATATCTGAAATCTGATTTGCACCAGCTGACTATAACCACATCCTCCCGAAAGACATATCCCGCAGAAACAATCTGTACGTGTACTGTGTAGCATTACTATAGAGCTCAATCCAAAGAATTGAACACGTCACGGCTTGCACCACCAAAGCCTCACCAACGAGTCAGGCTCTCCTTTCGGTCTTCTAAGAAATTATTTTTATTTTGTAGAACATGTTGTCGATTCATAGAGGGCTTCTTTGGATAATATATATAGGATTACAAAACTCATGAATAAAAAACTTAAAAAATTTAACAGGGTTGGGCTTACAAAATGGAGCAATACAAAACAGAAAAACTAAATAAATAGTCATTTGGATGAAACATAGTAAAAACATAGAATTTTTTTCAGGATTCTACGCGAATGATCTAAAAAGGAGTTTAGAGTGGACGTTAAAATTCCTATAGAATTGAGGTGTAGGAATACTATCCATATAAGTTTAGACGTATCATTCCGTTAATCCAAAGTGTTTTCTTAGGAAGAAACCTATGAAGACCTCCAAAATTTCTATAAATCTTTTCAATTCAAAGGGCCTTGAGGGAGATGCGATTGTCAGAATTAAACATACCTTTACTTTCCCGAAAAAAATAGACGCACCTCGGCGCATCTGCAGCCTGCAGGCCGGGAGCTCCTATACTACGCCTTTAGCGTCAAGTGCCTACGCGTACCCCTTCGGAGTAATTGGGCCAGGCCCGTTTACTGGTTCTCCCGTCGTGAAACCGATCTGCGTCGGCGCGCGCTCTTTTCTTTTCCTTCCAGCTCGTTTCGTTTCTTTTACTGATTTGTTTGCACCAATTTTGCTTATTGAAAAAACCAAGAAGTTGTACAAAAATTCATTTGAACCGTAATCAGATTTGATTTTTTTTTAAAAAAAAATTGATGATCATTCTTTCATATTTTCAACAAAAGGATGATGGAAGTTCACTTGAAGTTCCCTAGCGTGCGCGGATAGCTTTTATTATTTGAACAGAGCGCGGTTACATATTGTACTGCTTTCCTGTTTGACTGCATGGATCACTCTGCTTCACTCCAAAAATCGAACTAATTATTTTATGTATCGTTCACTCCAAGAAATGTAAGGAAAATTAGATACTCATTAAAAAATGTTTTTAGGAACTAAAAACAAACGACAACTGGAAATTTAATGTTTAACTAGCAGGCTATTATGCAAAAAATAATATCAGGAACATAATAACATTATTTTGTGGAAAAAATATAACGAAAATAAATAATATTCTTTCGTTCGATTTGGCAACAAAAGCAGTAGATGCTTCACTTAATCTATTCCAAATTTTCTGTTCTCATCCTCCTTTCTTTTTTAGGTCTCCTTTTAATCCTAGTGAACCAAATATATCTAAGGTGATGAACTGAAAAGAGTGAACCAAATATATCTAGGGGGATGAACATAAAATCTAAGGCGATGAACTGAAAGGAGTGAATCAAAAAATATCAAAGGCTATGAACCGAAAGGGGTGAACCAAAAAATATCTAAGGCGATAAACCGAAAAAACAATAGGAGGATGAACCGGAAATAGCGAACCTAGGATATCTGAGTGAATCAAATATATCTAAAGCGATGAAACCAAAAGAGAATAGGGGGATGAACCGGAAATAGCTAAGGGGGATGAACCGGAAATAGCTAAGGCGATGAACCGAAAAGTGTGAACCCAATATATTTAAGGCGATGAACCAAAATAAGAATAGCGATAAACTGAAAAAAGAAAACAGACGCGCGCGGTGAACCAAAAAGAAAGAATGGATCAACCTAGATATGTCTAGGGTGATGAACCGAAAAGATTGAACCAAAAAAAGTGAACCAAATATATCTAAGGCAATGAACCGGAAACAGTGAACCAAATATATATATGGCGATGAACCGGAAACAGTGAACCAAATATATCTAAGGCGGTGAACCAAAATCTAAGGTGATGAACCGAAAGGAGAGAACCAAAAAAATATCTAATGCGATGAACCGAAAATCAAGGTGATAAACCAAAAAGAGTGAACAAAAAAAACTAAAAGAGGCAATGAACCAAAAAAGAATAGGGGGATGAACCGGAAATAGTGAACCTAAGATATATCTAAGGCGATGAACGAAATATATCAAAGCGCGATGAACCGAAATGAGTGAACCAAATATATCAAAGGCAATGAACAGAAAGGGAGTGAACCAAATATATCTAAGGCGATGAACCAAAATAGAATGAATGAAATATATCTAATGCGATGAGTCGAAAATGTAGGCGATGAATCGGAAAAAGTGAACCTAAAAATATCTAAGGGATGAACAATATATATCTAAGGTGATGAACCGAAAGGAGTAAACCAAATGTATATATCTAAGGCGATGAACCTAAAAGAGTAAACCAAACATATCTAAAAGGCGATGAACCGAAAATGAGTGATCCAAAATATATCTAAGGCGATGAACCTAAAAGAGCGAACCAAAAATATGTAAGGCGACGAACCGAAAAGGGGTGAACCAAAATAGATCGAAGGCAATGAACCACAAATATTTAACACGATGAACCAAAAAATCTAAGGTGATGAACTGAAAAGAGTTAACAGGATATATCTAAGATGATGAATCGAAAAGAGTAAAACCAAAATATCTAAGGCGATGAACCGAAAATCTAAGGTCATGAACCGAACGGAGTGAACCAAAAATATCTAAGGTGATGAATCAAATAGAGTGAACCAAATATATCTAAAGGCGATGAACCTAAAAAAGAATAGAGGGATGAACCAGAAATAGTGAACCTAAGATATATCTAAGGCAATGAACAAAATATATCAAAGCGCAATGAACCGACATGAGTGAACCAAAATATATCTAAGACGATTAACCGAAAGGGAGTGAACCAAATATATCTAAGGCGATGAACCAAAAAGAGTGAACCAAAATATATCTAAGGCGGTGAACCGAAAATTTACGTGATGAACCAGAAAAAGTGAGCCTAAAAAATATCCAAGGGTCGAACAAAATATATGTAGGCGATGAACCAAAATATATATCTAAGGTGATGAACCAAAAGAGTGAACCAAATATATCTAAAAAAGAAATGAACCAAAATGAGTGAACCAACTAATCTAAGGCGATGAACCGAAAAAAGTGAGCCTAAGAAAATATCCAAGAGATGAATAAAATATATGTAAGGTGATGAACCAAAAGGAGTGAACCAAAATATATATCGAAAGCGATGACCAAAAATAGTGCACCAAATATATCTAAGGCGATGAACAAAAAAAGTAGGCGATGAACCGGAAAAAATGAGCCTAAAAATAAGCTAATGGATCAAAAAAATATAAGGTGATGAACCGAAAGGAGTGAACCAAAATATATATCTAAGGCGATGAACCAAATATCTCTAAGGTGATGAACCGGAGAAAGTGAACCTAAAAAATATCTAAGGGAAGAACAAAATATATCTAAGGTGATGGACTAAAGGAGTGAACCAAAATATATATCTAAGACGATGAATAGAATAAAAAATGAACATATTTTGATGCACCTGTCAAACGGAACCAAGTATTAAAGTGAGCAAACACTAAGTTAACCTTTTTCATATCGTGAAGATGAATCGAAAATAAGAAAAGTCGATGAACCAAAGAAAATATTAGTGAATAAAAAAAACATTAGACGCAAATTGGAAAAGGTTAATGAACCAAAAAAGGGTTGATGAGCCGAAACACTAAGTTACCGTTTTCCGGATCGTGAAGATGAAAGTTGATGAACCAAAACAATATTAGTGAACAGAAAGCGTTAGTGAGCGAAAAAAGGTTCTTGGACAAGACATTAGTGAACTGGAAAAGGAGTATCGCGATGGTCCAAAAAAAAAGGTTCAAATAAAAAATTAAACATGAACACAAAAAAACAAAAATGACTGAACCGAAAAAAGATTCATGAACCAAAAAGGGGTTGATGAGCCACTAGGTTACCCTTTTTTCGGCTTGAAGATGAATCGAAAAATAAGAAAAGTTGATAAACCCAGAAAATACTAGTGAACCAAGAGTGTAGCCAAAATATTAGTGAACCAGAAGAAAAAAATGCATTGGCTATATATGAAGTGAAAAAAAATATTCTTCTAACCAAGACATTTGACAAATGATAAATAATTTTACAAGAAAGGTAAAATTAAAAGGGTTTATGACATCTAACTATTGCGGTACTGTCAATAACTAACAATACAGTTGGAAGTCTATTCATCACGATCCCTGTACGAGCAATCGATTAAAAAAAATGCACAGATGCTCCATTGAGAAGAAAAGGAATCCGAGGCTAGCTCTGACCGAAATGAGAATACAGTTCTATCTGTTGGACGTACGCTAGAGAAAGCAGTACACAGTGTACACACAAGCAGCAGTGGGCCGGCCCAAGAACTGGCGAGGGGGAACGCGGAAGCGTGATAAGGGTACGCGTTTTGTCGATAGTCATTGCAACGAGCGTAGAATAGGAATTATCCTGCAGGCCACCAAGGGAGGGTAGTATTTTGGGCTCAAGGCCCCTCAAAGAACTGGAAGCCGAATTAGTATGGGGGCCCAGTAGTCCGTGCTGTAACAACACCCTCGCTGACCTCGACGTCTTGGAGCTAGCCCCGAAGTGCGGCGGCGGCTACGCGATTAGGCGATAAGCGGTTGCATCAGAGGTGAATAGGGGGACTCGCGGAGGACGGAGGAGCGCCTGGCGGCGCCTCGGCACTGATCTCCACCACCAGTGGCCAACCGTCGCCACCTCCGGCGGCTAGCAAGCCAGTGAGTGCTCTCCTCCGATCTTGTTTGGTTCATCGATTTGATAGTTCCTGAAATACTGAACTACATACTGTAGAAAAATGTGCAAAACTTCAGTGAGCAAGCGAGCTAAGATGACACGGTCAGAGCCCCTGACCGCCATGGAGAGCTCTGGTTTCCTCAAATTCAAGGTAGACTACGAGAACAACAAGGACCTTGCCGTCGGCGAGTGCGTGCACTCCGACATCGTCTCCGCCGGCGGGCACATCTGGAGGATCGAGTGTTATCCTCGTGGTATCTGTGTGCTCTCTCGTGGCGACCTCTCTCTCTTCCTCAGGCACATGAGCAAATCCGCAAAGGTCAGGGGCATCTTCGAGGCAGTGGCGGAGCCAGCATTTTCGCGTTGGGTATGCGAAGTTACAAAAAAATTTGCAACACAACAATATAGGATACCAAAATCCAAACTAACATCAATGAAACAACAAGTTATTTATAGTCGTAATAAGGTATCCAATTATTTAGTTTTGCAAAGTAAAAAGAATAACAGAATTTACCTTTTCATATTTCACACCTAAAATAAAAAATAGACATTAAAATGTTATGCTGAATTCTCAATGAATATCATGTCACGCATAGTGAGGACCTCACATTAGGAGCGAATATAGGGAGAAAATGAGACAACGCTCGTTCAGACACTTGGGCTAGCCTTTTTGTGAAATAAAATCTACAATGTGCAACTGAGAAAGGAGCCCAAAGTGGAGTTAGGCCCAAATATGGAGCTCGGGACGTGAGAAGTTTGGTGAGGTCTGTCCGTTTCAATTTTCTCTGTGTTCTACAGGTAAAAGGCTACCAGTACATATATACATGTGTATATTAGCTTATATACTGATTTCTTTTTGCAAAATTTATTGGGTATTCGTTGCATACCCATGAATTAGTCTAGCTCCGCCCCTGCTTCGAGGCTTTCTTGTTGGACAGGGATGGCGTTCCATCCACCGAGGCTACTAGAAGGACAGATTAGGGGTGGCACCCGCCGGGTTCGGGGCCGGGTCCACACCCCCATACCCTCCCCATTTAATTTGTCGGGTCTCATCTTTTACCAAACCCGCGATCCGGACGGGTTCGGGTCCCCAACGGGTACCCACCACGGGAGCGACGCTGGCGCATGCGGGGAAGAATACGATGAGATATTGGAATGGGGTTGGTGGGAATGGACGTGTGTGTAGATTCCATCGCGTGCATGTGATTTGTGGGTGGTGTCGTCCACATCTCGTGGACGTGTGGTTAGGCATAGGATTAGGGCTTAGAGCGGGTCTGCGGGTCTGTGGGTACGGGTTTGCCACCCCCAAACCCACCCCATTAGACCTGGCAGGTCTAATTTTATACCAAACCCTCCCCATTTAAGGCGGGTACCCGTCGGGTTTGCGGGTTTCAGGGCCCCATTGCCATCCGGAGGACAGATGTGTTCAGGCTCGCCGGCAATGCCAGCGGGGAGTGTGACAACTGGGGATGGTTTTCCTTCATGGAGCGGACTAAGCTGGACGAAAAATATGTAACAGATGGACACATCACTTTTGTATGTGCCATCTTGGTGGTAAGTGATAGCCCTATTTGCGTGCCGTCTTCGGACATTGGTGTCCATCTCGGCAGCCTGCTGGACAGCATGGAGGGCACTGATGTGTCATTCACCATTGACGGCGAGACATTCTGCGCGCACCGAGCGGTGCTTGCTGCTCGCTCACCGGTCTTCAGAGCAGAGCTCTTCGGTTCCATGGCCGAGGCAGAAATGCCATCCATCACGGTGCATGACATGTCACCTGCTACATTCAGACTTATGCTTCAGTTCATGTACACAGATGCCTTACCCGGAGAAGACGAGATTGGGGACTCGCCGATTGAGATGTTTCAGGACCTACTTGCTGTGGCCGACCGATATGCACTAGACCGACTGAAGCATATGTGCGCCCAAAAGTTATGGGATAATCTGTCGGTTGATACGGTTGCAACTACCTTAGCTTGCGCTGAGACGTACAACTGTCGGGAGTTGAAGGACATATGCTTTGATTTCTTTGCAGTGGAGAAGAATTTCAAGGAGGCTGTGTTCACCAATGGTTTTGCATTGTTGGTGCAGAAATACCCCTGTATTTCTGCTGAGCTAAAAGAGAAGGTTAAGACATAGCATAGTCAGATGCATCTACATGCATGTCTATAGTTCAGCGGCTCAAGCATAGCCCTAGGATGGTGTTTTAAAGCATTGGTGAGTGCATATTGCGACTTGAACACCTGCAATTGATCTTGTATTCGAGGAACCGGGAGCCTGATCTTAAATTCATCTTCTTTTGTAGAAACTTGTTCCTCTTCTTGCAGTAATGTGCTAAGTTGCTGCCAAGTGGTAATGATAAGGGAGGTGAGGCGGACAATTTTCAGAACGAGTGAGGTGCTAAGCTAAGGAGTTTATGCCAAATTAGTAGCCGATGCATTTCTTCTTCTTTTCTATTGGTCATATCTTCTCTTTGAGCTGGGTTGTGCTTGCAGCCTTCAAGATATTTTCTTTTGCTTTGTCGATACGATTATCTGACTATCTGTAGTTATAGTTTCATGAGATATATGATGAATGCAAAGCATACTTGGCATATGTTGTACTTCGTTCAAGCACATATGGCCCTTTATAATGGTGTGTTCTGAAACCCGGGTGAGTGCTACAGATATTTCTGAAGGAGCAATATTGCAGCAAGAAGTTATGTGTGCTGTTCTCTTTGAAGGAGCAAAATGATTTATGAAAAATCGCATGCTTTATGATCGTGTTTTGTTCAAATACCTTTGGTCTTGTTTTGATTTCAAATACCTTAAGACGAAGAGCATGGATAGAGGAAGTGCTGCCACCATGTTGGCTGCGAACAGAACAAGAAGGAACTCAAAAGCACATAAAGTTACCACACCAACGTATCACTCGCCACTCGACGCTGCCTACCAACACGAATTAAACATATTGAACAAATATTTTGTGTTTCATATATAGATTCCCCCCTCATTATTCAATCTGCCTAGTCAAATTGTTGTCTTTGTTATTTTTTGTTTGGGAAAATCGAGTGAGAATTAAGTTAATTCGCACTATGATGATTTCACCCAGTTGCATGTGCAACTAATATGTAATCCATGTGCAACTGAGAAATCTCAGTTGCAACTATGTGCAACCCATGTTGCAACTGAACAATTTTGAGTTGCATAAATAAGATGCAGTATGAATCACGATATAAATCTGACGGGATTAGAGTTGAGTGAGCTCTAACTTAATTCTCACCCGAGTGGGAAATAGCAAAACCGCGGTTTTGCTACTTCTCACTCGAGTGAGAATTAAATTAGAGCTCACTCAACTCTACAACCACCAGATTTGCATTGTGATTCTCGCAACCTATATACGATTTGCAACTAATATTTTTTCAGTTGCACATGCAACTGAGAATTTTCCAGTTGCAACTAGAATGCACATGAGTTGTAACTGATATTTTTGCAGTTACAGATGGATTGCGCGTGAGTTACAACTGAGTTTTTCTAGTTTCATATGAGTTGCACATAAGTTGCAACCGAAATATTCCAGTTACATATGAGTTGCAACTAAAACTAGTTAACGCCATATGAGTAAGAATTAACTCAGTTCTCACTCGATTGAGCTCTAGTCGCTCCCTAGGCAGTTTTCACTTTACCCTTTTACTGCTCAAGAAGACTTTTATTTATGTTGCAGTTTCGCAACTATCTATGGGATTCGTTCATGGCAATGGAAGCGGCGAGAAAATCCATGTCAGCCTATAATTCACCAAAATATGAAAAGTGAAAATCATGATAACACACGAATTAATGTTTTTTCTACCGTTCATGGGCACAAGATTTGATAAATTACTCATAAATAATAAACAAAGAAATGTAAAATTACTTTGTATGCTTTTGCCAAATGTAGTTCGAAACCAACATTATTCACGATCGAGGAAATAAAACGGGCTTGTGCTGGGGATCAAGGCGCCTCAAAATTTCCTTGGGCAACTCGGCGGCCTGACGGGCGGCTGTCCCTCTAAAAAAAGAGTCGCGGGCGTCGGCGACGAGAGTAGGCGGCGACCGGCGTGGCGTGGCTGGCAGAGGAGGAGAACACAGGTCGAACGGAGGACTCGCGGAGGGTGCGTGGACAGGGAGGACAGCGGAGCCGCTGGCAGCTCATCAGCAACGTTTGCCTCCACCAGCAGCCCAATCGCCGGCCGGCAACTCCGACGGTTAGCAAGCCAGTGAGAGCTCCCCTCCTGCGCTGTTCTTCTTTTGTTCCTTCAACTTAACTAGATGACCCGTTGCGCCACTGGCGCAAATGCCGAAAGCGAGACAATATTTTTTCCATAAGTTGTTTCTTGTTTTTCAATCCATGGCGATTGAAATTCACCGACTTTAGTGCCGCTAACTGGCGCAATTACTGGAATAATGCAATAATTTGTTTTTTATGTGAAAGATATTTTTTGTCAACGCTAAGTTATATGTAATGGATTACAGTCTTAGCTGAGATTGTTGGTATATTGGTCCACAATACCATTGGATGACCAATGAAAGGGAAATGGTTATATTTAACCTCGTCTAAGGCAATATAAAATTGTATTCATAGTACATGAAAATAGGTACATATTGATTGTCTTCATAAAAAAGTCAAAACTCAACCATTTTTTATGTGGTGTGTTACTAATTCACTATTTCAGTTTTTGGTTTGTACACTGGCACGGGGCGGCTCCTGTGCGCTCCCTTCCAGCGCTGCTTCTCTAGCGAGGGCGTAGCGAGGCGACATGGAGGGCATGGCGATGGCGGCGCGGCAAGAGAAAGAGATAGGAGGGGATTGGTACACTGGAGAGGATGGGGATTGGGTATTAGGTTTTCACCGCGAGCACCACTGGCGCAAATGATAGAAGCAAGACTATATTGTAGCCATAATATTATATTTACATGCTTCGCATGTCTTCATTGTCCACGATTGAGATTTATTAACATTAGGGTTAGTAATTGTAAGTGCCACTAAGTTATAGTCAGTTGTTGGTCATATTATTGTGCTTACTCTCAACTTCTTCCAATAAGAAGTTTAAATGTATCCATTGCTCTCAACTGCTTCCATAAGAAGTTTAAAAGTATCCACGTGATGATCGTAGTTAGGGTGATAGCAAGGAAACGGGAACGCAATGAGTTAAATCGAGCTGTACCATGAAAGAAAAAGGTAAATCTGCTGGACCAACTGTTGGGGCCTGGATGCCAGAGTTGTCCAACATCTGACTCTTTGCACACATGGCGCAATTCCTGTGGTTGCGCTATAAACTGGTAGGCTATCAAGTCACCAAATTGTTCCGCAAGTATGTTTGAAAATGATTTATCTAATTAATCTTATTTTAGGACCGGCTTGCCGAGCAATCTATTAGTCTACCAAGTATTACACTTACTGAGCATAAAATTACTTTTATACTTTATATTTCATGGAACGAGGACTAAGCATTAACTTCTTCAAGATTAAAACTTGGGAGGCAATAGCACAAAAACATTAATAAATAGTTCATACAAATTGTAGCTCACTTGCTGCAATAGGAAATTTTATACAGCGTTCTCAATTGGTAATTGGGCTTGTCGGTGCCACTTGCCCGTACAACTCTATTTGTTTGTATAAAGCTTGAACTGTCTCTAAACATCATGCTATCTATTCTTTCAAAAAAACACATCATGCTATTATGATTTATGAAAAGCCGACATAATAGAGCTAACCAGTGCAATGGTCAGTCGCACCTTTGGGCCTTGGCAGATCTTCAAACGACATTGTACACTGTAAACTGGATCATGTGCTTTCAACAAGCCAGAAGGTTGCCCTTGACCTTAGGACATATGGTCTTCTATCATATACCTTCCCTTCCCTCCCGGTACTTCGCTGGTTGAGGAGGTACCTGGTCGTACACATGATTTCCCAGCAGGACAAGGATAGTAAAGCACAAACTTTGTTTTAGTGAGTTGGGTAGAGAGGGATGGAGCATGCAGTGAAACCAACCTCTCTACAAGCACCACTATGAGGCCCTTGTCGGTGCCTCTACCATTGTGCCACACACACACGAGACAAAGACACCAGTCCATTTTTTTGCTGGTATTGTCATCTGCAACTGCAAAAGGATCAACAACAAGGACACAGGGGAACAGAAAAACCAAAAGCACACCCAAACAAACTATAGAAAGACCAGTATATCCAGTAAAGCTACACCAATGATGCAAGAAAGAGAATACAATTTCGACAGAGAGAGAGCAAACGCTTTTATTGAATAATCAACGAACAAAGTAATAACCACGGACACAACAGGGTCCAATCAAATTGCGCTGCGGGTCATCGGCCTACTCACTCGTACCAAACACATGCAACTAAACATAGAGTTGAATGTATTTGGACCAACCTAAACTGAAATTTAGCACACAATCCTGACCCACTCAGCGACTCATTATTTACTTGCTTGATAGGAACTCATTTTAACAAAGGAAAAAATTAGCACACACGAAGCTTGCAGTAGGAAAGAGATGAGAGATTTGGTTTAAAAGAAAATGCCCAAGTTATCTGCTAGTGTGGGATAATACAATCGGAACGTACCAAAGAAATCTGAAACAATCATATTCTTGTGACTTGCACATAATCTTCGAGTCCAAAAGCTATAACATCTTAATATGAATGGTATGATTCTAAAAAGTGCACAACAGAGTGTAAATGGGTCATTTTTTGTATTTGTGGATAGCTACCTCTTGCTTACAGAAAGCTCTAACACCATGTGTAAACTCCAAGACAGAAAAAAGGTGAAACTATCTATTTATATTTCAGACAACCTGGTATATAGAATGAATTCAGAGTACAACCAGGGATGCAAGAAAAAAGGGAACAAGACTGCCTCATTCTTTTCAATCTTAGCTTGCATCTCCCGTATTTTCAGATCTATTGCTTTCCTACATGATGCTTGTTAAATCAATAAAAGGGAACAAGACTGTGCCTCATCTCTCGTATTTTCATATGATGGTATTAACATTCTGCACTGATTTTCCTCACTGAAGAGTGGAAATACGATAACGAACTCCCAACTAAGCAATCATGACATAGTCCATTGATATATAAAAGAAAACTAAATATCCCAGATTCATATATCAATAATATCCTATGAAAATACAATATACTGTGAAGCATAGCAATGTCAAAACAACAAAGGTGGACGGTCTTATTCATATAGGATTAAACCTGGAACTATGATAAGCCTCTGCATTGTTGCCTCATGTCTATATTAACTGAGGATTCTGAAATATGGTATGAAAATCGAAAGATACAATACTAAATAAAATGTAATACATGCAGCCATACTAATCATATCCCAATATTATGGCTGTACCCTTTCCTACTCATTTTTTTCTATCAAATAGACATCATTTACTTTTTTTCAGTGCACAGGCGTAAGTACATCAGAATACAAATAGATGATTTCGGTTAACAAATAAAGACATGCACTCCTTATTTTAAGAATATATCAAAGCATACACTTAAATCATTGTAATATCTATAATGGGCATTTTTTCACAAACAAAAAACCATGACTGGACATGGACATTAGCCTCGTATATACATGCAGAAACCAGAAATGTATTCACTATTTTTCTAATGCATAAATAACTACAGAAACCTATCTACATTCCAAGATGCAGGTAAATACAAAAGAGATGTGTGCAGCGCTTCAGGAAAAACGTAAACACACAAGATGTGTTGTCATATAGTCGAGATCAGGTTACTCACCTCCTTCCTGTAATTTTTTCGAGGATTGCGGCATCAAGGAAGAGGAAACATTCCATTAGGAACTTGAACTGTTGAACATAAGGCTTCACACTGCCTTGCCAAGGAAGTTGTCCCTGAAATAATAGATAAATATTTTGAACACATTTAATCGACAGGTAAAAGAGGAAGTAAGCATATATAGATTGGTCAAGCCGCAAGGTAAGAACCAGACAATGGAGAGGGACTGCTCACAACACATCAATAGATAATTAAGGGGTATGTTTCAATAGCTTTAAACATAGGAGAAAGGGGAAGTGAGCAGGGACAGAAGATAAAGATGCATTGCCTACAACACCGGATATTCCAAGTTTCAACGACTACTACATCTACTCCGATACTCATTTGGACACCTTCCCAAGTGAAGATCAATGATGTCGGTGACTGTAACGTTGCTGACGCATGCACATACCATGAGACTTGAAGTTGAAGAGCGGAGGCAGGAACCAACCGTTGGGGAGGCGAGTGTTCAAGTCATGCAGCTCGTCAAAGAACGGGTGAACCAGAGCATCCAGCTGCATGAGCACCAAAACATAGCAGTATTAGAGATTTGGACGTGCGAAACTGCGTTTCCTCTGCATGGAGGTAAGTGTGGTGTACGGAGGCACTCACAGCTGAGCACCATAGGTGCAGCGTGTACTGAAGAAGCCTGGAGACCAGATCCACTGCTTCAGGTGGCATTCCTTTGCTGAACACCTAAAGTTTAAGTGGAAAGTGTCAAGATTTTTCAACATACAGTAACTTGGATATGGAGGCATTCCTTTGCTGATGATGTGCTATATTTCCTAGCCTTGTCCTTCTCTTCCCTATCCCAGTAGCAAGATCCTAATTAACTGATTCAGTTCCACACATAGTAAAGCAATGAGCCAATGAGGCAATACTATTCAGTATGGAACTATGGATATGGGGGCTTAAGGCACACGCATAACGTAAATTCCTAGTAAAACCAGTCTTTTTTTTACTACAGAAGCAGAGCAACATCCTGAAGAGTTCACTTATACAATTTGTGGATTGGCTAAAATAGTATACATTAAATTTAAATAGAGTTGGTAATTAAGAAAATATAAAGAAGCGTGTCATCTGAAGATTCAGTAGAAATTATGCTATAGAAATGCTTCTCAAACCTCTGTAGCTAATTGCTGCAGAAATAAGGAGAAAGCGAATAACACAAACAGGCTTGTCGAACACAGAAAGCAGCAGCGTTTAGTAAACAAAGAAAATACATTTGAAAGTTTTTCTTCCTAGCACTCATTATCCTCAACAACATAGAAAACTCATTATTTGCTTGCTTGATAGGGAACATGTGTGAACAATTCAAATTTACAACCATAACAGCAGCCGATGGAGCACTATCCTGCCTTCCTTTTAACATCCCTTCAACTAACCCAGTTGATAAAGCAAGTACACTAAAGGGTAAGAAACTAAACTCCTAAATGCTGGGAACTTGGCTACACAATTTATATAAGAAATCAATCTGACACACAAACACCACATCTGATCTTGCTACTTTCCCTAAATTGAAAAGAAAGCATTTGTTGACTACTATTCCACCTTCAAAAAATCCTGGTTCGGCATGATTTTAACTTGCATCTAATTTAAACATGAAAGTGGACTGCCATACTCCGCATGAGAATAGTTGATTATCTGAAACCTTCGTACATCATATACTACACCATGCAATCCATCAACGTATACATACATAAGCTCAAACTGAAACTCCAAAAATTGGTTTGAAGAAAACCAAACCAATTAGAACATACTCAAACTGAAACTCCAAAAACTGCACCACACCTGACTGACAGAAACGAGAACGAGCCAAGGAGGAGGGGCATGGGCGTCCCGCTGGTGGGCGAGCTGCACGCAGCGTGGCTCACCGCCCTGTTCTATATATGTAAATCGGAGTTAGACCACATCGACCACATCCCAAACTGAACACTGTCTAACTAAATTAATGAGCAACATGCTGGCTGTAAACAGAAGTTACTCTTCCGAGCACGATCTTGTTCAAAAGAATTAGATACAAGTTATCTAAACAAACTAATGGTGAATTAGGTACATGATCCAAGCAAATCCAGTAACCTGACCAAATAACTGGAGGTCAAATTCACATATGCTCTACCCAAGATTTCCCCCAAAGTTCTGCAACCAATTTAGCTTACACCTATCTATTTTCATTTGGTGCCTACAATAGAGCAAATGAAAGTGCATGATTAATTTAGCAGCACACTACAAAAAATATTATTTGTAGAACGCCACCGATTAATTCCATGTGTATAGAGGACAGAAGCCATCTAGAGAGCAGATTTTTTTCATATGACAATTCAGTGCCAAGGTCAACGGAGACTAAACGAGCTATTCCTTTGCCTGCAAAAAAAATTCAAAGATTCAGTCCACAAAAGACAAACTGTAAAATGGATATTAAGCCATGAAACCATGACTGGCAGTGAACTAAAAAACCACTAACACACTACTGGGCTTCTCTTCAATTTAAGTTACTCATGGAGCTGAAAACTTGATCTTTTCAATTCAACATACCAAAATTCAAGGCAGTATTGATTTTATTGAGAAAACATGATGCTATAGCGCAAGAAATAAAGAACGGAAGAACCAATGAATCAACGAGTAAGAGGAATATATAGATCAGCCCAGGTTAGGAGCAAGAATGGAGCTTACATGTTTTCTAAAAATTCAAAGAATTAGGAGATCCTCCCTCTCTGCCACGCAGAGACCGCTGCTGCCCTTCCCCGCACCAACAGCACGCACAGACTGCGGCTTCGACACAAATGAAAAATGGAAGACTGGAATAAAAAGGAGTATTGGACAATGCCTTGGGCTACATCATCTCCCATCAGCTCCAAGCTGCAAAACAATCAAGCAGAAAGTTAGATGACCAACTGTGGTACCATCAATGTTCATGTGAGAATAGTCTACCAAGAATTAGAAGACACCAATATCAGAAAATAAGCAAAGCAAGCTTTAATATCAATTCTTCATGTGAAGAAAATGGTTCATGGTATTTTAGGTATCCCCAAATAATCAGACCACTAAGCAATAGAAAGTGCTATCTGGGAATGGTTTGCCCTTTAAAGAACAAAAGCATACACCAAATCTCAGAGCTATCTGGATTCTATTGTACACAATCTCAGAGCTATCTGGACAGTGGAGGCACAGATAACACGCAATATACTTCAACATGGATTCTATTGTACACAATCTCAGAGCTTTCTGGACAGTGGAGACACAGAAATGCTCTTGTATTTTATGCTTATTAGATTTCTGAAGTTCTTTAAGCCTGGTGTACAATTGGATCAGCATAGTGTATATTTAAAGAAATTTCTGCATGACAAACATTGGGAGGGGGGATACCTTTTGCCTTCACACACAGAGATGGCATCACAAGAGGTTTCTTGGAAGTCCCTGAAAATCATAGACCAAGAGAAATCATATAAACTTAGCGAGCAATAGAGAGATCAGTCTTGTGCCTGAAATAAAATTGCATATGAACATGGACATTTGCTGTTATATTATCAAGACACATGTAATCCCCAGAACATGATAAATTGCAAACACAAGAATAATTTGTAAATAGACTGACCACAAGAATAATCTGTACATTTTAGCGGAAGTGACAGAAAGGTGGCTAGATTCTTATTCATAGTGCAACTATAGACTCCTGTCTGCACAGGGGAAAACATATTTGTTTACTAATAATGAAAAACTAATGGCATCATATAGTAAGAGAAGAAATCTCAGATACGCAACAACCATAAATCTTGTCTACGTTATATATATAGTGAATTAAAATAAACAAACTACATAGGTAACAACTTACAGGTAATTGAAAGAAGATGGAGATGGTAAAACAGAACAAGTAACTATTAAAACATCTAGTTTGATTTAGGAAGGTTATCTTTTGCCCACCACACATTATTGGGATGAATCTAGGCAGCATAATAGGCCAGTACCTGAACCAATATATTTAGAGAAAATGCTACTGATAGAAGTACTTGCAGAAAAGGACAAACAAATTATATGAGTGATCTTCTGCTGCTCCTCCATTTTTTTAGACTCGGACTGATGAAAGGGCATACTGATTTGAGAAAAAAATAAATGGATAAGAAAGAGACCTGGAAATCGATGAATACCTCTAGAAGGACAACACGAACACCAACGCTTGCTTTTTTTTGCGCTGGACCAACGCTTGCTGCCTGCATTTGGGGCAGGTCTCCAATCAGGTCTTCTCCTCAGCGTTATCACCATAGCTAAACATGCCATGAAGAAAATCCAAAGGAAATCAGATCAGATAAAAGACTATACAGTGGTCAGGTTGGTCGGCCAGAGATGGAGAAAGATGTGAGAAGAAATTCATTTACCACAGGTGGTAGAAGTGGATTAGACAAGGCCCCTTCTTCTGCAGCTGCTCACAAGACACCGAAAAGTCCGTCCGTCCGTTGTTTTGACGACACTGCGAGCGGACAACAAAAACAACAATGAATAAACTAAATCCACCCCAACAGAATGGCCTGCAAGGTAGTATCAATTCATAGAGAAAATATAAAATAAGCAGCATTGTCAGTTCTAAAGGTGGAGTGGGGATGAAAATAAACACTCACCCACAAACACCAATCGCAAGGTCCACTGGTCCATGCCCCAGGCAACATCATTAGAGCGGAGCGTCCTAACTGGTCCGAGGAGAGGCAGCTGTGAGGCCAGTGACTGCTGCCAGAGCCCCTCCTAACGGGAGGATGAAGACGAGTAGAGAAAAGCTTGGGGGAGAGGAACATTGGTGGGGACGAACCCTAGATCGAGGTCGCCGTCCGTTCGATGCTAGGCTACGCGGGCAGCAGCTCCATGATCCACTGCTGCAACAACCGCCATCAAGAAAGCCAGAAACTCCTGTCACCGTGGTGCCCCACCAAAAACCACACCGGAGATCTAATCTTCCACATCGTGGAATCCAATAAAGCAGGCCCCATGCTCACCTTCATCCGTGTGGAAGAAGAGAGGAGGCCGGCGGCCGCCAGGGCCTCCCCACCTCGAGATCCAACATCACCGCCACCAAATTCACCCTGCCGCCCGTCTTCCTCCTCATCTAGCCATGGAGCTCACCCTCTTTTTCTCTATCATCCCGCGCCGGAGCCGATGGAGACGGGGAGAGAGCCTACCCTGCCGTCGTGTGCTGCCTCCACCCCGCATCCCCGTGGTGTCCAGCCGCCGCCAAGAGGCGGCAGCTCACGCACAGGCAAAGATGGGATGGGGAGGACGGATTGGGGGCGGAGCCGTTGGAGACGGGGAGACAGCCTCCCCTGCCGTCGTGTGCTGCCTCCACCCCGCATCCCCGTGGTGTCCACCCGCCGCGCAGGAGGCGGCGGGTGAAGGAGGAGACGCGGGAGGGGATCGAGGGGAGAGAGGCGGCGGCGCAAGGAGACGCGTGAGGGGATTGGGGGAGGAGAACAAGCGAGGATTGGTGCTAGGGTTTCATCCGGCGCTGGTTTTGTCCCGCCGTGCACGCGGTGAATCGGAGAGAGACGCATACGAGAGCTGGTCTCAGCCACTGATTCGTGGACCCCGTGTGAAGCGAGCCCCACCCGTCATCGACCCATTTCGCCAGACTGAAAGTAAAAAAAGATTTACTGCATCTAACGGCCTGTGGTGAAACACGGGAGCAATTCATCCTGTTCACCACGGATCGAACGACCCAGGGCATCGCGGAGGGGCAACCAGGGGCAATGCGCGGGTAGTCCAGGATCCTTTATAAGAGTAATTCTCTACATATACTTTGTCCTATTTTGGTGGTAAAGTTCGTTGTCAAAATTCTTCAGTGAACAAGCGGGCTAAGACGAGCAAGCCGGAGACTCGGACCACCATTGTGGGTTCTGCCGTCGTCGAGTTCTACGAGCAAGCCAAGAAATTTCCCGCCGGCAAGGCCGTCCACTCCGACATCATCTCCGCCGGGGGGCACCTCTGGGGCATTGAGTGCTACCCTCGTGGGTCAGTTGAGGATGAGAAGCAGGGCAAGCAGTATCTTTCTATCTTCCTCAGAAAAAAGAGCAAGTCCGGTAAAATCACGGCCGCCTTCGTAATGCTGATGCAGAAGTTTCCATCGATTACTGATGCGTTGAGAGATAGGGTTGGGACATAATGTAGAATTGTATTGAATAATAATCGATAGTAATATTGTGCCGGTTACAAGAGGTATATATGAGGGGCATAGTCCACCGACCTAGCCTAACACAAACCGAATAGGACTCTAAAACACAATTACAACTTGTATTCTAACATCTCCCCGCAGTGTCAACGGTAGGCTCGACGACGTTGAGACTGAAACGAATTTCTTGAAACGGAGTAGTCGCCAGGCCTTTAGTAAAGATATCAGTGAACTGAGCAGAAGTAGGCACGTGTAGAACACGAACTTGACCGAGAGCCACCTTCTCTCGAACAAAATGAATGTCGATCTCAATATGTTTGGTGCGACGGTGTTGAACCGGATTCCCTGACATGTAGACAACTGAAATATTATCACACTATACAATGGTTGCTTGCTCAATAGGACGGTGCAGCTCCGACAGCAATTGGCGCAGCCAAACCGTATCAGCAACCGCATGAGCCACAACACGGTACTCAGCTTCGGCTGACGAGCGAGAGACCGTAACCTGCCTTTTTGAAGACCAAGAAACCAAATTGTTACCAAGAAAAACACAAAATCCGGATGTGGACCGACGAGTATCTGGACAACCAGCCCAGTCTGCATCAGAGTAAGCTGTCAATGAGGTGGGAGAGGATTTGTTTATATGAAGACCTAAATCTAATGTGCCTTTGAGATACCTAAGAATACGTTTGACATGGTTGAAGTGTGGAACACGAGGATCATGCATGTATAAACAAGCTTGTTGGACAGAAAAAGAAATTTCAGGACGAGTGAGAGTAAGATACTGGAGGGCGCCGGTGAGACTACGATAAAGAGAAGGATCAGAAAAGGGATCACCATCGGCAAAAAGTTTGGAACCTGTATCAGCCGGAGTACGAGACGGTTGACAATCAAGCATACCAGCACGAGAAAGAAGATCTAGAGTGTACTGACGTTGAGACAAGAAAAACCAGAGGAGTCACGGATGACAGCAATACCTAAGAAGTGGTGAAGAAGACCTAAATCGGACATAGAGAATTCTTTGCGAAGAAGAGAGATAATATGATCTAAAAAGTGTTGTGAGGAAGCTGTGAGAATAATATCATCAACATAGAAAAGAAGATAAGCGGTGTCGGTATTGTGATGAAAGGTGAAGAGGGAAGTGTCAGAACGGGAAGGAGTGAAACCGATTGTTTGAGCATAAGTAGAAAAATGTTGAAACCAAGCTCGTGGTGCTTGTATAAGACCATAAAGAGATTTTTAAAGAAGACAACCATAATTAGGATAGAAAGAATTTTCGAAGCAAAGAGGTTGTTGACAATAGACTGTTTCTTGAAGAGAATCATGAAGAAAAGCATTTTTGACATCGAGTTGATGAATAGGCCAAGAAGAAGATACGACGATGCTAAGGACAATACGAATAGTGCTGAGTTTGACAACAGGAGAGAAAGTCTCATCATAATCGATGCCGTGTTGCTGAGATTAACCACGACATACCCATCGAGCTTTATAACGTGCAAGACTTCCATCGGAATTAAATTTGTGGCAAAAACCCCATTTGCCGGAGACTATATTTATGTTTGAAGGACGAGGAACTAATTGCCATGTGTTATTTTGAATGAGAGCATCATATTCATCTTTCATGGCTGCGGCCCAATTAGGATCTAGGAGAGCTGATTTGTAAGATTTCGGAATAGAGGAAGAAGATAGAGATGCGTTTAGATTTAGACGATCTTTGGCGAGTAAACGAAAACCGGACTTGCCACGTGTGCGCATGGTATGATCGTTAGTAGGAACCGGAACGGGAATAGCACGAGGAGGAGGGATAGATGACGACGTGGTTGACGCGCCCGGCGCAGCGGAGGTAGCGGACGCGGGTGTTGGCGGCGGAGACGGCGACGGCGACAGCAGGAAGTCTGCCGCGGCAGAGTTTTCTGCGTGTCCGCTGCCGTGGCAGAGGTGGCAGCAGGAGAGGGCGCGGCGGGATCGGCTGCGGCGGCAGAGAATTCGGCATGTTTTGCTGCCGCGGCAGGAGCGACGGCAGGATTTGGCTGGTGAAAGAAGGGACAAGTATTGCGACGAGGGGGATTAGTAGACGGCGTGGATGAGTTAGGATCTAGAGGTTGACGCTCGGAAAAAGGAAAAATATTTTCAGCAAAAGTTACATGACGAGACACATGAACACGACCACTAACGAGATCTAGACAACGATATCCTTTGTGCTCGTCGGAAAAACCTAGATGGACACACGGGGTAGAACGGGGTGAAAGTTTGTTAGGAGAAGTAGAGTAGGAGTTAGGAAAACAAAGACAACCAAAGACACGAACGTCGTAGTAGTTCGGATGAGAGAGAAATAAAGAGAAGTAGGGTGTGGTGTGAGGATTAACTTTAGATGGCCGAATATTAAGTAGATATGTGGCCGTGTGGAGGGCTTCAGCCCAGAACTTCGGAGGCATAGAAGATTGAATAAGAAGAGTGCGAGTGATGTCATTAAGAGTGCGAATAGAACGCTCGGCCTTGCCGTTTTGAGGGTAGGTATAAGGACAGGAGAAACGCAAGAGAATTCCATATTGAAGAAAGAAATTTCGATTTTTAAAGTTGTCAAATTCATGACCATTATCGCATTGAATAAATCTTATAGGAAGGAAAAAGTGGACCGAGACATAACGCTGAAAGTTAAGAAATATATTGTGAACGTTGGATTTGTTGCGTAAAGGAAAGGTCCAAACATAATGTGTAAAATCATCAAGAATAACAAGATAATACTTAAAACCAGAGACACTTTCTATTGGTGATGTCCAAAGATCACAATGAAGTAATTCAAAAGGAAAAGTACTAGAGGATTGAGAGGAGCTAAAGGGGAGACGAACATGTTTGCCTAATTAACACGACTGACACATAGAAGAATTGTGAGAATCTCTATTACAAGGTATTGAAAATTCACTAAGGAGTGTAGATAACACTTTATATTGGGATGGCCAAGACGTTGGTGCCACAGATTAACAGAGGCCACCATAGACATTGGAGGGGCAGCGGCCGGAACACCATGGAGGGAATACAAATCACCGGAGCTATTGAATCGAGCGATCTCAGACTTGGTCCGGTAATCCTTCACAGACAAACCAAAGGAGTCAAATTCGACAGAAACATGATTATCATTGGTGAATTGGTGAACAGAAATTAGATTTTTAATTAGTGCAGGAGCTACAAGAACATCACAAAGAAGCAAAGGTTTGATTGGGGATTGGATTTGGGCTTGACCGACACAGTAAATAGGAATAGAGGATCCATCACCGAGAGTAATAGAGGGAAAAGGCGACGGTGTGCAATACTCGATGCAGACATATGACTAGAAGCACCAGAATCGAAAATCCAATCCGTACCTGAGTTCCCTTGTGCAGAAAGTTGTTCATGGCTTGTTGAAAAGCAGCTTGGTCCCAGCTCGGAGTCGAAGTAGTATACATGGGAGCTGGCAGGTGTGGCGGTGTCGGCAGTAGGGCCGGCATAGGCATAAACAGAGAGCCACCATCATTGTACTACGGCGTGGAGGGGGCCGATGTAGCGCCATATGATGCGTATGGAGGGGCGTTGTAGATCGATGGCGCGTAGGCGGGGGCAGTGTGGTACGCGGCCGTCGGCTGTCGTGGCGCGAGGATGGGAGCGCTGGTGTGAGGACGGGTACCGGGCTGCCAGCCACCAGGGCATAGGCCACGCCTGGACTAGCCCGGTCCACGGATCAGGAGAGGGGTGCCATCCGGGCGGCGGCGGTGGTGCACTCGGTAGAGCCGGAGCCGAGGGCGGAGGAGGAGCATGCGCCGTGCGAAATTGCGGCGGTTTAGGGTTTCGGTCCCTGTAGTTGGGACTTGGATGCCAGCCCAATGGTTGAGGAGGAGCCATTGGTGGAGGTGGCGGTGGCGCAGGCGGGCGAGGAGCAGCAGTGAAGACCTGAGGACGGGAGTCCTTGTTAGTTTAGGCACGATCGGCCCATTGGAGGATCAAGCGAACCTCGGCGAAGGAGGGGCGCGGACCCATCATAGGGATGAAGGAGGCCTGTTTCTCAAACCGCTCGCTGAGGCTGACGAGGAGGACGTTGATGAGCTGGCGATTGTCGATCGGATCACCAAGTTCGCGGAGTTCATCCGCGATCGCCTTGAGGCGTTGGCAGTAGACGCTGATGGGTGCATCACCTTGCACCGTGTTCCGAAGCTCGGTGTGGAGATTGTTGGCGCGAGCGTCGACGTTGTCCTGGAAGAGCTGACGAAGGGCTGCCCATAGATCGGCGGCGGAGGCGCCATCACGGTGCACGAGATTGAAGATTTCCGTGGAGACTCACATGTAGATCCATTGAATAATGATGAGATCATCCTTGGCCCATTGTGGATCATGAAGTTGAGGGCGAGCGTCGTCGGCGACGTGAGAGTGGAGGTTGCATCGCCCGAGGTGGACGTCGAAGAGGTGACGCCAATGGTAGTAGTTGTGAGCAGCGAGGTCTAGGGTTATGGGGATGTAGGGGCTAATATCGGTGATGGTGTCGGTGAAAGAGATTGAAGGGGCTATTGGTGTAGGTAGAGCTAAAGTGGAGGTAGAGGTGGAGGGGCTATTGGCGACCTTGGCGGCGACGATGGCGGCGCGCCGCTCGAAGTAGCCGGGCGGCGGCGGCGGGGTCGGCGGGTTGGCCATACCCTAGGATCGTAAGTCTGATACCATGTAGAATTGTATTGTATAATAATCGATAGCAATATTGTGCCGGTTACAAGAGGTATATATGAGGGGCATAGGCCACCGACCTAGCCTAACACAAACCGAACAGGACTCTAAAACACAATTACAACTTGTATTCTAACACATAACACGACACAATTTTATGGATAACCGTTGGTGCCAAGCGGTTGAGTAAAATCATGTCGGGAGAGTAGGCCCGACTGTAATTTTCTTTTACTTGTCAAACTCATAATTAATTAATAGATTAGGGCAAAGGCTTTGCCCTCTTTTTATTTTTTTGAAAACAATGATATACAGATCAATGTGCTGCCATGTGATAACACTGTAATTAATTAATAGATTAGAGCATTTGAGTTTTGTACCTGCAAACAACAAATAGTGAACATTTTGTTCTTGTATACAAAATTAACTTGAGCAGATTTGAGTATATGTCGAAATGTATGAGTGAACATCAAATTAGTTCTCCATGATTTATTTTCTTTGAATACTGTCAGATTGTGAAACATATAGTGTTGCAAATATAATTACACAGAGTTATTCATAATTTGGAATTAGTCCTAGATTCTGTGTCGTTCTTTCTGTTAAAATTGCTGTTGATGGCTATTATTTGACTGCTATGATTTTTCTCAAGTCTACTGGATGGAGTTCGATTTCGTTTTCACAAATTTACCGGTCCTGAACGAAATGGGTGAATTTCACGAATTTCGGATATTTCGGACGAAAAGATGGAAGCAAACTTTGAAACTTAGAACAAAAATTTAATGAAATATGACCAAAATTTGAATTTAGAGCATAATTCAGTCTAAATTTTATTTTTGAATTTATTTTGCCAAAAGTCCCTAAAATTCATAACATTTAGTCCGGTAAATAAATATACCGGTCCAGACCAAAATGGCCGAATTTCGTCCAGAATTCGTTTTTTTTTGGACGAAATAAAATAATTGACTGAGTGTTTATCTGATTTTAAGAGATGAGAAAAAGAAATTAAGTATAGCAACATTTTTGTCTCAGAAATCAAGTTTATCAACATTTCATCCGATTTTCATTTGTTTTGTCCCTTAAATCAAATGCAACCTAACCTGACGCTTCCTTTCTTGTTAGTTTCATTTGAATTCTAATGACATTGGGAGATGGATATATGCTCCTTTGATCAAAATAAAATCAAGTGCAAACTAAGAGCTATAATGTCGTATGTCTGGATTTTAATATTTTTTTAGATAAAGAGTATATATCAATATCGCGAATATACCAATTACACCCAGTCTCTCCAACAACGTAATAACCGAAGGTACTACGGATGCACATAGCCGAAAGACAATAAGAAGAAGAAACTAAAAAAGAAAAGTCCCGCTACAGAGTTACAGTCCTTGCATCAGCAGCACAACCAGCACCGAAACAACACCTGATGTCCAATCTCTCCAAAAGCAACGCCTTGAAGAAGGAAACAGTGCACAAGCGTCGTTGTCGCCCGATCGAGATCTTGGATTTTCACCCTGGAAATAGTCCCCGCTCTCAAAACAATGTCTTCAACAAGGCCATTGCCAGACACAACCAATTAAGGCCAGACCTTAGATTTTCACCCTGAAAGGTAGAACTTTGAACTTCACCTATGTTGTCGCCCCCACTTCCATACCGCTGCATACGAGTCCTGAAGCTCCAAGCAAGTTCCACATCACCACCAAGAGTCAAATCACCGTTCCTAGTCCTCCGATCTCGGCTTTCATGACCTTCTCCGCCTGTGACTTCATCCAAGATGGCAACAGATAACAGAGCTTCATACGCTTGCTCCTTATCGGAGAATCCTGGGCACGACCGAATCCCACCCGATCCAGCAAACTCGAGGCATAAACGCACATGGAAGTTCGCCGGCGGAGCCTTCCGGAACTCGCCACATCGGCCAGATCAAGGAGGAAGGGCGTCTGGCAAATATTCTACTTCTTGTTCTTGGCGCAAGCGGAACTCTAGGACCGCCGCCTTTATTTGAGCACACCAGCAGGACCCCTCACCACTGGTCGGAGCAGCCAAGGGAAAAAAGACGGAGATTCGCCGAACCTGGCCGGACTTGGCAGATCGAACCAAAGGCACCGACCGCCGCCGCCGCCGTCGGAGATTCGCCGGAGCTCCACGCCGTCCTTCACCTCAGGCCGCGCCGGCATCAAGGTCGCAGCCCCAGGGCCGCGCCATCAAGTGCCGCCGTCAATGCCCCGCCGCCACCCACGGGAACACCACCGCGACCCTCACCGCCCCTCCAATCTAGGAAGGGGGCCGATCACCACCGCCGGCAGCCGGCGACGGCGCCGGCCAAGACCGGTCGAAAAGGGGAGGGGCTGGCGGCGGATCTCGGTGCCTCCGGAGTCGCCCGGGTGGGGAACGGCTCGGGAGGTTAGGGATGCATGGCATGATGAATCTGAATTTATATATGCATGGTAAAGAAAAGGCCATTCATCTCTGAAATCAAATGTAACTCTAGCCGAGCACTGTGCAAATTTGGCTTGTGTAAAATAGAGCGGTTCCTTGAAATTATCCGGCCTGTTTTCATATTCCGTTTCTAGGGAAAAAACAGTAAGAGATGAATGTCTTCGGGGATAATCCTCATTAGAAAAGGTGTAGGATCTGAGGCAGATGTGAAGTACTAAGTGTGGCCGGCTTACACATCTTTGCTCTCGCTGTGAAAGAGTGAAGGGAATGTACACCTGATTTTGAACCAGTTTTTTTCTTGTTCGAGAGATTTTGAAGCTGTTCGGCGCGAACCCTATGCTCCGCTTACCATGGAGCCTGCAAAGCTCCGCGTACCCCCGGACGCATATGGGCCGGCCCAATAGTAGCGATCACGTTTTTTTCTGTTTCGCCTTATTTTTTCTTTCTGTTTTTCTTTATCTTTTTTGTTTTTCTGTTTCTTATTTCTTATTTCGTTTTTCTGTTTCTTTTTACTTTTTTCGTTTTCCTGTTTCTTTTTATTTTTTCCTTTTTCTTCTTTGCATTTTTTATGTTTATTTTCTGTTTTCTTTTTAGTTTCATATTAAATAGATGTTTATGTTGTGAAAAAATTGAGTAGGTTTCTTTATTTTAAATAACATAAATGTTCTAAAAAAATCAATAACATAAAAAAATTATATTTGAAAAATTGTCCAAATAAGGTAAATGTTTTCTTGAATTTTTTGTTCAAATAACATAATTGTTCATGTTTTAAAAATCGTTCAAATAATATAATTATTCATGTTTTAAAAATCGTTCAAATAAGATAAATGTTTTATTAAAATTTCTTTCAAATAACATAATTGTTTATGTTTTGAAAGTCGTTCAATAAATAAATGTTTTATTAAAAATTTGTTCAAGTAACATAATTGTTCGTGTTTAAAAAATCGTTCAAATAAGATAAATGTTTCATTAAAAATCGTTCGAATAACATAATTGTTCATATTTAAAAAATTCAAACAAGATAAATATTTATTAAGAAATCTTTCAAATAACATAAAATTTATATTTAAAAATTCGTTCAAATACATAATTTTCCATGTTTGAAAATCATTCAAATAAATTAATTATTCTATTAGTTTTTAAAATATATAATTATACTTTTATTATAATGATTTTTTCCACAAATATAAACACAATTTTTTTGACTTGTAAACACATTTTCTTGTTAGTATATAAAAACAGAAAAGAAAAATCAAAATAGAAAAGAAAACCGAAAAGAAAAAGGAAAAAATTATAATTACCTGCGAAGTTGGGCCGGCCCATTTAGTTGCGGAGGGGTGCGCGGAGCTACGCTGCGTCCGCGTTACGCGGGATATAGGAGCTCCCGCTGTTCGGCTGCACGTCAGGATTACATTTACAGGCACTGAGTGGGCCGGCCCACCTAAATCACGGGCCAAACGCAAAAGCGACCTCCTCGCCTCGTCGGTTCCATTCAAGCGAAGAGGCGCTCAAACGCCGGCCTCTGTTTTGCACGCGATAAGCGCGACGAACCCTAGAGAGGAGCGGCGGCCAGCGAGCGAAGGAGGCCTGCACGCCGTCGGTCTATCGCAGAGGCGGCGCTACGGTGCCGTAAGGCAAGAGACGAAAAGTGGGGCGCGGAGGGAGGACCGAGGGCTGTCGTCGTCGGGAGGACGCCGGAGGGCCCCGACGGAATAGCCTCAGCTCGATCAGCGGCAAGCCCCGCGGGAAGACAGTGAGTTCGCTCTTCTCCAGTTCCAAATTCTTATGGACGTTTTCATCTGAAGTGGTGTCGGTCTTAAGCTCACCAAAATTGGTGGATCCAATCAGGAACTCTGAATCTCGTGTTAATCATTTGGTTTTAACAATTATTCAGTGAGCAAGCGAGGCGCCGGGACTGGGCTGGAGGCGCGGACCACCGTGGTGGATTCTGGTTCGCTTGAGTTCGTAGTAGACTACGACCAAACCAAGGACTTCGCCGTCGGGAAGGCCGTGTACTCCGGCTTCATCTCCGCCGGCGGGCACGACTGGTGGATAGAGTGCTACCCCCGTGGGTATAAGAAGGATCACAATGGCAAGTATCTCTCTGTCTACTTGGCGAGCAAATCTGCAACTGTCAAGGCCATCTTCAAGGCCTCGGTTTTGGGCAGGCATGGCAAACCAGCTTCCTGGTCGGCAAGGTCAACACTTTGTGAGCCCAGTAGCAACTGCAAGGACAACGGAACAAATTTTTGGGGGTGGTCTAGGTTCGCCAAGCGAGTCGATTTGGAGCCAAAATATGTAACTGGAGGCCGAGTCACATTTTTGTGCCACATCTTGGTTATGTGTGATAAACCTATCCCTCTGCCGCCGCCACGCAAAGGAAATCATCTCAGCAAACTACTGGATGGAATGGACGGGACGGATGTATCATTCACCACCAATGGTCAGACATTCCACGTGCATCGAGCAGTGCTCGCTGCCCGCTCGCCTGTCTTTAAAGCCAAGTTCTTCGGCCCGGGGGCTGAGGCTTCATCTTCAAACATCAGCTTGGATGACATCGAGCCTGCAACTTTCAAGGTTTTGCTTAATTTCATCTACACCGATGCCTTGCCTGGAGACGACGGGCTTGGGCGCTCCCCTCCAATTCAGATGTTTCATCATCTGCTTGCTGCAGCGGACAAGTACGCATTGCACAGGTTGAAGCTTATCTGCGCCCGAAAGTTATGGGAGAATGTGTCACTGGATTCAGTTGCCACTACTTTAGAAATTGCAGAGATGTACAGCTGCTTGGAGTTGAAGAGCAAGTGCATTGACTTCTTGGTGGCGGGCAGACATTTCAACAGGCTTGAGTTAACTGAAGGGTTTGTGCAGCTGGGGAAGAAATTTCCATCGCTTATTGCTGAGTTGAGAGAGAGGGTTCAAGCATAACATGAAGAGATACATCTTGGCTTTTATAAAGTATCATTGTTTCAGGCAGTCAAGCATAACTCCATTATGGTGTTTTGAGTCTTTTAAGAGTGCTCTCCGATATCTTTCCACGCATATTGGGTCAAGTATTTGACGAACTAGTACCTCGACATTTAAGCATTTAGGGTGATGTCATCAGACAACTCAGATGCAAAGGGTTATGCCAAATTAATATCCTAACGTGTTCTATTTTCTCTGTTCTCTTGCACATTAACTGGATGAATCACACTTTCGCCACTAAATATTACCCTCCACATATAGATTATGATATACTTTTTTTTTGGCCGTGATGTTGGAGTCCTCTTGTTCTAGCAGATGTGTTTTCCATAATTCTGTATAACTACCAACAAGAGGAGCAAAGATGTAAGACAGTAAGAGCAAATAGGCTATCCACATCTACGAAAATAGCAAGCCGTGGGGACGCTGAACCCGAGAGGACACACATATGCATACATACCAAAAGGAAACTTGTTGGTAGACCAAGCTCTTTTTTCATACCAAAAGGAAACTGATAGTAGTCTGTGACACCTTATTAGGCCGGTGCCAATGCGGGTTTCTTGACACAATATCATAGGCAAAACGATGACGTGGCGGCCTAATTAATGATGAAAGAGANCGATCGCCTCCCTGCAATAATATGTTGCTTACATTATGCAATGATTAAGGAATCTCGTCAATGTTTTGAAACTGGATTTTTCAGAATGCATTCGACAAGGTACAATGGGATGCAATCTTACGTAGCCTAGCAATGAGGGGTTTTCCTGAGAAATTAATCTCGTGGATTAGACACTTGCTTAATTTCTAAATATAAGATGTTTATATATTTCACTGCCAAGCCCACGTACGATTGGCTTTGTCAGGGTAGGATCAGGTTTGCAGCAGCTGCTTGCATGGAAGCGAGGGCACCTTTGAAATGCAATATATATATTCCAGTGGCTAGCGATCAAGCGACGATTATATGGACCACGGTGAGACTGAGACGAGCTAGGCATGGGCTGCAGCAGGAACCGACTGCCTGCTTCACCTGTCTACAGGAGTTGGATTCGGTTGATCACATCCTGATGCAATGCCCGTATGCGAGGGAGACTTGGTTTAGATCGATCGTTGCAGGAGGCCACATTGCTGGGCGCTCTGGAGGAGTGGTGGCTTCGTTCGAGGGACGGACTTGGAGGTGCAGACAGGCGCCAATTCGACTCCATAGTGGTTTTAACTTGTTGGTTGCTCTGGAAGCAGCGAAACGCGCGTACATTCAACAATGGAGCGCAGATGCTATCGATTACCGAACTCATGTCGAAGATCAAGGCCGGAGGAAGGCAGCCTGTGGCGCAAGGCCGGTGTTGGTGGGTGTTGAAATGTTCTGGCCTCGATAGCGTGTTGGGCCGTATGGAGGTGCAGGCCGTCTGGATTCCTCTGACCACCTTCCGTCCGGAGGCGGCCCTTTTCACTCTCGAGTCATACGGGCTCGCTTTGCACGACGAGCTCAACATTTTTTCTTCTGTCAACCTGCACCCACCGCAGTCTTCTTCTTTCTCCTGCTGTGCTTACAGAAAAGGGCGGACCTGGACCAGTTCATGGCTTCTCCGTGAGCTGAGCTCCGCACCGAATCTTGAAAACTGACTCGCATTCACTGTTTCTCCTCCGACTTTTCCTGCTTCATATCCATCACGCCATAATACTCAGACCCTTTCTTTGTTTCACGGGAATATATCAATCCGTTGACTGCACACAAAGCCTAACGAGAAATTCAGATGCAACGTTACACACACCTCGATTGTTGTGGCTTCCTAATCACAGAAAGCCCAGTGCATCAGAAAACATCTCTCTGCTCGGCGCACTGAATTTTTGCTAGCTTCATCGTGTTACAGCCATCCGACAGCTAGAATCATTTCTGGTCAGTTCATGTGGCTGAGAGTTGAAACAATCTGTCAGGTTTTGGTGCAATTAATCATACCGCACATCTTCAACCCTTCTGACCTCTGAGGATGGTTTGGTGACTTTGTGTTAATCCGTGGTCATACAATTTGAAGATTTCCAACACTCCGACGAATACGCATGCAGCATACTCCTGTAGTAAGTTACTTCCTTAATTTTATCTGAGCCTTGTTGGTTGGTGCCTGGAGTTCTTGTTGCCCCTTTTCAAGTCCTAGAGTGGCGGACTGTAGCGGCGATGGTCCAAGATGGCGATCCGGCGGACAGGTGTCGACCGTTTCAACGTGCTGTCTGAAAATTTTAAATTGACGACACAGCTGCTTGGAGTGAAGAACAAAAGAGGCAGATATATGCGTCATCCAGTCGGCGTTTTCTTCCGTCCTCTTACGGAAGAATAATCGAGGGCGCAATGACAGTGATTAGCGTTCTCATTTGGGTGCTGTGTTCTGGTGTCACCTGCCACCGGGTAGAAGAATACGTGCGTTTTACTGAAATTTAGGTGACATATGTCCCAAATTCTTGAATTAGAAGCGGTAGGTGGTATATATGTTTGGCTGGATATATACGTGAACCTTAATTAAAAAATTGTCATCGATCTCGAGAAGAAAAACACTGAATTCATACACCATCCCACCCAGAGCAGCAAGAGGAACATATATCCAGATCAGCGAAGCGTCGGAAGAGGCGATTAAGTTAGTCTTCTAAAGTACGAAAGAACAAGTATGAAATAAAATACGAAGGATCAAAGTTAACCAACCAAATCTAGTCAAATTAATGAGGTTTTTTTGGTTTGGTGCCGATCGAGCTTGGTTCGCGGAAAAAGGGGCAGGTTCCTCCTCGTGTGCGGATTGAGACCATGGTCGACCTAACCGCTCAGTTCGTTGCCTCTGAAATGTTCTGCTAATCATCAGGATTCAGGACCCTGCCTGTCCCATTCTTATGACGCAGTCTCGTCACCAACAGGCACCATCAGCTTCTTCTGAAAAAAAAAACACGAGCAGCACTAATCATTCCATCCTCCCCTTACGTCCACAGATGAGCATCCATGTTTTCTTTTTGCCTGAACACATGAACATCGATCCATGTTAGCTTCTCACACCAAACAGAAAATAATTCTGAAGAAACTTAGACACATCAAATCGATCGGCAGAGATGAACCACCAAGAGATTCCCAAAGTCTTCCCGGCGACGCACAATTCATGCAACCATGTCCCCCGAATAATAATCAAAACAGGCGAGAGACGAAAGACCAGGAGTAGTAATTAAGCACAAGTTGGAATACATTTTGGTGCGCAGGCAGGCAGTGCTGTGGTTAGGTGGCGATGCTCTCTTGAAGCAACATGCCCATGCACGGTTAACTAATTTACTTATTGTCCTTCTAAGCATATAACTAATCTTGATTGCCAAATTCAACTGGGCTTCATGCCGATTGACTTGACTATACATGTTTTGCCGGTGCTTGAAGTGAACTGCTATGAGCAATACATGGAGATGGTGCATGCATCCCTTGACCTCGTATTTGAATGTGCGCTCTGTCCCGTGCCTGTCATGCACTGTCTCAGACGTGCATATGAGTAGAAACCAATGCTTCCTTCTCTCTTGAGTAAACTATTACAGCAGGGTTAGCGATACCAGTAAGAAAGAAACACAGTATCATCAGGTCATATCTAATCTAAGAACCCCCCAAAACAGGGCGGAAAACCAGGAAGGTAGAAGAAGGAGAAGTTCAGAACACAAGCAAGCTAGGGTAACTCGCAAATTTGCTATGGTTTTCCCGGTATCCCTCATCCGTCAGGTTTCTCTGTTTTACTCCTCCACGCACGCTGCTGACACGAGATCCACAAAGCATGCAATGCATTCTTGAGTGGTATACTAAAACCAGGAAAGAATAGTGGATTGATTATACTGGCGTACCAAACACTGACAAAACCTGAACTGTATCTACAGGATCGATCCGGAATCCTGGCGACTGTACGTAGTGCACACGCAAAACACAAAACGGCAAAGACAAAATCGATGGAGCTGGAGTGCCGGCCGATCGATCTCACAAACCGTGCAAGCTTCCAATTAAGGCGAGTTGGCAGCTAGCCTAGCTTGGCTGGCTCTTCCTCCCCGTTAATTATGACGACGGGCGAGATAATGCAAAACAAAACACAGCCGCGAGGGAGGAGGAAGAAGACGACAGGAACCGGAGCTGTTCTTCTTCTCCGTGGACATGGACAGGATTGGATAGACGGCTGCTGGGCAAAATGGGCGTCACTCACGGGTAGGCGCTCCCGTGACTCCTGGGCTCTGTCGTCTGCCCTGTCACCAGGCTAATCCTCCATCCAAAACTCGCTTTGGAAGCTACGGAGCCCATACTGTAGGATTTGTAAGGATATGCTAGTACTACGAGACAGCCATTGCGTGTCGGATTAGTGCGTGGGCGTGACGTGTCGTGTGTGTCATCTCGCATTCTCGCTCGTGGATGATGGCTCGCCTTCAACCGTAGTACGTCCAGTCCGATTTTTCTTTTTTCAAAAACTGAAACTGCAAAGTTCCATCAAAAGAACAGATAACACACAAGTGGTATTGAGTTGTTGCAGAGTCCGGATATACGTGGTATCTTCTTAATATTAATATATTATTGTTTATCGGGAAAAAAATCCTCGTTTATCGGGAAAAAATCCTCGACCAACACGAGAGAAATGTCACCCTGCAAGAGGTAACTATAGCACTTTGACCACAGTTGTGAGAAATAGTAATAATAAGGGTCGAATGTACGGAAATAAGTACGAAATGTATCTTACATTTTTTATTACATGTAATTACTATTAAGTTTAATTATTTATGGCATTGTATATTTCAGTCGAAAGTCATGCTCACATTCTTTCCTCCCACTCCTAGACCGTGAAAAGTCAAATATGAAGTTAGTTTCTAAGATCCTAGGTTCATTTTTTCTTAAAGATCTTCCGCACATTAAAAATGGAGAATAATACTTAAGACATGACGGTGAATTAAACAGAAGTAATCTTTTAGTTTCGATAATAAAATCGTCCTTTTTTATTTTCCTAACAAGATCATCGACTGATATATACAGGGATATATTATTAACTATTAAACAGAACAAAACAAAGTCAACCATGGATGCCGAATATAAGCAACTTAAAAGAAATAAAAAGGAAAAATAATTCAAGGGAAATAAAGCGTCTTCTCAAACAACCCTAGGCCAAAGAGTCGTCTTCTCCGACATCTACAACATCCTCTCGTTAATGAAAACACATTGATAGGAAAGGACAATGACACAACTCCAACATAGCATCGATGTTTTACAGGTCCAATTAAATATCAGACTTTGGATTGTCATCCTGGGAGCAGAAGTTTTGAGTTAAAACCTTTAACAAGGTGAAAGTGCATGGTTGCTCCCATGCATGGTTTTGGTAATTAATGACAATCTCTATGTACTAATATTTGCATTGAGCTATATGTGTAGGTGTCCATTAGCTTGCTTGTCTCCGTTTGTTGGAGTCAAGGTCTTGCTTGTTCTCCATGTGTTGGAGTCAAGGTTTAGGGAAGAAGATCATTTGTTGATCAAGGCCAAGGTGTTCATCATCAAGACAAAGGCCAAGTGAAGATATGCCGAAGAGGTGCTTCTCCCATCTTGGTGTATGGGGGAGCCACATGTGAATCTTCACCAAGCAAAGCGCAATCAAGAAGATGGTTCATCTTGAGGAGATGAAGATCGACCTCAAGTGTATTATATGCGCAAGGCAAAGGTACGATCTTGATAGGGTTTTATTTCACCGGTCTCATGATGTTAGTTAAGAGACCGGGTTATAGGATAGATAGCCGTACTATCAAGAGGGGCTTTCGACCGAGTATCGTGATCGTATTGTCGTAGAGAGCACAAACCTTTGCGTCCATGCAATCATCTTTGTTGGTTCTTATTTGTCTCTTATCGTGGTGTGGTCTTACTGCTTGTCGTGCTCGTCATGACAAGGCTAAGTTCACCGAAAACGGTATGCTTATGCGCCTTCCTTTGCATCTTCGGTATTGGAGATTTTGCCGGTTCATCCTTTTGGAAGGTTTCACCTTTCCAACCCTTTACAAAATCTCCTTTGCTAGTTTGCCATTGTCAAAGGTTGCTCTTGTCGTCCTCTTTCCAACAAAATTCGTTTTGCTTCATTTGGACTTCAATTGCAAAAGAAACGGTTTTTCGGTTTGCGAAAAAGAGCTTTTATACTTTCCCCATTTGGTTTTATAATATATTGTTGGACTATGATGTTTCTCTGCATAATCTTGTTGTGTTCATTGTAACGATCCCAACGAGTCCAAGATTATCGAAAACGGAGTTCATTTGCAAAAGTTATGGGGTTATGCTTTTCTGTGTGGATCTACCCCGGAGATGGTCCGGAGTCTCCGGCCTCACCGGAGTCTCCGGTCCAGAGGACCCGGAGTCTCTGGCCCCTGTTTTCGCTGCCGAACGTCTGTTGTGTGGTGCGCTCCTGGACTCGGTCCGGAGGTACCCCGGAGATGGGGCGGAGTCTCCGGACCCCCGGAGTCTCCGGCCCAAGGGACCCGGAATCTCCGGCCCCTGTGTTTTTTCTCTGCCGCTTCATTTTGTGTGGTGCGGCTCTGTTGAGTGTCCGGAGCATCCCCGGAGGGTGCCCGGAGTCTCCGGCCCCAATGACCGGAATCTCCGGCCCTCTACGAGTCCGGCCAGACCGGAGTCTCCGGCCTGAAAAGGCCCCAACGGCTAGTTTTTTGGGGAAGCTATAAAAAGCCTCCTCCCTCCCCAAAACCTGGCTGCTGACCTTGCTGACTTGTTCTTACTCTTCCCTTTTGTTCTAATCCTTGTGAGCTTGATTCCTCTCTTCCCCTCCAATGATTCTTGCCCAAATTTAGGGTTTCAAGAGAGGAGATCTAGATCTACCATTCCACCAATCAAAATCCCCTCTAAGTGAGGGAAACTTGTGGATCTAGATTTTGGGGTTGCTTTGTGCTCATCCCATTTGTTCTTCCTCTCTTATTCCCTCCATAGCATTTGTTGCTTGGTTGGAATTTGAGAGTGAAGGACTTGACCACTTCGTGTGTTCTTGCCTCTTGCATTAGTTGCATCGGGTTGCTCTCTCCGCGGTGATACGTGAAGTTCAAGGTTGAGAAGCTTGTTACTCTCGGGTGCATTGTGTTCCCAAGAGTTTGTTGCCTCTTGGGTGCATCGTGTACCCTAGACGGTTGGAGGTGACGCAAAGACTTCGAGTTGTGAAGTTTCGGCACGAGTTTGGGAGCCCCCATTTGAGTTGTGGGTGTGTGCCCCAAGAGAAGTTGTAAAGGGCTCCGGAATCCGCCTCGAAGGATTCCGATAGTGGAAGGTGAACCAAACCTTTGGGTGCGGTTCATCGGAGAATAGGGTGAGGCCTTTGTGGCATCTTGAGTAGGCTTTTTGTGGCGAGCTCACACCCCCTCCAACGAGACGTACTCCCTTAACAAGGAGGAACTCGGGAATACATCCTCGTCTCCGTGTGCCTCGGTTATTTCTATACCCGAGCTTTACTTATGCAATTTACATTGTGATAGCCTTCGTGCTTGAAGTTCATATCTTGCTATCACCTTGTTGCTTGCCTTGCTTAGCATAAGTTGTTGGTGCACATAGGTAAACCTAGTAATTTATGTTGTTGGCTTGTTAATTTAAACACATAGTTTTATTCCGCAATTATCAAGCCCTTAAATAGAAAAAGTGTTAATCGCCTATTCACCCCCCCCCCTCTAGGTGACATCCGGGCATAGCTTGTTCTTTCAATTGGTATCAGAGCCTCGTCTCTCTTGTTTGGCTTTATCGCCTAGAGAGTAAAGATGCCTTCTAGGGATTTAGTGCACAATTCCTTGTTTAGATTTAATGGCACACATTTTAATGTTTGGAAAACTCATATGCTTAATCACTTACGGGTCTTGGACCCCAATATCGAGCGTATCTTAGATATAGGTTTTTCTCCTCCAAAGGACTACACAAGTACGACTTTAGAGGATGAGAAAAACTTATATCTAGATGCTCTAGCATCTAACGAGTTTTGCAAATTTGTGAGTGTTGTAGTTTTCGAGTCAATCATGCCTCTCCGGGATGTTCATGAGTTTTGGACCAAGCTACAAGATAAATATGGTTTGTCCAACTCTATTGAGGATGATTGCTCTCCCTCCACCTCCGGCCGTGACGAGCTCTCGTCTTCATCTACTTCACCAAAATGTGGTAAGCCACAAACTAATGTGATGGTGAGTAGTGGTGGTTTTTGCAATTTGGATAGTGAGCTCATTGTTGATGATCATCTATCTCTATCTTGTTGCAATGATTCATCTTTGGACCTCAACACACATAGCACTATAAATGATCTTCATGCTAGTGTTGATAGTCCTCGCATATCATCAAAAAATTGCTTGGATAAATCTCTTTATGATATGCTTGCTTTATCTTGTTGCCATGATAAAAATGATTGTGTTACCTCTAACTCTTGCATGAATAATAATGTAGAGGAAACCCAATTTGCTATGCAACAAGATGTGAACTTGAGTAGTTCAAAAATCAATTATTCTTCTTCTTCCATCACTCATTGCCTTATGGCTAAATCTTTTTCTAGCAATGATAATAATAATGATGATGATAATAATGATGAAGAAGATGATATGGAAAAGGTTAATGATTTGCTTCAAAACAAGGGTCTAATGATTCTTAAAGCCCTTCCTAGCAATAAAAGTGCCCAAGCTAACCTCTTTGAAATCATGAGCACCCTAATTGAGCGTGGGGAAACCATTGAGGCTTTGGAAGCAAGCCTTGAGGAAAAAGGTAAGATAGAAAGAGATGATGCTATGGAGAAAGCATCATTAGAAGATGCTCTTGTGGAAGAGCAAGAGACTCGTGCTTCTCTAGAGGAGAAACTAGAATCTATCGAGGAGTCTCATAATGATATAATTGCTAAAATCATTAAAGAACGTGACCATGCTCATGCTAAATATAAAGTCACGAAAAATGAAAATGCTAGATTAAATGATGAGCTTGCCAAGTTATCTTCTTCTAATTCTAAAGTTAATGATGCTTGTGCTACTAACTCCACTTCTTGTGAAGCATCTATTATGAAGGAGAATGTTGAGCTAAGGGCTCAACTTGAGTTGCTAACTAGCAAGTATGAGAAGTTGGAAGCAAGTCATGAAAAGCTATCTAGCTCTAATGATAATCTTCTAGCATCCTATGGGAAGTTGGAAGAAAATCATGAAAAGCTATCTAGCTCTAATGATGAACTTCTAGCATCCTATGCTTGTCTTAAGTTAGCTCATGAGGCCATCACTTCAAAGGTAACATCTAGTGAGCCTCGTGTGGATAATAGCACAACTTCAACTAAAAATGCTAAAATTCCATGTTCTAGTCCTAGTAGTTCATCCACTAAAAATATTGGTACATCATGTGACGAATTACTTGCTTTGCCTTGTTGTTCTAACAATGAAGCTTCTACTTCCTCTAGTGTTTTTGTTGCCACTAACCATGTAGAGGAAATAAAAGACCTCAAGGCCCAAGTCGCTTATTTGAAGAAGGGCATGGAAAAGCGTCATGGGGAGAAGAGTGCACTTGACAACATGTTGAGTGTGCAACAATCCCCAAATGACAAGAGTGGACTTGGATTCAACTCCAACATCAAGAACAAGTCCAAGGTTGAGAAGAAGAAGGGCCAAGTTCAAATCAAGAATCCGGACAAGATCACTTGCTTCAATGCAAGGTTGAAGGGCACCATGTTCGTGATTTCCCAATGAAGAAGAAGAAGCCTCTTAGTGAGAAGCAACTAGGGAAGCGGCCTCTCGTTCAATCTCGTCCTCAACCACGAGTTGAACAAAGGCCACCTCCCAAGAAGACTCAAGTTATTGCTCCTCAAGTTGAGGAGCCTATTAAGAAGAAGAAGAAGAAGAAGAAGAAGAAGAAGAAGAGTCGGAGTTGCTACCTTTGCCGTGGCAAAGGTCATTTTGCTTCTTCATGCACTAACGGTACCCCATCCAACCCTATCATAATTGATGATGTTTATTCTCTTGGGAAGGATAGAGTTGGCAATGTGTTTGCCAAGTATGTGGGAGCTCAGAGTGGTGTCAAGAAATGCACCATTTGGGTTCCCAAACCTATTGTGACTAACCTCTTAGGACCCAACTTGGTTGGGGACCAACAAGCTTCAACTTGATCAATAGGTGTTCCTGGAGGACATTGGTGACTTGGCTACTTTTGAAGAATTGAGGGATCTTCATGGTTTTATTTCTCTAGCCAAGTCAATTGGAATATATTGCTCTATCTCATATCCAATGCCTCCTCCTTGCGGTAACTTGCATTTAACTCATATAATATATTGAAAGTTGCTCGCTCCATTGCATGTGTTAGTTTTGTTCCTAGCATGTGCTTATATATGATATGCTACTTTCCTACTTGTCTTGTTATTCAAGGTTGTGTATGTTAAGTTGTGTATCATGTATGTGTAACTTTGTGTTGAGCTTTTTAATCTTGTGTGGATTTCTTTTGGCTCCTTGAGTTATTAATGGACTATCCCATTTTGGGGGAGTGATGTGCTTTGTGCACCTCACAAACCTAAAAATGTGTGTACATGAAGCACACCACCTAGTATTGATATTTCAATATTATCTAGTTACTATGTGGTATGTCATATTCATGAGAAATTCAATTTCTACAATGTCCATTAATTTCTCTAGTTGGTTTTATTTGCCTCTTGTTTAAAAATAAAATGAAGTATCACATTATGGGGGAGTAATAAGCTATGTGCATATTACAATCCCATAAAAAATGTGAACATTTGAGGTTTGCCACTTAGAGTTGATATTGCAAATTATCTTTCTCCTATGTGGCATGTTTGCTCGAACAAGTTCCAATTTCCTATTGGTTATCTTTTGGCTCTTGTTTGCTTGGGCTTGCTTGGTGTGGTTTTTTTCTCTAATATGCATTTCCATATATTATGTGAGAAACCATTTGTTTCCTTTTATTCTAACCGTGGCTTTGCCGGTTGGTTCGAATAATCGAAACTACCAACAACCCTCTTTAAAAATTGGTGTTTTAATTCCTATCTTTTGCCATTTGCTAGTTTGTGGTGAAGTTGGTCTTGTACATCATTCCTTTATACCACCGAGAAATGTCTCCATATACTCCTTGTCCATGACAAGTGATTCTAGTAATTATGGTGGATTTTGTAGACCATCTTCACATTGGCTCTTGCGTTGATTTGCTTCATCTATTGCCTCCCTTGCCTTTTCGAATGGATCCTATTTTTCAAATTGGTAGTGTTTAGTGTTGTAAATAAAATATGGAGAGTAATGATCCCTTGTGCATGCATTTTGTATTCAAATGCAAATATCAAAGATAATGCATGCATATTGGGGGAGCATTCCTTTTTATTTAGAACACTAACCTATCTATCAATTTTTGATCCTTTCAATTGGCATTTGGTTCTTTATCTTGTGTTGGTACCTTCAATTGGTATTAATTGGAATTTAATATCTCCTCCCTAGATATTTGTTCCAATTGATATTCATTGTGGGAGTCTTGATACCTTTTGCCTTATTTTACTTTACTTGATTTCGGTCAAGTATCACCCTCTTCTTGGTATCTCTTCTCCTAGTTGATATTTTTTTTGTTTTAATTGGTATCTTATCTTCAATTGGTGTCTTATCGATCATTTGTTGTGTTGATTTGATTCCTTTTGATATCACACTTCATGTGTCGATGTGTTTTGGAATCAATCATATGTTGATTTGATTTTTCCTCAATCATGTGTTGATTTGGAGTTTGATATAATTTGGACAACCTTTAGTGTCACACTCTTGTGTGCTCCTTTCTTGGTTTACTTGATGTTTTTGTCCAAATTGTATCTCGTTTGGATCTTGAAAGGCTTTGTATGTATATCCTTTAACATTTATATTATATGGCATGCTAGTCCTTTTAGTTCCAATATATAGGGGATACTCCACCGAATCCTAAATCGGCTAAGATGTGCATAAAATTCAATTTCATATCTATATGCACATATTTATGTGGAGTGTTTCCTATATATTGTAGTTGATCTAACCACTATGGGACCCAATGAATTTGGGAACCATTTTGTACTCTAATTGTGTTTTAGGTACAATGGAGAAGCATTGGATGCTTGTCTCATTCATAAGGAAGGTGTTCTCACCATGTGATTGTCGGAGTCAAGCTTTGATGATAATCAAAATTCTCATATTCTTCATCACCAATGCCATCTCGGTAACAAGTATCTATCTCATGCATACTTTTTAGTATCCAACCTTGTGTAGGTTGCCTCTTGGCATGAAAAGCTTTTAGATGCAATTATTGTGGTTTTGGCCTATTTCCTTCACTTAATATATCTTTGTGATATGTGTGATGAATTTGCAAAAACCTTTTCTTCAATTGATATTATTTCTTTGTGATACTTGTTGCCTAACTCAAAGCATCTCCACTATCTCTTGTTCCCTTAGTGATATGTGTGATGCATTTGATATATTTGAAGTTCATTCATATACGATGAGATAAATTTGAGCTATGTGCTATGCTTTTAACAATCTCGTTTGTATATTTATGACTTCCTTTTGGATACCTTGTTCTCTTTTTCCCGAACCATTTCGTATGTATATGTTTCTCTACGAATGTATATCTTCAATGGTTTGTCCAATTAGAAACCTATACATATGAGAGAGGTCACCTTTTAGTTGGTATCCTAATTCTTTTGAGCCACCTTGTTTTTCATCTATAATTCTTTGGTGGTTCCAAACTTGTCTCATGAGTGCTTGTCTTATTTTTTATTGGTATATTTGCACACTCATGTATTTCTTGAAGATATTTGACCTCATGCTTACCTTGGTGAGCATGTTGCATTTTATTGGCTAAATGATCTCACTAGCTTTTGGCATTTTCAATTGGTTTTAGTTTCCAATTGGTATCCCTAAGCGTGTGAACATATTTCTTTAAAAAGATCTTCTCTTTATTTCGGTTGGGCCTATCTTATGATGAATTTTTGAATATTGGTATCTTCTTATGGCTCAACCACATCTTTGGTGCAAGTGCAATGATTTGCCTTTGCATTATGCACTATTGCACTTGTTGCGTGTTCTAGATGATTTTGGGGGGAGTGAGGATACCATTTTTGTGCACTCCTCAATTATGCATGAAAATTGGGGAGCTTCTCCGTTTTTTATTTTAGAACTCTCGCTTTGGATCTTTTCGATTGCTTTTCTCCTTTGTGGAGATGTTTAAAATGATTTCATTCTTTTTGCAATCTTTGGATCCTCAATATAGTTTTATTTCCTCTAGTTTTCATTAAAAGGGATTGTCATCACCTTTATGGAGGAACTCATATTATATTGGCTCTCTAAAATTTTCTTCCCATTTTGGCAATCGATGCCAATGGGGGAGAAGTTTAGAGGGTTTAAGGGAATTTGGGTTTTATGCTTTTGTTGCATTTGCCTTTAATGCGCGTTGCATCCTTGCTTGTTTGTCATGCAAGGTTGCTTTATTCTTTATATAAACCCTCTTAAACGGGATTGCCATCAATTACCAAAATGGGGGAGATTGAAAGTGCATGGTTGCTCCCATGCATGGTTTTGGTAATTAATGACAATCTCTATGTACTAATATTTGCATTGAGCTATATGTGTAGGTGTCCATTAGCTTGCTTGTCTCCATTTGTTGGAGTCAAGGTCTTGCTTGTTCTCCATCTGTTGGAGTCAAGGTTTAGGGAAGAAGATCATTTGTTGATCAAGGCCAAGGTGTTCGTCATCAAGACAAAGGCTAAGTGAAGATATGCCGAAGAGGTGCTTCTCCCATCTTGGTGTATGGGGGAGCCACATGTGAATCTTCACCAAGCAAAGCGCAATCAAGAAGATGGTTCATCTTGAGGAGATGAAGATCGACCTCAAGTGGATTATATGCGCAAGGCAAAGGTATGATCTTGATAGGGTTTTATTTCACCGGTCTCATGATGTTAGTTAAGAGACCGGGTTATAGGATAGATAGCCGTACTATCAAGAGGGGCTCTCGACCGAGTATCGTGATTGTATTGTCGTAGAGAGCACAAACCTTTGCGTCCATGCAATCATCTTTGTTGGTTCTTATTTGTCTCTTATCGTGGTGTGGTCTTACTGCTTGTCGTGCTCGTCATGACAAGGCTAAGTTCACCGAAAACGGTATGCTTATGCGCCTTCATTTGCATCTTCGGTATTGGAGATTTTGCCGGTTCATCCTTTTGGAAGGTTTCACCTTTCCAACCCTTTGCAAAATCCCCTTTGCTAGTTTGCCTTTGTCAAAGGTTGCTTTTGTCGTCCTCTTTCCAACAAAATTCGTTTTGCTTCATTTGGACTTCAATTGCAAAAGAAACGGTTTTTCGGTTTGCGAAAAAGAGCTTTTATACTTTCCCCATTTGGTTTTATAATATATTGTTGGACTATGATGTTTCTCTGCATAATCTTGTTGTGTTCATTGTAACGATCCCAACGAGTCCAAGATTATCGAAAACGGAGTTCATTTGCAAAAGTTATGGGGTTATGCTTTTCTGTGTGGATCTACCCCGGAGATGGTCCGGAGTCTCCGGCCTCACCGGAGTCTCCGGTCCAGAGGACCCGGAGTCTCCGGCCCCTGTTTTTCGCTGCCGAACGTCTGTTGTGTGGTGCGCTCCTGGACTCGGTCCGGAGGTACCCCGGAGATGGGGCGGAGTCTCCGGACCCCCGGAGTCTCCGGCCCAAGGGACCCGGAATCTCCGGCCCCTGTGTTTTTTCTCTGCCGCTTCATTTTGTGTGGTGCGGCTCTGTTGAGTGTCCGGAGCATCCCCGGAGGGTGCCCGGAGTCTCCGGCCCCAATGACCGGAATCTCCGGCCCTCTACGAGTCCGGCCAGACCGGAGTCTCCGGCCTGAAAAGGCCCCAACGGCTAGTTTTTTGGGGAAGCTATAAAAAGCCTCCTCCCTCCCCAAAACCTGGCTGCTGACCTTGCTGACTTGTTCTTACTCTTCCCTTTTGTTCTAATCCTTATGAGCTTGATTCCTCTCTTCCCCTCCAATGATTCTTGCCCAAATTTAGGGTTTCAAGAGAGGAGATCTAGATCTACCATTCCACCAATCAAAATCCCCTCTAAGTGAGGGAAACTTGTGGATCTAGATTTTGGGTTGCTTTGTGCTCATCCCATTGTTCTTCCTCTCTTATTCCCTCCATAGCATTTGTTGCTTGGTTGGAATTTGAGAGTGAAGGACTTGACCACTTCGTGTGTTCTTGCCTCTTGCATTAGTTGCATCGGGTTGCTCTCTCCGCGGTGATACATGAAGTTCAAGGTTGAGAAGCTTGTTACTCTCGGGTGCATTGTGTTCCCAAGAGTTTGTTGCCTCTTGGGTGCATCGTGTACCCTAGACGGTTGGAGGTGACGCAAAGACTTCGAGTTGTGAAGTTTCGGCACGAGTTTGGGAGCCCCCATTTGAGTTGTGGGTGTGTGCCCCAAGAGAAGTTGTATAGGGCTCCGGAATCCGCCTCGAAGGATTCCGATAGTGGAAGGTGAACCAAACCTTTGGGTGCGGTTCATCGGAGAATAGGGTGAGGCCTTTGTGGCATCTTGAGTAGGCTTTTTGTGGCGAGCTCACACCCCCTCCAACGAGACGTACTCCCTTAACAAGGAGGAACTCGGGAATACATCCTCGTCTCCGTGTGCCTCGGTTATTTCTATACCCGAGCTTTACTTATGCAATTTACATTGTGATAGCCTTCGTCCTTGAAGTTCATATCTTGCTATCACCTTGTTGCTTGCCTTGCTTAGTATAAGTTGTTGGTGCACATAGGTAAACCTAGTAATTTAGGTTGTTGGCTTGTTAATTTAAACACATAGTTTTATTCCGCAATTATCAAGCCCTTAAATAGAAAAAGTGTTAATCGCCTATTCACCCCCCCCCCCCCCCCCCCCCTCTAGGTGACATCCGGGCATAGCTTGTTCTTTCACAAGGGCATGCCACACACACTTCGACATTATCTAATCTGGCGGCGAGATCATGGGTTTTCACCCCTAGGAATCTACATACTTGTTATCAAAATTGTCACTGCCAGCGACATTTCCACCTGCTAGCATCGTCGTTCAAGCTGAATCTCAACATCGGGAGATCCCAAGACCGTCAAGTTGCTAGAGAAAATGCTCGTAGAAGCTTGAGGACCTCCCCCCACCCACCCACCCCCCACCGCATTCGGCCAGTGTCAACCCCCTTCGATTCTTGTCTGTATAACAGTGAATAGTTGACGTCGTATCTGCCGTTGTAATCACCGCATCTATGCAGCCTAGATGTGCATGTTGACCGTCAGGCTTAGGGACATATTACCCTTGACGTCGGCCCTGGAACTATACGATGAAACATCGTCCTTCCCCACCATGCATGTAAGGATCGTTGCCACTAGTTCAATCTGCACGAAGGCCGACTCTCCGGGCTACAGTCGTCATTTCGTGTGACCCATGAGATCAAAGTCGTCACTGGCCCGACCGCCGCAAAACGAGCTTTGCTCACCGACGTCATCTAGTGTAGGTGAGGCAGGAGAGGAGGATGTGGGAGGCAGCGGCGGTTACAATTTTACCCGTGCCACCGCCCTGGTGACGACCCACCAATAGTAATTAAGTTTTCTGGAAAAATAGTTAGCTGTTTTGCAACAATCTCACTCGAAGATCACTTTTGACGTGTTCATTTATATGGGGTATGAATCAATCAGTATAATAAATGGTTATCTCTCGAAAGTCGAAACTCGAATGCACACGTTGAGTACGTCCCAATTAAGCGTGTCGATTCCAGAAAAGAAAAAGGGTCCCAATGAAGCGTGTCAATGCAAATATATATATCCCAAGTTGCGGATTTCTTAATTTGCGAGTGCGTCGCACCGGCAGGATCCCATGAATTATGCGAGGTGCTTCCAATCTGGCTTTTCCTACGCTTCTCTTATATTATCCTTATCTCTTCTTTTGTTTGACCGTGCATGGAACACCGGCACACTTTGCTTTTATTTCTCTCACGATACTATACCTTTTGCATGCTAATGCATGCTGATCAGGTGATCATAGGATGGTTGCTAGCTAGTGGTAGTCTGGTGCATGCCCAATCCTGATATATCCTCAGTCAATTTGGCTACCTAATCATCATTCTGGAGGAAAACGATAAGAAATATATGTATGCATGGGTCAAGGATTTACCATGGAGTGTATGCCGATTGTCCTGTTTTCTTTTAAATATTGATAGATTTGTGCTGACTGGTTTTAGTCTGATCTAACTAGTTAGGTAAAGTTGTATACCAGTCGATTTGGCCTAACATATGTATGCTAGAGAGTCACGGAGACAGAGCGGGGTTAATTAGAATCTCTTGACTCATGGGTTCGTACACACCTTGACACGGTCGTGTCATCTCGACTCAAACCATGCGACCGACCGGGCTCGCCTTTTCCACACATGCCCTGCGAGGAAATGTGAAGATGGCCATATATATATATGCCCATATAACAGGAAAAAACATCATTAGTTAATGGCCAGAGCAGCACCCAACGTGCGTTAAATTTGGTCTAATTGTACATGTGTGGATTATGACCGAAGATCAGATAAACATGTGTGCAGCAAACTTAGTAGGGAGAGTCAGAATACGTCATCTCCTCTCTGCGGTCAATAGCCTACCTGTGTTTTGCCGGTAATCCGGAGGAACAAATGGTTAACTCGACCTCAGAAGTGACGCGCACGCTTGTCAGACTAATTAATTACCTCGGAAAACCCGGTGGTGTTTCAGCAAGTTTTCTTGCATATGGTTTGACCCGTCGTTTTTGTATGTACAAGTTAATAGGGTTTACGGCTAGTTCAACCAGGAGACTAAGCCAACGACACACAACACCGGGGATTCATATGGGTCGTCCTTGATTATGGGATTGGCAACTATCCAGGATATGGATTTTCATCCATCATCCCTATTTAGATGCGTGCGTACACGGTTTCGGTGACCAACAACTGTAACCATCAAAAACATGTGCTATGTGATATTGTATCATTCCAATTTGTATTAAACATGTGTCTAATGGTACGTTTTTTTTTATGACAATTATCTCGTTGTATTACTCCATTTGTTGGTCAAAGATAAGTCACTGCAACACCTAACATAGGAGTCTTATTTTTCACTACTCACTCCCTCCGGTTCAGTTTATAAGTCCTACGTATATCCCTAGGTTGTCCGTCTGAGTAACGAAATGAAAGATATATATTACAAAAAATATTTTATTAGAAACTTTAGATATTATACTTTTAAATGGTATAACTTTTATATTATACAATTCATATTACATTGGAAAAATTAGCAATCTTGGGATACGCGACGCACTTGGGAGGCTAAGCCAACGACACACAACACCGGGGATTCATGGGTTGTCCTTGATTATGGGATTGGCAACTATCCAGGATATGGATTTTCATCCATCATCCGTCCCTATTTACATGTACACGGTTTCGGTGACCAACAACTGTAACCATCCAAACATGTGCTATGTGATACGAGAGTTGTATCGTTCCAATTTGTATTAAACATGTGTCTAATGGTACTTTTTTTATATGACAAATATCTCGTGGTGGTCAAAGATAAGTCACTGAAGCACCTAACATAGGAGTCTTATTTTTTTACTAAAAATGGAAGCTCATATCATAAAAATCGGCATGTTGGCATTTCAGCATTTCTTCTCCTTTCAGGGCCTATAGGAATGGTGCTCTATGCCGACAGCCAGCGGCTACGCCGATGGATTTTTGTCGGGGCTGTCGGCGTAGAGCCCGCGGAGGCCAGCCCTCTGACTTGGCCGTCAGCGTAGAAAAAGCCCTCGGCGTAGCGCTACGCCGACAGCCACCCTCGGCGTAGGCCTCTCCAGGCCGTCGGCGTAGAGTTATGTCGACGGCATTGCCCTCGGCATAGTTCTCTTTTGATCTATACCTACTCACCGTTTTGATCATAACTTTTACATTTGAAGTCGGATTTTGATGTTCTTTAGCTCATTTTAAAGAGGAGAAAGAGATCTACATCATCATACACATTTTTCAAGCTATATTCTTTAAAATATTACATGAGAAAGGACGGAACCAACAATAAGTTTTGAGCCAAATGACCAAGTTATGGCCATCCACGTTCCATAGTTTGTGATAAATTATCCATATTTGACACATAGGTGTGTCTTGGTATTGCAAACATTGTCACAAAAAACAATTTGAAAATTAGTTTTATAAATATCATTTTCAATTTTCTAAGTGCCAAAAATGACTTTTTTTTATGAAGCAAGTACCAAAAATATGTTGCAAAAAGGCACCCATATTGTTTTCACAAAGAGTAGTACATATTTATGGATAATCCCCAAATATTAGGAATTTTCTCGATTTCTACCTAATTTCTCCTACTTAAATGACTTTATGCCGATTTTCCAAAAGTAATTGAAACTTGAACTACAAGTGTGTGATAGTTTGCTCTGAAATTTTTTCAAAAATTATTTTAAGATACACAAGTAGTGATATATCATAGAACCGTCGATAGTTTTAAGAAAATTGACCCCTTTCAACGTATAGGCACGACGGCAATTTTGACCATTTTTTTCAAAACAAAATAAAATAAAGTGAAAAATACTCAAAAAAATGATATCCTTTGGTATGGAGTCCTTTTATGTGTACTAGTTGCTTGAAAAATTATAAACTTGAGTTTTGACAAACCTTTCAAAAAATTCTTCATAAAAATGTCTATCATCTATACACATGTATAATTTTCGAGTCAAATGACCAAGTTATGACCATCCCCGTGCCATAGTTTGTGATAAAGTGTCCATATTTGACACATATGTGTGTCTTTCTATGGCAAACTATGTTGCCAAAAATAATTTCCATATTATTTTTATAAATATCACTTTCCATTTTTTAAGTGTCAAAAATGACTTTTTTATGAAGCAAGTACTTTGAGAAAGGTCTTATACATGATGAAAAAGAGGATATGGATGTCATATTTGGATTCCTCTCATTTTTCTGAACGATTTAGACATACTATTTGTCGAATTTCGATTTACGGATTTGTAGTTATGAATTATTCAATATTAAATGGAAAAGGGCAAAAATGAAATAAAATTCATTTTATTGTTATTTGAATTCAAGATAATTAGTACTTATTCATTTTTGTTTACTAAAATAATTGTTTAGAATTGTAAAATAAATATGTGTAATATTATGGTCCAAGGGTTAATATGATTGATAGGATACTATTGTTACCAAAGTATGAGTTCTTTCTATGTAGGTCATAGTGAAGGAACTAATAAATTAAGCGTGCTGGGGATGGAGTAGTCTGAGGATGGGTGACCGATCATGAAATATCAGTAGAAGTGTGAGAGATATAAACTTAAAGTAAGCATGCTTAGAAATAAAGATAAATATGTCTCTAGTGCGATTAAGCGGTTAAAAATTAAAATAATAATTTGGGAAACAAAATCTAGCCTAGGTCTATGCCGACTTGCCGAGGGCAAAGCCATCAACGCACCAAGCTACGACAACGGCTTTCCTACACCGATAGCATTGGAGGCTATGCCGAGGCCCTGCTACGCCGAGGGAGGCCCTGCTACGCCGAGGGAGCTACGCTGACGGCTACCGTCGGCATAGCCTATGCAGACGGCAGTCTGGACTATGTCGACGGCCAAAAGCCATCGGCGTAGCGCCTGCGTGATGTAGTGTACCCGAAAGATCTCTAGGCGATTAATGTGTTCCACTTATTGAACATGGTTTGTGCTCGACGTGTGGAGGATCTACGAATTCCCCTACAACATGTAAAATACATTTCAATGAATTTTTCTAAGGCCATGTTTAGAGCTCAGTCGAATGAGATTTAACTGAATCTCAATCGGGGTAACATCACCAAAGTTTGAGCTCAACTGTTAAATCTCAATTGCAACTCATGTGCAATTGGGGAAATCTCGGTTGCAATTGTTTGGTAATTCATATAGCAGCATGAATCACAAAACAATCTAATGGTGGGAGTCGGCTGAGATTATTTAATTCTCAGTCGACTGAGAAATAACTAAACCGCTTTCCTAATTATTTGGTCCTATGTCAAATCCGTGCTCGATGAGACTATGGTGGCGTATTAGGGTCCATAGTAGCAGTTCATCAGATATAGGACAAATGGCTCCCGAGCTCCATGAAGCTCGTTTAAAAAAATCAAAAATGACATTTTTTCATTTAAAAAGTCCGGAAAACAAAATCCTAGTTGTAGATAATATCAAGATCACACTATGCAAAAATTTAATGAAAAACTCGCCGTATTTTTACCTGGGCAAAGAAGACAAATTTCTAGATCTGGATCGGTGAACAGGTCCCGAATTCGAAATTTTGAAAGTTTACCAGATTTTTCATTTTTATGTAGCCTAATCTAATACGAATTTTTCACTTTAAACTTTCAGGGTGGTAAATCTCAACATTATCTACACCTAGGATTTTTTCAGTATTTTTTGAAACAAAATATCGATTTGATTTTTTTTTTGGAATACTAACCTCCATGGAACTCGCGCGGCCTCCAAATGCAGTTTCCACACTTCATCATGACAAATGTGCAGTACTTAATTAGTTCATTCCATCTATTTCCTTGTTGTATTTGCACCGACATATATACATACGCTCAAGACTAACAAAAGATGCTAAATTTGACATAAAGCAGGGATAAATTATTGAATATGTAAGCAATCTACCATATGATTTAATCCATAAAAATTGTAAATAATTCATGAATGTAATAACGAGTATAAGACTTTATGAGCTATTCCGCCTCAACTCTACTCACCAAATTAAAGGCATTCTTCACAACAATTTGTAACTTGTACATATATGTGGCATTTCGTTGAGCATGTCCAACTCGAAAATGCCCAATAACCAGGTGGTGTTTTTCTTAGCAAAAATGCCCAGTAACCAGTTGGTGTCTTCGACGTGGCTCCTTTGTTGAAAACATAATTTTGGAGACACGTTTTGGATAGCACATGGGTTCTTGTGATGTGTTGCTCCGGTGCTTGCTGCTGCTTAGGGTTGGCCTTCTGGGGCGCAATGTACGTCGTCGATGGTGACTTGGTGATGGTTTCTTCACTCGCCGATTCCTCAAGGTTGAAATGTACATTGATGTGTAAATTCCGAAGACCGGCGTTGGTCGATATGCAACCTTGACAATCGATTTTGTGCAAGGCGTGACTTTTGTGTTGTGTTTGTAGGGTGTGCGGTGGCTAGTTTTTGGATGGGCATTATTCTAACCGTTTGGCTACTTCTATAAGAAAAATGACATCCTTGTATGGTTATTTTGAGAGAGACAAAAGGTAGTGTTAGGACATCTCTTAGAGTTGATCTAGACTAGTTTTTTCTCTCTTAGCATCTTATCTCTTACTCCCTCCGTTCCATAATGTAACCCTTTTTAGCATTTCTCTTTCCATCCGTATCTAGACATGTTTTAGTGCAAGATTCATTTGAACCTTACACTAAAACATATCTAGATACGGATGGAAAGAGAAATGCTAAAAAGTCTTACATTATGGAACGGAGGTAGTACCATTTTACCAAAAGTTTTAAATTTAGCTGTGTGCCCTTTGGAGTGCGGAAACCGAAAGCTACCTTTCATCGAGTACATAACACAAAAAGAACTCTCAAATCTTCGGCATATTTTGGTTTTACGTTAGTCCTGTGGTGCTGTACTGAAAGCATATTCTATTGGACTCATTAAGCCATGACTCCGTGAGCTTTATTTGGTTAACAGAGGCTGGGTTTGGAAATCATTGCAGTGCCCGTTTTCTTGCAGTTGACTTAAACTTATTTTGAAAAGCTAATAGCAATCCCAATGCTTGCTTTTACATCATTCGGCTCCCAACGAGATTGCACCAGATCTAGTGTTACATTATGACACAATCTCGAGATAAAAGTCGAATAAAGCGGATGATCATCGTTAGCACCGCGGTGGAGCCCTTCAGTTGTATCCGCTATCCAGCGTTATTCAGCGTACACATGATTCATGCATTTTGCATCAGTGGTTTGACATCATTCGCATTTCAACACACTCGAATAGATAAAAGTAGCGTGATGTATACATGGATCGATCACACGAAAAAGGTTGCATGCTCTACCCCGAAAGTAAAATAGAAAATGCTAAGAAATTAAAGATAAAGAGATGTGCGCAAAAAAGGAATTCGGATTTTGCTACAACGTGCGACATTAGATTTTCAACTAAAGCATGTGAACACCCGGAAAGTTTTTTTTCTTTTTGGCTTCAGGTACCCGTGCTCCCTCCATTTTAAATATTAAAAAATCATGTTTACAAGCTTGAGAAAATCCTGAAACAAATTCAGAGATATTGCCAATGGCATATCCTACAAGATTAAAATCACAACCCAAGATTATTTTTACTATGGACGACAAAAAAATGATAAAATCTGATACAATTTAGAGATCTGAAAATATACATACTCAGATCTGTGCTTTTGTCATTTTTTACAGCTCAGAATATAAAGTATTTGAAATTAATATTTTGCATGTTTGTAGGACACACTATTGGCTACATCTGAATTTTTTTTCAATCATTTTAAAACTCGCTGTTCTTTAAAAAAAAAAAACAGAATCACTCGAACTCGGGTGCGCGAAATCTCCACATGTACAAATTAAGGGAGCCTGTGTATTCTGGATAACAGAATTGAAGGAGCATGGGAACACCGTATCTTATTTTTCAGTCGTAGTATAATAACAGTAGTAATCAACAGAGTAGAGATCTACATCTACTTAAGTACTCCAGACAACCTTTATAGCTCCCAGTTCTCTCTCGCTCGCTCCTCGCCAAGCTCACGTACGGTAACCCAACCTGCTCCCAGCTCCTCTCCCGCGCGCGCATCCACCATTCGTGAGAAGCTGTAAGCAAAGCAAGTCAGCCAGCAGCCAGGCTCAGCTCGCCGCGCGGCAGAGCACTGCGATGGGGAACGCTCTGGCCGGCAAGCGGCGCGTGGCGAAGGTGATGACGGTGGACGGCGCCACGTTCCGGCACAAGACGCCCGCGACGGCCGGCGCGGCGCTGCGCGGGCACCCGGGCCACCAGCTCCTGGAGTCGGACGAGGTGCGGCGGCTCGGCGTCCGCGCGCGCCCGCTCGAGCGCGACGCGGCCCTCAAGCCGGGGAAGCTCTACTTCCTGGTCCAGCTACCTCCGGGCGGCGGGCGCGACGAGGACGACCTGCGCGCGCCGCGCAAGACGTGGTCCGGCGCGCTCCACGTGGGCGCGAGGGAGCGGCTGGAGAGCCTGATGCTGTCGCGGCGCACCGTGTCGGACGTGGCGTCCCTGATGCCGAGGACGGCGGCGGGCGGGGGCGAGTCGGTGGGGGTGGGGGCGGGGGTGGCTGCGCGGCGGTCGTCGTCGGTGGAGGCCGGCGCGGACGGGGCGGTGCGGCTGCGGATGCGGCTGCCCAAGGCGGAGGTGGCGCGGCTGATGAAGGAGAGCAGGGACCCCGCCGAGGCCGCCGAGCGGATCATGCAGCTCTGCGTCGCCAGGGACCAGCAGGGCGGCGGCGGCGGCAAGCCGGGGTCGGCGCGGACTGGCAAACCGGCGCCGGTCTCCGCGCTGTCAAGCAACGACAAGACGGCCGTGATGAAGAAAGAGGTGAGCGTCTTCTTCCCGATGGACCCCTTGAGCTTTCGTTTCGTGCGTGGACAGAGTTGGCGGCCATGTTACTCCTCCGCATTTCCGAGCCCGTAGAGAAGACGATAATTTGGCGCCATGCTAACGAACTCCCGATCAGCTCTGCCGAGCTCGATTAGGCTTAGCCGACAAGGACGTCTCCTATAGCTACATGATCACGCTCACGATGAAATCTCCCAAATCGGCAGTAGAGTCCACCACCAGATTTGCTGTTCCGGTGTAGCCCAACAGAGAAGGCTGCACGCAAAATATTGACACAAAACCTACCGGCGGCAACCAAGAACTACAAGTAGCAATGTGCTAGCTATTGGAGTCTATGTCCAGATTCCATTTTTTGTTTCTTATTAACAAGGAAAGGAGATCACCAAACGGAAATGGATTATGCTTTTCCTTCTCGGGCTCTCTGTTCTTGGCCTAGTTTGAGAGGTGTGAATGATCTGATCCGTGGCAACAACTTCGCGTGCAGTGCACCAACCATCGGCATATGCACGCACGTTGGGGGGCCTTTCTTTCCAAGCCCTTTTTGACCTCGATCTTCCTGCTCCATTTCGCTTTGTTGCTTAAGCTCTCTGCTCGATCACGTGGGTTGAAGCTTCTTCTTCCCTGTGCATCCATCCATGACCATCCCATCATTCTTTCCACTTCACCGGATCGGAGAGCATCTCGCGTCCCGTAGTAGCTTCACAGCGCAGGGCACGTGTCCCGGCAGCCATGTGAGGGGTGTCCTCTGTCTGCCCAATGTGGTTAGCTTAAACTTAATCCGATCCAATCCTAACGAGGACTACTACTAAATCAATGGGGATCGAGCCAGGTCAAGTCAATCTCGGCTTAGTTTAGCCTTGCGCCACGTCGAACGAGCCAGGACGGACGTACTGGTGGGATCGTCGTGCATGTGCAGAAAAGATTCCGGCCGAGGGCTTTGCTTGTTTGTTTAGTGCACTAACCACGACGGGTCATGTAACCATCGAGACGTACGGGGCGTGCTAATGATAGACGACGATTCGTGAATAGTATAGGTGATCTCGATCGTCGCCGACGTGTCCCCGTTTGGAAGGCTGTAGATATCAATATATCATCGTTTTCGTATTCAGAACCATGAATTAATTCCCAATTGGTTATTGGTTGTCGCTTGTTAGTCGTTAGGCCAAGTTGGTGTTAGATTAGTCCCGGCTCCGGGCAACAATCATGAGCCTCGATCGTTGCTTTTAATTTCCTTTTTGGTACGCGTACGAGACAAAGAGGGTTCATAGCATATTAGCATATGCTTCCCTTTCAAGGAAAGCTAGCGCTCCATCGATTGTCAACCCTTGCCAAATGGAATGCTTACCGTATTCTTTCTATCACAGAATCGATTGATTGAGAAAAGGGGGCGTCTATATTCCTTCCTAATGTTTCAGAAATTTTAACATCGTCTTGCTCTTTTGATTTTCCTGCAGAAGCGGACGAGGTTTATGGCCGTGCCGGACGAGATCATCGGATGACCAAACGGGAACGGCGTTTCTTCGTATCGCGCATTCTTGTTCTGTTTTTGGCGAGGATTAATTGCTGGGTTTGGAACACGAGAAGCTGCTGAGACATATACACGCATGGCTTCCTACCTCCCCAGCAGTTCTGAACTACTGTAGTATAGTAGCAGCAGCAGCAAAACTAAAAGAAAAAAAGAAATGAAAGTGTACTTGATCAGTTCGTGTAAATATTCCTCTGTTAAGTTAATCAGTGTGTGCATGTCGTCCCTTACTAGAATCGCCCTGAATCAGTCGTGTGTCTAATTGTGTGGCTACCAATCTGCACCCATTTTGAGCGGGTGATTTCCCCACGAGCTTAATTAACAGCGACGTGCACGAGCGTCCGCCGCCTATCACTGCAGAGCCATGTGAATGGAGACAACGAGCCCGGCGGCGCCTGGCGTTTACCCGGCGCCGTTTCCCGCTGTCGCCGCCTCTGCTTTTGATCGATCGTAAGCTTTTCCAGCAGCAACTTCTGCGGCGGCGCCGTACCTTCGGCGGTGAGCTCGAAAGTTTCGGATAAGAGGTGGCTTAGCTTGTCGCTTATAAAGTTTCGACAGTAACCGCTGCGTCGGCGTGCCTTCGTGATCCCAGAGAAAAAGCGGCGCCGCAGCTCGCGGCCCGCCGTGCCAAGGAAACTGAACAGAGTTCATGTGGTCAGCGGTCCACTTGTACACTGTACTTCGTTCGAAGTAACTCTGTCAGGTTTCGTTAGCAAACGGAACAAGCCGCCAGTTAATAGCTAACTAGAACAGAGTCTTGATCTAATCTTACTGACTGCTAATGGAATGAACAGGGTGAGGAATGAAATGTTAACAGAGATGTCATTTGACTTCCGGTAACCCGTGCAAGAACAGCAATTCAACAATGCTTTTCTAGACATGGATCTTGAATTTTGTTTTATTCACCGCTGCCAACTGAATTAGTTGCCTTCTCACTCCTGTCGGACTAACCGACCTTGAGGACTGGGTGCATGTTAAGCTTTCACAAAGGCTGCATCGGTTGGAGGTGAGGGGTCGCTAACCGTTAGTCAACTCAGGGTCAAGCAATTCGGCCAAGGTAAGATATTGGAGGAAAACAAACTAGGCCTTAAGACAGTTTATATTGAGAATTTCTCAAGACTACGCCTTCTTTATCAAAACCATCGGAACCCTACACTTGAAGAGTGTACTACAAATCCACACTTTTTGGACTAGGTCGTATCATGTTTTCTTCTGCTATATCAATATAAAAGTCAAAGCTTTTGCCTCGTTTAAAAAAAAAAACCACACTTTTCTGACAAAATGTTTCACGAGACCGCACTTGTGGTAACTTACAGAGTGTGGTTTGGAGAAATATTCTGTCATATGAAGTTTCGTTTTGTTCTGAAATGCACTCCTACAAGCGTGGTTTCCTACTTTCCTGACGCTTTGTGGTGAGAGAGATGTCTGGTGTTTAAGAAACTTGAACCAGTTTATATCTGCCTCAGTTTGATTTCCTCTTGCCTAATGTACTTAGCTTTGCATACTTCCCATATCAATGGACCAGTCAAGATGAGATATTAGAGGAAACTGAACCATCATTCTATCTTTCCCATGGATGATTCAGTTCCCTCTAATCCTCGCTTTGAGCCGCGCATGCGTATTTCTAGCTAAGACGGTCTGTTCGTGGTCTCTAGGCTGCAGACGCCGGGCAATCAACCGAAGGTGAGATATTGGAGGAAAACAAGCTGGTCAGGGACAAGCGATTGTTCATCTTTCACAACCAGTTTGTCTTCCTCCAACTCTCACTTTCAGTGCCTGGCAAGCATTCCAAAACTGACTACAGCAGAACTATCTATCTATTCAGATGTTACCCTGCATTGGATATGTGAAGCTGCTGTTCTGCAGCTCAGATCAAATTTATAGCCATCTTTGGGAAGAAGATAGTTCCTTCGGATTTAGATTGGCGGCTGCATATATTTCTGTTACGCCTGCATGTGCCTGAATTCTGTTCAAAAAGGCTGCAAGACTTCGTACCCTGTACTATGTACCATTGTAACTGTCACGTGCAACTGATCAGGCATCGGTTCACTCTCCATGATATGATTTTCCCTCTCTAAGAATGATGGGCGTCAATCGGTAGCTTTTCTCTCGGTTGTCAACCAACATTGTAAAAAAAATTAAAATAAAAATAACCTACGTGCATCAGTCAAGGCTTCAATCATGAAATTACAACTTAAGGAACTAAAATTTTCTAAGAAAAAACAGTACCTTCAGTTCTGACTTTATTTCCTGTAGAGGTCTAGGTCTGAAGTTTCTGAATTTCCAAACAACATATATTTGATGTTTTGGATATTTCAACGCAGGCCACATACGGACTAAAATGAGTGAACTCACACACTAAAATTACAACTTAAGGAACTGATGTGGATGACTGAGAATTCTCATTGAAACGGAGACAACTTAGGAGGCGTCTAGATACATGCGATTCAGAAAAAATATAGAACCATCAAATATTTTGAAACAGAGGGAGTACAGTTTGCATACGGTTAACAAGAAAAAGGGCATTAACCTAGTAAAACTGCTGCAGACTTTTTTTTCTGTACCAACTAAGCATACACAGGAATTTTCTATGAGATTGCCAACAAGGCACATCGCACCCAAAGACTTCAAGCTATGCTGAAGAACCAATTTGCAGATAACGAGCACTCAAGGCCTCGACGAAAAAAGGTTTGGGGTAGGAGAAATATGGATCGTCTGCCAACCATGACGATCTCTTCTTAATCTTACCACCATCTGTTACGTAGTGGAATGCAAAAGGAACTACCTCAATGGAAATTGGTTTTTTACCAGTTCAATTGAATTTGTAACAGTAAATCCATCTTTATGTTATGTACTTGTCTCTAAAGTTTGCCTTTCCTAGCTACCGCATGTTTATCCTGTAAATGTCTAGTAAATATTTTTCTCAACTACAGTTGAGACGATATAATTACGATACAGGTTACAGTTGATACATCAATGCAGTCGACAGACAAGTTGAAGTTGAAACCATGGAGTTAAGATCACAAGTTGCAGTTGAGACATGAATTGCCGTTTGCAAATCGTTTACTCAATTCTCACGGAGTAAACATTTATTCAAGAGTTGCTCCCAAAAGTCAATTCCTTGTGCAACACTTGGACCCTGCTCGCTACGCCATCAGCCCATCACACTAACAAGGCAACCCAGGATCGTACTACATCAATTTGTATCACCTTATGCGTTCACATTCCGTTAAAGCCACATGAATAGGGTGATCTTCCTCAAGATGGTCATCAAACAAAGCCACTAGGCAGAGAGACCATCGAAAAACTTCATGTAGTCATCAAATGTTTCCCCATGCCTAATCTTAACGATGGATCCGTCATCATCTACCTGCAGACCAAAAAGATAACTTGTTGGTTTCAGCAAAGTACAAGGGGGGAAACTGCATCGACGGTAGCAATAGGCAATAGTTCATACCCAATACTCGGCTGGTCTCAGCTTCAGGTTGTAGGTCGAAGCCATACTCATGCAGTAGGCTCCTGCGTCGTGGACAACCAAACCAGCTCCCTACAAGAACAATGTCAGAAAGGTGTAGACATGGGCTCATCTATATTTGCCAAACCTTGTGAGAAAAAAAACATAGTGGATGATTTGTCAAACCTTTTCAGGTGTTGGAAGCTCCCTGTCTTTGCCTAGGAAATCTGCAGATTCACAGACTGGCCCAACAATATCAAAGGTTGCTACTTTTGCATCTGGAGAGGGAGGAGAAACCAACTCGATATGCTGCAACACAGGAATTATGATCAACTGGTGCATAAACGATACAAAAGGTCAAATAACTGCGGCTGTGGATTTTTGTGTTTATTCATGCACAAGGATTACAAAACATATAAGCAATGGGTAATTCTAGACAAACCTGATATGCGCCATATAGACTAGGCCTGATGAGCTCTGCCATGCTGCCATCAACTACAATGAAATTCTTTGTACCATTAGATTTTACACCAGTGACCTTGTTGACGAAGCAGCAAGTATTAGCGATCAGGGATCTTCCAGGTTCGATGATGAGAGTAAGATCCCGTGAGAGGACCAATTCTCGCACCTACCAATTTAACACACCATAAGCAGAATGAGCTCTATATAAAGAAACTAGAAAGCATTTCTGTCTATAAAGAGAAGAATCATCGACATATATGGATACTGAGCTCACAGTGTTGATTAGATCCATAGGTGTAGGCAAGACTGCATCCGTGTGGTGGTAGTCTATTCCCAAGCCCCCTCCGATATTCAGGTATTCCAACTCAAAACCTTGTGCCCGAATTTCATCAACAAAGTTCACCATAAGAGCTGCAGCGTCTCTAAATATATCAACCTAAACAGAAGGAAGTCACAACTTGCTTCAGAGACACATTCACGAACTACTTAATTCAAGAAGTTCAATTATTTGAAGGTGACAACTTTAACATAAGCCCCAGGACCTATATAAACAGCAACACATTATCGTATGAACAGGAACACATTATAGGATGAACAGAAACAAGCACATACTGGAAGTTCAAGAGAAAAGAGTAGTAACATGTATCACGTCAGGCACAAGAAGATATCTCAAGCTACGTATGGCCATGACGCGGACATGGAGTAACTATGTAATTGAGTAACTCTGTAATGGAGTAACTCTGCAGTAGCATTTTCTTTTGGTGTTCTAGGCTCTCTTCCCATTATACAACTCTTTTTTCTCCTGATGAAAAGGCAGCACTCCTGCCATCTTCCTAAAAGAAACCTAGGCCACCCAGCATGCATGCATTTAGTTCATTGTCATGCCAAAAACAAGATCGCGGTCAGCATAAGATCAACTCTAGCAGATTCCTTAAAACACGTGCATTCCTTAAAAACTGCCATTATTATACAGAAAATACCTAATCTGGCAGGTTCCTTTAAGCATTCTTTATCCTTGAATTTTTTACACAACACCCTAAAACCACCCCTCCTAGTCTGTATATTTGAGGAATATTGACTCCATATGTATCCTTTCTATAAGCAGTTCGCGCGTTAGCGCAAAGGGGAAAAAACTCTGGCGCGACCGCATGCAACGCCTTCCGCCATCGCAGCACTCCTCTCCCTCCAGCTGGTCTTCCGCAACACCGCCGCACCGCCATGGAGGACCTCCCCTCCTGCTCCCTCCTCAACGCCGCACCGCTGACAAGGCCAGCAAGCCATACCGACAGCTGGGTCCCTCCATCCCCCTTATGCCATGGAGCAGAACCTCCAGCCTACTGGATTCATCACAGGAAGCTCAGCCAGCAGGTAAGGCCTCGTCGTCCTCATTCCACGCGCGGCGCGGGACTGCCAAAGATGGTACGTAGCAAGACCACCCCGCCGTGGGAGAAGAATGCAACGCCACTGGAATCCTTTCATGAGCATGATGGATGAATCTATGGCAATATGTGGATCAACCTATCGATGCCATTTGAACAATTTTGAAGGAGAAGGAGAGGCTGTCGTTGATGATTCAGTTCCATCATCAGGAAATGAAAGAGTAAGGTCCAACAATCAAACTGTAGATGAGGATGTGGCCATGCTTATGTCTTAGGAGAGTGTCACACTTGATGCAGTCATAGGGAATGATCAATTCGGTTCCAACTACTGGGTTAGCATTGAGGAGCACGTAATGTGAAGACACCCTAAAACTGGACACTCAAATCACTCATAGGCTGTGGCAGTCCGATTCAGGAGTGTGGTAACCAGTAGGCAAGATGTGTTCACCAGGTTGAGTGCCTCCCTCCTAGTGGTGCCCCAATACAGGACCATGTGAGTACTACGATGTGATCTTGCAATACTCTATGCTTATGATATGTTGCACCCATCTTTGCTCATGCATAAAAAGGATTATGTAAAAGTAGCCTTCTCAAAATTCTACAGATCTTCCTTTAAACCATTAAGGAACGGGTTTTTAAGAATCTGCTAGAGTTGCTCTAAGATCATTGTACGATGTGAGTACTACGATGTGATCTTGCAATACTCTATGCTTATGATATGTTGCACCCATCTTTGCTCATGCATAAAAAGGATTCTGTAAAAGTAGCCTTCTCAAAATTATACAGATCTTCCTTTAAACCATTATAAGGAACGGGTTTTTAAGGAATCTGCTAGAGTTGCTCTAAGATCATTGTACTCTATTGTTATACTGCTAATACTTCTGTGTATGGTACCATTCAGATAGGAGTTCATGTAATTCTTAAGCGAACGACTGAAACGAAGTAGTTTATAACCGTGAACATATTCAATCTCCACTAAATGGTGACAACGACTGATGCAAGATTGAACTACGTTCAGACCAAAATGCATATGTTTGTAGTTTCAAATAACTGCACCTTATTTGCACATGTTTTAGAGTATCCAAAAAATGGATTACTCTGAGTAGTAAACAAAGCCAGTAAATAAAATACTTGGTCTGCAATGAACACAATAGTGCACTAGAAGTAGTGTGTATAGACCACACTTCTATTCTAGAAGTCACATATTAAAAATATTCTAGACTATGACTCACTGATATTTGGCTCAAAACAGTAGAGTACATTAGCTTATTCAAAACGAAGTAATCATTCGATAAAGGGAAGCCTCTAATGTTAAGTAATGCAAAATGGTGGTTGTCCCGTAGTGACAACAAAAACTGTGTGCTCAACCTCAGACAAGATGATGTTCACAGCACACAAAAATACAATTTATCACCTGTAGCAAGCTTAGTACCACAAATGCTCAAAATTAGAAGTAACCACAGACATGGTTATGATCAAACAGTGCAAGACATTACCTTTGTAATAGTAGAGCCAAGATGGCAATGAACACCGACCAGTTTGATATCATTTGAGTATGACTTGATAGAGTCTAAGAACCATTGCAATTTTTCATTACGGATTCCGAATTTGGATGTTTTGTTTCCAGTGGCAACATAGGGATGAACCTGACAACAAGAACATAAGTACAATCAGAACATTGCTCCATGACAAGAAAATGTCATGTACCATGTGAAGAACACAACGAATCTTAGAATATTTTACATGATTTAATGGAATAGAATAAAAATGCTTCGATGCAATTTTAAAGAAGGTAAATTTAGTCTCGTAAGAGAACGATGCTCAAGATGTGTGCTAGCTTGCATCCCATTTAAGCAATTGACACAAAGTTGTAGACATCTCTTCTTACTATAACACACACACGGGCGTGCGCGCACACACACATACACGTAAAGATCAACAAATAGTAACCAAGTAAATAAAGGGGGAATGGAGTGCACAACTAAATAAATAATCTGCTTTGGGAGGAGGGACAATTGTACCTGTGGATCCACATCCGGATTAATTCTGAGCAAAACAGGCACTTTTTTTCCTGCAACTCTTGCAGCAGTGACAATATTCTCCAAATCAAATTCACTGTCTATATTTACAAATACTCCACTCTCGGCAGCTAAAACAAGATCTTCCAATGTCTTTCCATTTCCATTAAATATGCACCTGATCTTCAAAATGCAAACTCAAGTTAGTTTCCTTCCTGTAGGAAAACTTCTTATCAGCTGAAGCACAACTAATTGTTGCAATAGGTTCACAAAGTATACCAATTAACTTGAAACCATGTTTTTATCGTAGGGTTTCATCATGGATTGTCGCAACACAAGTTCTCTAAAATACAAATATTAACTACCAGACTGTAAACCCTGAACTAACAACTCTTGTAAGGTGGAATGTTAAATAAACCAGAGTATGTTTTATAGTCTAATTAAGTAATTATACAATATTATGTTGCTGAGTATGGGTAACCAGATAAAATTGATGACAACTTGGTCACCCCTGCTTTTGCCAGAGTTTCCCTATATAGCTGCCATGCTGGTTTGAACAGAAACTTGTCGAAACTCTTGTCATGGACCCCATGAACTAATATGCCAACTTTATCTATAAAGAAAAATACACAGATTCTTGCTATAAGATTAGCTCCACAATTAGTCGATTCATATTTCATTCTTCTTGTCTAAGATCTGAGCTGAAAAAAACAAGGTTTTGATAGTGGGGTAAGTGGGCTGATGGTTATGAGTGTAAAACAAGGTGAATTCTCTTTTGATAATTCATCTAGAAATAAAAATGCCTGATTTAAAGTTGTGAACTTAGAACATGTTACATTGACCCACTAAACTAACTCTTCTACTCATATACAACTCAAACGAAGTATCTGACAAGCATAAGCCTAAGTTCCATGCCGACTTTGCCAAACATAATGATTCTACACTTTTTCACATAGAAAACAAATTGTCATAGATTTCGGATGAGCTACAGATTGTTGCCTTCAAAACATCTATAGAAGTCTTACAGTATAACACTAAATAAATTATCTTCAGCACATACGCGTGCCTTCATATATGTATTTGAGATTTCTAGATCTAATACAATTACTTTAACCTGCCATACAGGATATTGGCACTTGCAGAACTATGCAAGTATGGACAACACTCTAAACAGCCAAAATTAGATACTCGATTATAAGAACCACAGCAGAATTTCCTTGACATACAAGTATCCCTACCCTATGTGTGCTGGCAAACCAAACAAAATTCATACGACAGATCAAAAGGACCGATGCTATCTTAGTAGCAATGCACTTCTGGTTAAAGGTCCAATCGGTTCAGATAGTTAGCGAACGGGTAAAGAAATGAAGGACACTCCGATTAATAAATAAATGGAACCACCTAGACTTTGGGAAAGGGGAGTAGCGGACCTTAGGCCGAGATGTGCAATTACTCAACTGATTGGAGTAGTTTTTCAAATATCCATCGGATATGGTACCAGATACAGTTTGGATTTTATTCGACCGTATTTGATATACTTTGGCAGGTTGCACAGAACAGAATTAGCTCAATTTTCCTAATGGCACAAGTCCAACCTGTCTACTATTTACCCATGCTGTGCCCATCAGACGCTCGAACCAAGTCCCACAACTGTTGATGCATATTGGTTGTGCAAAAATATTTGTTATCACACCAAATTGAGCAAGTATCAATATTGCATACATTACTGGCACTACTATCAGCTCCAACACCGTTATCAGATAAAAATGTGGAAAAATATGGTTGAAGAGATGTCCAATCATATTCGCTCCAATTGAACCCCCTAATTCTGGTTACTGGTCTAAATGGTCGAAAATTGTGGCAAACTTGACTGAAGGCTTAACTGAAATGAAATCTGCACCTTTCACAATCTGCACTTTGTGGTACACAATGAACGAATCAGCAACACAATGTGCCCTACTCCATACAAAAAACAATTAAGAGCAATAGCAAATGCACGAGACTTTCGCCTAATCCGAAATCCGCACCTGGTGGGGTCAAATCCTGCCCGCAATGCGAGGCGGAGCTCGTTGCCGCTGACAAGGACGGCGCCGCATCCGAGCTCCCGCAGGAGATGTAGCACGCTTAGGTTGTTGTTGGCCTTCACGGCGTACCCCACGATGGAGCGGAGCCCCTCGAGGGCCTTGTTGTAGGCGGTGAAGTTGCGGACGACCTGTGGCTTGCTGTATAGGTAGAAGGGGCTCCGCTCTGCCGCCGCCATCGTGTCCTCCACCCGGACCCCCTCGCAGTAGAGGTGTCCGTCGGCGCCGCGCTGGAAGCAGTGCTTGGGCGCCTCCCCCGTGGCGGCCGCCGTCGGTTGCACGGACGGGGAAGCGGTCGAAAGGGAAGCGCGGAGGGGGGTCGCGCGTACATGACGGCGGCGCAGGGAGACGGATGCGGGGCTGCTGCGGCTTGCATGGGTGGCGGTGTTAGGGTTGGGCGAGGTGAGGAGGGAGCGGGAGAGGAGGTTGGCCGCCGCCATTGCTAGGGTTTGTGTGAGGTAGGTGGGCAGGTAGGGGTCGGGGCGAGTGGGTTAGTAGAAACCTCTAACCCTTAAACCCTTAAAGCAGTTTTTAAAGGTTGAGAAATGTCAGTTTTAGGCACTTTTAAAGATTGAAAAAGAGGGGCAAAAATTAGAACCCTCAAACCCAACCCTTAAACTGTTTTAAGGGTTGGATTTGAGGGTTCTAGTCTTTGCCTCAACCCCAATCTTTAAAACTGTTATTTCACATATCACACATTTCATCATATGACATATCACAAATTCATCACATTTGACATAAAACAATAATCATTCTAGTTATTATTACACCACCGAATAAAACAATAATCATTCAAATTATTACAACAATGTTTGAGCAAATTACAATAATTGTTCGAATCAAATAGGACATAGAAAAGTAAAACAAAGATACATCATGGGCCAATGCGCCGCCCATCCAACTGCCAGTGGTGCTCTACTAGATCATCCCGGAGCCGACCATGAGTGGTTGCATCCTCAATCTCACGATGTGCTTGAAGAAAAGCGTGTATGTGAGAAGGGTTTCTTTCCGGTTGTACACGGGTACCAACATTGTCATAGAAACAAGCGAGGTTTAACCCTCTCTCATCCTCTAGGATCATGTTGTGTAGAATCACACAACATTTCATGATGTTCACCAAGGTTGGTTTGTCCCAAAACCGAGCTGGACCCCGAACTATGGCAAACCTTGCTTGCAAAACACCGAAAGCTCTCTCAATATCCTTGCGGGCTGCCTCTTGTGCCTTGGTGAAATGAGCCTCTTTTCTTGTTAAGGGCACCCCATTTTTCTCCTTGATGGACTTCACAAGAGTTGCCCATTCGGGATAGATGCCATCGGTGAGGTAGTATCCCATTGAGTACTCATTGTCCATGATTTTGTAGTTGCAAGCTGGAGCATCCCCAGAAATTAATCTTTTGAACAAAGGAGATCTATTGAGGACATTGATATCATTGAGTGTCCCCGGCAACCCAAAGAATGCATGCCAAATCCATGTGTCCTCCGATGCTACGGCCTCAAGCACAATGGTAGCATCACGGCTTTTACCGCAATACATGCCGTGCCATGCCTTTGGGCAATTTTTCCACCTCCAATGCATGCAATCTAGGCTACCAAGCATGCCCGGCCATCCCCTTTTTTCATTCAATTCCATTAATCTCTTTGTATCTTCCTCGTTTGGTGCCCGAAGATACTGCTCACCATACAACCGGATGACCAACTTGGCAAATCTATGGACGGACTCCGTGGTTGTATCTTGCCCAATGCGAAGATACTCGTCGGTATAATCCGCGGGTATGCCATAAGCGAGTACCCGCATTGCCGCCGATATCTTTGATATGCACTAAACCCCATGATACCGGCGGCGGATCTACGACGTTTAAAGTAATCGGAGGCGGCCTCACAATCGGTGACAATCTTCACAAACAAACTACGACGCATTCGGTACCTTCTGCGGAAGAGACGAGGAGGGTATGTAGGTACCTCCGCGAAGTAGTCTTGCATCAAATGCTCGTGTCCGAGAGCGCGGTACCGGTAGATGGTGATTCGCCCCATCTTCGACCCTCTCCTCTGATCCATAAGCTTCGCGCGGTCTTCAAACGCTTGCACGTCGACGAGGAGGCTCATCATCTCGACGTCGTCGTCTTGCAACAACTCGTCAATGTCCGAATCGTCGGATGACGACCAATCCGACGAATCGGACAACGAGTCCATGTCGTCGTTGTTCACCTCCATCTACATACCGAGTGGCAACAATTGTGAGTGCCAATGAATCAAAAATTAAAAACTGAAAAACTAAATAAAATAATCTCACCTTCGGTCGGGGGCCGGCGTCGAGCGGGGCGGGGACGGCGTCGGGGGCCGGCGTCGAGCGGGGCGCGGACACGTCGGGGGCCGACGTCGAGCGGGGCGGGGACGCGGGCGGGCGGGCGGCGTCCGGGGCGGAGCGGGCGGCCGGGGCGGGGCGCGGAGGGGCGGCGGGCGGGCGGCCGGGGCGGGGCGCGGAGGGGCGGCGGGCGGGCGGCCGGGGCGGGGCGCGGAGGGGCGGCGGGCGGGCGGCGTCGATGCGGAGGGGCGGGGCGCGGGCGGCCGGGGCGGGGCGCGGAGGGGGCGGGCGGCGGGCGTCGGGGGCGCGTCGGGGCGGCGGGCGGGGCGCGGAGGGGCGGCGGGCTGGCGGCGGCGGCGGGATCGAGGGAGGGCGCGGCGCGGGATGAAACTTCCCTCCCGCGGAGGGTTGAAGAGGAGTGCGGGTTGGGGGGAGTTTTCCTCCCAACCCTCACTTCTACAGGTTGGGAAAATGTTTGAGGGTTGGACCTCTAAATTTTTTTACGGGTTTGAGGGTTTAAGGGTCTAGTCTACAGCTTTTTTTCGACGAAAACTGTAAAAAACCAGTTATTTTTAGGGGTTTGAGGGTTTGAGGGCTCTACTAGACTTGCTCTTAGTCGTTTGGGAATCCTCCAGTGAAGGGTACAAGTACAAACAAAGTAGAGTAAAATGCATCCAAATTCATTTTGAATCCCGAGCTCACATATTGAAAGTGCATGGTTGATCCCATGCATGGTTTTAGTAATTAATGACAATCTCAGTGGACTAATATTTGCATTGAGCTCTATGCGTAGGTTGTCATTTAGCTTGTGTCAAGATCATTTGTTGATCAAGACCAAGCTTGCTTGTCTCCATTGGTTGGAGTCAAGGTCAAGGGAAGAAAAGATTTGTGTTGATCAAGGCTAAGTGTGGGTTGATCGACACTCAAGTCCATGTGAAAATATGCCGAAGAGTGCTTTCCCCATCTTGGTGTATGGGGGAGCGTCATGTGAATCTTCACCAAGCAAGGCGCAATCAAGAAAGGTGGTTCGCCATGAGGAGATGGAGATCGTCTTCATCGAGCTCAAGTGGATTAATGCGCAAGGCAAAGGTATAATCTTGATAGGACTTTTATTTCACCGATCTCATGATGTTAGTTGAGAGACCGGGTTATATAGATAGCCGTACTATCAAGAGGGGCTCTCGACCGAGTATCGTGATCGTATCGTTCGTGGAGAGCTCAAACCTTTGCATCCATGCAATCATGTTTATTGGTTCTTATTTGGCTCTTATCGTGGTGTGGTCTTGGTGCTTGTCATGCTTGTCATGACAAAGCCAAGATCACCGAAAACGGTTTGCATATGCGTCTTCCTTTGCTTTTTCGGTTTTGGAGAGTTTGCCGGTTCTTCCGTGTGGAAGGTTTCACCCTTCCAACCCTCCGCACAATCTCCTTTGCTTGTTTTCATATTTTCAGTTTTTGTAGGGTAATCTCTTGTCGTCCTCTTTCCAACAAAATTGGATTCACTCGATTCGGACTTCATTTGCAAAAGTATGGCAGTTCTGGTTTTCTCTGTTGGATCTACCCCGGAGAGGGTCCGGAGTCTCCGGTCACACCCGGAGTCTCCGCCCCTAAGGACCCGGAGTCTCCGGTCTCTGTTTTTCGCTTGCCGATCGACTTGTGTGGTGCGTCTCTGGACTGGGTCCGGAGGTACCCCGGAGATGGGGCGGAGTCTCCGGCCCACCGGAGTCTCCGGCCCATGGGACCCGGAATCTCCGGCCCACCCCGGAGTCTCTGGCCTGGCCGGAGTCTCCGGCCCCGATGACCGGAATCTCCGGCCCTTCTCGAGTCTGGCCAGACCGGAGTCTCCGGTCACTTACTCCGGAGTCTCCGGCCTGGACAGGCTCCAACGGCTAGTTTTTTGGGGAGGCTATAAAAAGCCTCCTCCCTCCCCAAAACCTGGCTGCTGACCTTGCTCACCTGTTCTTGCTCTTCCCCTTTGCTCTAATCCTTGTGAGCTTGATTCCTCTCTTCCCCTCCAATGATTCTTGCCCAAATTTAGGGTTTCAAGAGAGGAGATCTAGATCTACCATTCCACCAATCAAAATCTCCCCTTTGTTCTTCCTCTCTTATTCCCCCAAAGCATTTGTTCCTTGGTTGGAATTTGAGAGTGAAGGACTTGATCACTTTGTGTGTTCTTGCCTCTTGCATTTGTTGCATTGGGTTGCTCTCCCTACGGTGATACGTGAAGTTCGACGTTGAGAAACTTGTTACTCTTGGGTGCATTGTGTTCCCAAGAGCTTGTTGCCTCTTGGGTGCATTGTGTACCCTAGACGGTTGGAGGTGCCGCGAAGTCTTCGAGTTGTGAAGCTTCGGCACGAATTTGGGAGCCCCCAATTGAGTTGTGGGTGTGTGCCCCAAGAGAAGTTGTAAAGGGCTCCGGAATCCGCCTCGAAGGATTCGATAGTGGAAGGTGAACCAAACCTTTGGGTGCGGTTCATCGGAGAATAGGGTGAGCCCTTTGTGGCATCTTGAGTAGGCCTTTTTGAAAGTGCACGGTTGCCCCCATGCATGGTTTTGGTAATTAATGACAATCTCGATGGACTAATATTTGCATTGAGCTCTATGTGTAGGTTGTCCTTTAGCTTGTGTCAAGATCATTTGTTGATCAAGGCCAAGCTTGCTTGTCTCCATTGGTTGGAGTCAAGGTCAAGGTTAGAAGATCATTTGTTGATCAAGGCCAAGCTTGTCTCCATGTGTTGGAGTCAAGGTGCTTTGCTTGATCTCCATTTGGTGGAGTCAAGCTCAAGGGAAGAAAAGATTTGTGTTGATCAAGGCTAAGTGCGGGTTGATCGACACTCAAGTCCAAGTGAAGATATGCCGAAGAGTGCTTTCCCCATCTTGGTGTATGGGGGAGCGTCATGTGAATCTTCACCAAGCAAGGCGCGATCAAGAAAGGTGGTTCGTCTTGAGGAGATGAAGATCTTCTTCTTCGACCTCAAGTGGATTTATGCGCAAGGCAAAGGTATGATCTTGATAGGGTTTCTATTTTACCGGTCTCATGTTGTTTAGTGAGAGACCGGGTTATAGGATAGATAGCCGTACTATCAAGAGGGGCTCTCGACCGAGTATCGTGATCGTATCGTTCGTGGAGAGCTCAAACCTTTGCATCCATGCAATCAACTTTATTGGTTCTTATGGCTTTTATCCATGTGAGAATTTAGAGCTTGTGTTCATCTCCATACCAAGCTCTAGTTCACCAAAAACGGATTTAATGAATATCTTCTTGCGTTTTCGGTGTTGGAGATTTTGCCGGTTCATCCGCTTGGAAAGGTCTCACCTTTCCAACCCTTTGCACAATCTCCCTTGCTTGTTTCAATATTTTGACTTTTTGTAGTGTAAGCTCTTGTCGTCCTCTTTCCAACAAAATTGGATTCACTCGATTCGGAGCTTCCACGCAAAAGTTATTCAGTTTCAGGGTTCTGCTGTTTTTCAGGCACCGGAAGTACCGGCCACGCGGGCGGTACTACCGCTCGGAACTTCCGGAGGAACTTCCGGAGCCCAGTACCCTTACGGAAATTGGGTACTGGACTCCAAACGGAAGTACCACCGGAAGTAGTACCGGAACTTCCGCCAAACCGGAAGTACCGGTGCTCCCAGCGGTACTACCGCCCGGAACTTCCGGAGTCACTTCCGGAGCCCAGTGCCGCTTGCGAAAGTTGGGTACTGGACTCTTAACGGAAGTAGCACCGGAAGTGGTACCGGTACTACCGCTAAACCGGAAGTACCGGTCCTTTTTCCGGTACTACCGACCTTGCGGGTACTCTCTCTAGCCGTTGGCAGGCTTTTTCTGGGTGGGCCGGAAGTACCGCTGTAACACCCCAAAAATTCGTCCCTAATTTTAGCGGTGTTTTCCCCCACCTGAATTTTTTTTTCTATTTTCAAAATGTTTTCTTTGAACCAGATGGTCTTTGACTTGACTTTGGTTTCACCCTCTTGGAAATTTCCCAGCAATCCCCGATCCTTGTCGACCTCTACCATATTTCCATGCCATTGTTTTGTCGGTCGAACGTTGGTTCCACTTGAAGATTTCCAAAACCCCTCTCCACTGTCCCACCAAAAGCCACCACCACAATTGTACCTGGGAATAAATTCCACCAAGATACCATATGGTTCCCTCATACATATACCTCACTCCCATGGAAGAACATTTCGTAGTCCCATGCAATACTTCCAAATTTATTCCTCTCCTTTATTATGCCATTTTCAATCCAGAGATTATCTGGACACATTCCACTCATCCAAAAATTCTGCAATTTTGGTAAGGTGCATGACTTGGCCTCCTGAACATTTCACTCCATTGGACCAACCTCATTTGAGCAATATTTGAGGTACTTCCTTTGTAATGCCCTTTTATTGCCTAATTGCAATTTCCAAAGCAACCCCTAACTACAAAAAAATCATTTGGCATTGCCACTTTGCCAAATTGACCAACTCCCCTATATAACCACATATCCAGAATATCATGTCAATATCATTTGATTTGGTTCACTTGGCATGCCCATGCCATTAGGGCATTTTTGGACACCAATTTATTTGACCAACTTCCCTATGTCCCACTGAGCTACAAATCCACATACATGCTTTATACATCAATTCTAACCTACTGTGAATTTTGGGGATTTTTCTGAGATGTGCAAAGCCTCGGTCATTTCATCGAACACCTTCGGCCATTTTCGAAACCCAAAATGTTTGCACATGAGACCCTCTCCAATTTGGCTGAAACTTGACCACATTGCTCATATGCCAGCACAACACCACCAGTAAAAATCCCAGCTCCGTTGGCATAGGGGAAGTCCAGTTTCTTTTCATCGAGCACCTGGTGTGCGTTGGGTTTTCTGAAAATCTTTTGTTCCAAGGTTTGGGATCCCTGAGTAATTCTTGTTTTGTTGAGTTTCTCTCGTCGTTAAGAACCCAGTGGTGCAAACCTTTTTCAGTTTCGTGCCACGAGTCACCGGGAACGCGACGATGCCGCTCGCGTCGCGCCCTGGACGTCCCGAACGCACGCTGGGCGTGACCTAAAACCTGCTTAACCCTAACCCCTCTACCACAGTGGTTCCCCTGTGGCGCCCTGTTCGTCCAGGTCACCACCCTCGTCCTTATCCCCTCCTCTTAAACCCTTGGAGCAAGGCCGGTGCACCGGTGGCCTTCATCCATCAATGGCCGCCACGGCCACACCTAACTCTCCCCATATCCGGCCTATAAAGGCCACTCCCGAGTCCTCTCGCGCGCAGCACTCGAGCTCACTTCCCCTCTCTAGCTGCCCCAGCTCTCTCTCCTGTGCATCCACTACGAACCGTCGAGGGAGAGAGCCACGGCACGCTCGTGCTCGGCCGCCCTCGGTGAAGCTTGGGAGCTCGCAGTAGCACGCTCCCCGGCTCCCCCTCCCACCTGAGCCCTCCCCAAGCCGCTCCCCCCACCTCTCCGAAGACCAAAGGCTACCCGGCATGCACGAGTTCGTGAGCGGCTCGCCATGACCGTGCTGGCCGAGCTGGTCAAGCTCGAGAGTGACGCAACCATGGCCGTCCCCTCCTCCGTCCGAAGCCACCCCTGGGCGCGGTGGGGAGCAGCTTCACACCCCCTCTGTCGTCCGGTGGCCCAGCCGTCCCGGCGGTCGGCGGCGAGGCCGGCCTCGCCCTTGCTCGACGCCGCGCGGCCGCCGCTGCCAAGTCGGCGCCCGACGCGCCTCAGCCCCGCAGCCCGGCGCCCCTGGCCCTCCCCGGTGGGCGCGGTGTGGCCCGGCATGGCCGCCCGCGTCGCCGACGTCTCCGCTGGCCGTCCGGTCGCCGGCGTCGGTCGTCGCCGAGCTCCTTCCGTACGTGGAGCTGGAGCAGGGAGCTCCCGATTGATCCAAAACGAGGCAGCTAAAGGCGTATTTTGCGCTTTACGCTTTCCTCTGGAGAAAGCGTATTCTCGGAGAGTACGCGACCAGCCCCGGGCCGAACCAGCTTTGTTGTGGACGTCCGCTGGGTAAGCAGTAAAGTGGACAGGGAACTGTCCGTTTTTAAGCTTAACGAACGGACGGCCGTAACTTTCAATCCATAGCTCCGATTGAGGTGATTCGAATTTGTAAATTCATAGTTTGAAAAGATCTGTCCAGTGGTATAGGTTTTACTTTTTGTGAAATTTTGTATGCTCAGCACCCGCGTATGCATGTATAGGTGTATTCCGCAGTACCGGCGAATCGAGACCCTAACCCGCGACGTGTCCGTGACCCCAAGCCAAATGGCATCGATCATCGAAGGCAAGCTAACCCCTTGCTATGATCCGTCCCGCAATGCTTGTTTGTTTGATTGCTTAATACTATGTCGGGTGATTATATTGTTGTCTGTATATTATGCTTGCCTGAGTGTTGTTCTTGTTTAGTATGAAACTTATATTATTGTTCCTGCCATGTTGCATATCCTGTCATATTTTAATTTATTGCACTACCTTATATTGCTTATCTGTGCAACACTCACATTCCCGAGACAATGGCCGGGTCTCCCGCCTCAAGTCAAAGGAATGGGGGAATTATTACAATTGTGCGTCTCGCGCTTGCGGGGCTTTGTTTGGTTCTTTTCCTCTTCGCCGAGGTGAGGAGCGGACGAATGTCGTCTTATGATCCTCGGGGTTGAGGGCATTCGCCAAAAGAGTTATTTGCCTTGTCCCTCCGTCAAATATGGTTGGCATAGACCACCCGGACTGCGACGCTTGGGAGCTGACTTTCCATTTGGTTCTTTTTGCCGAGATTGCTGACACCACGTCGAGATTAACCCTCGAGTGGAATGGATGCTCTCTCATTTTATGAGTGCTTTTCGATTCATTCTTTTACGGTGACACCGGCCGGGTTGCCCGCCACCGTCATCCGTTTGAAATTATGCTATTATTCTGTGAACACTAACCCCGAGTGACACCGGCCGGGTTGCCCGCCACAGTCACCCGGGTATTATTATTATTGTTATGTTGTTGTTTATACATGCAAGTGTTATGTTTATTTAGTGCTGTTATTGTTCTGTGCTTACCTTATGTTGCTAATGCCTTGTTATTGATGGTATATGATATTGATATGGTGATTGTTGTGCTGGACTAACCCCGGTTGTTTGGACTTGTTATGTTGAAACGTGAATAAATTGAAACAACCCTCCAAGCTTCGATAGGGTCAGTCCATAGTGCCATCAATCTGAACATCGAACGCACTACCACTGTCGCCCCAAATGGAAAGGCCGTAACCTATGTAACCTATCAAGCCTCCTTTGATGCTACCCACTTGGCAAGTCTAGTCGGATACTGCATAGTTGTGGTCAGGGCTAGTCTTGTGAAGGTTCCGGAGCTAGGCATTGCTCATCCGTTGGGGACGTGCCGGATTCACTTCGTCATAAGGCATAGAGTTATGCTGGTAGCTATACAAGGAGTGTCTGGGTAGCGTGAACGGTTATGTATGTGTTTCTTGCTGAGTTTGACTTAAGGATGATGTCCTAAAGTGCCGGCTGAGTAAGGTGCATCTAGATGGGTGGTCACTGCAACCTCTCGAGAGTGTCAAACTAGCAGCTAGCCTTGTTCCTGGGTTATGGAACAATAGTTCAGTGTCGGTCACACTGTGTGCCTTTGTCGAGTCCGGAGGTCAAACGTAAGTATTGTTTGAAAGAAAGTTGAACAACCTGAATTCACTAAATGAACAATAAGATGCTGCAGGGAATGTTACTTGTGAGGTGAATGGGATGGCGGTGTGATGCGTTGGAAGCCTATAGTTAGGCCAGAGCCAACATCAACCGTGCATGCCCCGGGAGATAGCCAGAGTTGGCTGGATTGATAGCCGGAATTGGCTAGAGGCTTGGAAGCCTGATTGTGTTAACAGGAGTAGTTATAAGATCTGGTACCAACTGTTACACCCGTCTACTCGTCACAGGTAAGCTCGTTGTATGATTGCCGGTACACGATCCAACCCCACCTGGCTTGGACTCTGTACTGGTGATACCCCTGTTGCTTGCTTATGACATGTTTGGTTGTCAATGCCATGCTACTTTTATGCCATGAGTACACTTGCCATGTTGTAGGACTTTATTTACAGTGTATATCTTGTTGCATGATTGCTGGATTGTTTGTAGTGAGGGGCAATACTTGCTGAGTGCATAATAATGTACTCACGGGCCTCGTGTTTTGGCCAGATTTTGGCGAGGATTCATCTTCTACCTTAGCAAGGAGATGGAGTAAGAGCGTGCTAGGATCAGTAGCCCAGCCAGATGCCTGTGGAGTGGAGCCGCACCAAGCCGTTGCCGTATCTTTGTCTTCCGCTGCCAGTTAAACTCTGTCCCGTGCCATACTTGGCCATGATAATTTCCATGCCTTGAAGGCCATGTAAACCATTTGTAGCCCTTTGGGCCTGATTGTGTAATGATATTTCCGCTATGTTGCATTGTCGTAACGTGCGTCCAGATATCCTGGGCTGGCGCACGGGGCGACCACCTCTCTGGCGACATGTGTCAGAGGGGGGTGCCACAGAGCATGGTATCAGAGCACCAGGCTGGCTGTAGACTACCCTAGCATGGAAAGCCCCGCCTTACTTTTGCCCGACAATGACCCGATGGATTTAACCCATCTCCGCCAGACCGGCATGGCTCGTGTCGGTCAACAGTATGGTGCATAAAAACTTGTCCCAATCTTACCCAACCAGACTCGTCGGTTTCTTCCTGGAGAAGGAATCGACACCACCCATTAGTATGAAACCCAAGTCCTGGCCACCTATAAAATCCCACCCTCGCTTGCTATCCTTTGCAACCCAACTCTCTTGAAGCAGATCCCGCTCAGGAATCTTGCGCTCTCCTAAGTACCCTAGTTTGAGTTTAGATGGCACCTACCCTTATTTTCGAGACCACCGCTGAGTTTCGACCCGGTTTTCCACCTCTGCTATGGGAAGCTGCTCGCAATACTATTGGTTGTGTTTCTCGCCCGGTGTACCATGTATATCGGTCTAACCTCTCCTCCTGCGTGAGCGAGTATCATGCCAATGTGTATGTTGGCACAAGTGCCTTAGAAAGTGCGACGCCGTATGTAAGTCAAAGCCACTTCGTGGATTCCCCGGAGATGGCGCTCCAAGTTGCAGCTTGGAAATGTCTCGCTCGTCTGCGGTACTTTGAAGCCGCAATGGAACCTCCTGCGTCTCGCTTTTTCCCGCCAAGATCCCTGGCAAGCCCCAGCCATCCCATGGTAAGCATCGAAGTGATGCTCAACTCAACCTTGTCACATCTCGTAGCCTACACCACCGCCTTGGAGAGCATCCTTGTCTACCACTTGGAAGAATGCCACTCCCGTAGGCAAGCCCTTGCCCAAGTCCCGCAGCCCACTAACAACAACCCAGCTCTACAAGGACCAGCAACAATTAAACTCCAGAGGCCACCACTATCAATGGAAGCTCTGAAGTTTGGACTCGATACCTTCCATCCAGGACCAGCCGCAACCCACAACCTCCAATCCCTTCGCAGCTTTGGCGTTGTGCCAGAAGGCATCCCTGAGACTCTAGCCGTGGTGGCGAGGAGCCTAATGGATACCAAGCTTGGCCGAGGACCCAACCCGCAATCCCCTGAAGATAGCAAGGTGAATGAAGCCCAGACCAAGTCCCCACCAAGTGAGGAGTCCTAAGTTGGTAGGTGAGAGTTTGTGAGATTGTTTGTTTTTCTATGTTTGCTTGTATCGCATGTTCGCTTGGCAGTTATGGGACTTGTTATTTCAACTAAACATGATGTTATTTGTTCACTTTTAACGACTGGGTCGACAGGCGACAAAACACCATGCCCTTTCTTCCTTTTACAAGTTTTAAACAAATGGCAGATCACATAAAAACAGAAGTGGTGTATGTGAACCCGGACGCATATGCACACCTGTAAAATTAATGCAAACTTTGAATGGTATTATTTTATAGTATGAGAAATATTTTGGTGTGTTGCACGACTTTAACCATTAAGTGGATGTATTTGAGTATACACTATACTCATGGTTTCCCGCTCTCTTGATGATTCATGTGTAGATCTTGTTTGAACTTGCCATGCTTGTGTTGGTTGAACTCAAAACTTTAGATTTAATTTTTATGTCCATAGTAGCAATTCCTATGTTGATTGATTTCGTGAGCCCCTGCCATGCCATCCTTAGAATGCATGAGTGTGGTAAAAATACCATGCTTTGATAATAATTGTTTTAGTAAAATATCCTGCTGAGTGTTCATCCTTTTGAGTGTTAGACTCTAGTAATTTTGTAGAAAAAGTTTTTAAATATTTTAAATATAGGGTATATTAAGCCATACAAGAAATATCTTGTACAACCCCAGGAATCTCTGTTAGTCTCCGAATCTCGGGACGAGATTCTTTTTAAGGGGGGAAGGTTTGTAACACCCCAAAAATTCGTCCCTAATTTTAGCGGTGTTTTCCCACACCTGAATTTTTTTTCTATTTTCAAAATGTTTTCTTTGAACCAGATGGTCTTTGACTTGACTTTGGTTTCACCCTCTTGGAAATTTCCCAGCAATCCCCGATCCTTGTCGACCTCTACCAGGTTTCCATGCCATTGTTTTGTCGGTCGAACGTTGGTTCCACTTGAAGATTTCCAAAACCCCTCTCCACTGTCCCACCAAAAGCCACCACCACAATTGTACCTGGGAATAAATTCCACCAAGATACCATATGGTTCCCTCATACATATACCTCACTCCCATGGAAGAACATTTCGTAGTCCCCATGCAATACTTCCAAATTTATTCCTCTCCTTTATTATGCCATTTTCAATCCAGAGATTATCTGGACACATTCCACTCATCCAAAAATTCTGCAATTTTGGTAAGGTGCATGACTTGGCCTCCTGAACATTTCACTCCATTGGACCAACCTCATTTGAGCAATATTTGAGGTACTTCCTTTGTAATGCCCTTTTATTGCCTAATTGCAATTTCCAAAGCAACCCCTAACTACAAAAAAATCATTTGGCATTGCCACTTTGCCAAATTGACCAACTCCCCTATATAACCACATATCCAGAATATCATGTCAATATCATTTGATTTGGTTCACTTGGCATGCCCATGCCATTAGGGCATTTTTGGACACCAATTTATTTGACCAACTTCCCTATGTCCCACTGAGCTACAAATCCACATACATGCTTTATACATCAATTCTAACCTACTATGAATTTTGGGGATTTTTCTGAGATGTGCAAAGCCTCGATCATTTCATCGAACACCTTCGGCCATTTTCGAAACCCAAAAATGTTTGCACATGAGACCCTCTCCAATTTGGCTGAAACTTGACCACATTGCTCATATGCCAGCACAACACCACCAGTAAAAATCCCAGCTCCGTTGGCATAGGGGAAGTCCAGTTTCTTTTCATCGAGCACCTGGTGTGCGTTGGGTTTTCTGAAAATCTTTTGTTCCAAGGTTTGGGATCCCTGAGTAATTCTTGTTTTGTTGAGTTTCTCTCGTCGTTAAGAACCCAGTGGTGCAAACCTTTTTCAGTTTCGTGCCCCGAGTCACCGGGAACGCGACGATGCCGCTCGCGTCGCGCCCTGGACGTCCCGAACGCACGCTGGGCGTGACCTAAAACCTGCTTAACCCTAACCCCTCTACCACAGTGGTTCCCCTGTGGCGCCCTGTTCGTCCAGGTCACCACCCTCGTCCTTATCCCCTCCTCTTAAACCCTTGGAGCAAGGCCGGTGCACCGGTGGCCGTCATCCATCAATGGCCGCCACGGCCACACCTAACTCTCCCCATCTCCGGCCTATAAAGGCCACTCCCGAGCCCTCTCGCGCGCAGCACTCGAGCTCACTTCCCCTCTCTAGCTGCCCCAGCTCTCTCTCCCGTGCATCCACTACAAACCGTCGAGGGAGAGAGCCACGGCACGCTCGTGCTCGGCCGCCCTCGGTGAAGCTTGGGAGCTCACAGTAGCACGCTCCCCGGCTCCCCCTCCCACCTGAGCCCTCCCCCAAGCCGCTTCCCCCACCTCTCCGAAGACCAAAGGCTGCCCGGCATGCACGAGTTCGTGAGCGGCTCGCCATGACCGTGCTGGCCGAGCTGGTCAAGCTCGAGAGTGACGCAACCATGGCCGTCCCCTCCTCCGTCCGAAGCCACCCCTGGGCGCGGTGGGGAGCAGCTTCACACCCCCTCTGTCGTCCGGTGGCCCAGCCGTCCCAGCGGTCGGCGGCAAGGCCGGCCTCGCCCTTGCTCGACGCCGCGCGGCCGCCGCTGCCAGGTCGGCGCCCGACGCGCCTCAGCCCAGCAGCCCGGCGCCCCTGGCCCTCCCCGGTGGGCGCGGTGTGGCCCGGCATGGCCGCCCGTGTCGCCGACGTCTCCGCTGGCCGTCCGGTCGCCGGCGTCGGTCGTCGCCAAGCTCCTTCCGTGCGTGGAGCTGGAGCAGGGAGCTCCCGATTGATCCAAAACGAGGCAGTTGAAGGCGTATTTTGCGTCTTACGCTTTCCTCTGGAGAAAGCGTATTCTCGGAGAGTACGCGACCAGCCCCGGGCCGAACCAGCTTTGTTGTGGACGTCCGCTGGGTAAGCAGTAAAGTGGACAGGGAACTGTCCGTTTTTAAGCTTAACGAACGGACGGCCATAACTTTCAATCCATAGCTCCGATTGAGGTGATTCGAATTTGTAAATTCATAGTTTGAAAAGATCTGTCCAGTGGTATAGGTTTTACTTTTTGTGAAATTTTGTATGCTCAGCACCCGCGTATGCATGTATAGGTGTATTCCGCAGTACCGGCGAATCGAGACCCTAACCCGCGACGTGTCCGTGACCCCAAGCCAAATGGCATCGATCATCGAAGGCAAGCTAACCCCTTGCTATGATCCGTCCCGCAATGCTTGTTTGTTTGATTGCTTAATACTATGTCGGGTGATTATATTGTTGTCTGTATATTATGCTTGCCTGAGTGTTGTTCTTGTTTAGTATGAAACTTATATTATTGTTCCTGCCATGTTGCATATCCTGTCATATTTTAATTTATTGCACTACCTTATATTGCTTATCTGTGCAACACTCACATTCCCGAGACAATGGCCGGGTCTCCCGCCTCAAGTCAAAGGAATGGGGGAATTATTACAATTGTGCGTCTCGCGCTTGCGGGGCTTTGTTTGGTTCTTTTCCTCTTCGCCGAGGTGAGGAGCGGACGAATGTCGTCTTATGATCCTCGGGGTTGAGGGCATTCGCCAAAAGAGTTATTTGCCTTGTCCCTCCGTCAAATATGGTTGGCATAGACCACCCGGACTGCGACGCTTGGGAGCTGACTTTCCATTTGGTTCTTTTTGCCGAGATTGCTGACACCACGTCGAGATTAACCCTCGAGTGGAATGGATGCTCTCTCATTTTATGAGTGCTTTTCGATTCATTCTTTTACGGTGACACCGGCCGGGTTGCCCGCCACCGTCATCCGTTTGAAATTATGCTATTATTCTGTGAACACTAACCCCGAGTGACACCGGCCGGGTTGCCCGCCACAGTCACCCGGGTATTATTATTATTGTTATGTTGTTGTTTATACATGCAAGTGTTATGTTTATTTAGTGCTGTTATTGTTCTGTGCTTACCTTATGTTGCTAATGCCTTGTTATTGATGGTATATGATATTGATATGGTGATTGTTGTGCTGGACTAACCCCGGTTGTTTGGACTTGTTATGTTGAAACGTGAATAAATTGAAACAACCCTCCAAGCTTCGATAGGGTCAGTCCATAGTGCCATCAATCTGAACATCGAACGCACTACCACTGTCGCCCCAAATGGAAAGGCCGTAACCTATGTAACCTATCAAGCCTCCTTTGATGCTACCCACTTGGCAAGTCTAGTCGGATACTGCATAGTTGTGGTCGGGGCTAGTCTTGTGAAGGTTCCGGAGCTAGGCGTTGCTCATCCGTTGGGGACGTGCCGGATTCACTTCGTCATAAGGCATAGAGTTATGCTGGTAGCTACACAAGGAGTGTCTGGGTAGCGTGAACGGTTATGTATGTGTTTCTTGCTGAGTTTGACTTAAGGATGATGTCCTAAAGTGCCGGCTGAGTAAGGTGCATCTAGATGGGTGGTCACTGCAACCTCTCGAGAGTGTCAAACTAGCAGCTAGCCTTGTTCCTGGGTTATGGAACAATAGTTCAGTGTCGATCACACTGTGTGCCTTTGTCGAGTCCGGAGGTCAAACGTAAGTATTGTTTGAAAGAAAGTTGAACAACCTGAATTCACTAAATGAACAATAAGATGCTGCAGGGAATGTTACTTGTGAGGTGAATGGGATGGCGGTGTGATGCGTTGGAAGCCTATAGTTAGGCCAGAGCCAACATCAACCGTGCATGCCCCGGGAGATAGCCAGAGTTGGCTGGATTGATAGCCGGAATTGGCTAGAGGCTTGGAAGCCTGATTGTGTTGACAGGAGTAGTTATAAGATCTGGTACCAACTGTTACACCCGTCTACTCGTCACAGGTAAGCTCGTTGTATTATTGCCGGTACACGATCCAACCCCACCTGGCTTGGACTCTGTACTGGTGATACCCCTGTTGCTTGCTTATGACATGTTTGGTTGTCAATGCCATGCTACTTTTATGCCATGAGTACACTTGCCATGTTGTAGGACTTTATTTACAGTGTATATCTTGTTGCATGATTGCTGGATTGTTTGTAGTGAGGGGCAATACTTGCTGAGTGCATAATAATGTACTCACGGGCCTCGTGTTTTGGCCAGATTTTGGCGAGGATTCATCTTCTACCTTAGCAAGGAGATGGAGTAAGAGCGTGCTAGGATCAGTAGCCCAGCCAGATGCCTGTGGAGTGGAGCCGCACCAAGCCGTTGCCGTATCTTTGTCTTCCGCTGCCAGTTAAACTCTGTCCCGTGCCATACTTGGCCATGATAATTTCCATGCCTTGAAGGCCATGTAAACCATTTGTAGCCCTTTGGGCCTGATTGTGTAATGATATTTCCGCTATGTTGCATTGTCGTAACGTGCGTCCAGATATCCTGGGCTGGCGCACGGGGCGACCACCTATCTGGCGAAATGTGTCAGAGGGGGGTGCCACAACCGCCCTTTGGGCCGGTACTACCGGTCCTGCGGGTTTTCTTTACTGGAATGAGCCGTTGGGGCTGTTTTTACGTGGGGCGGTAGTACCGCCCCTTGGGCCGGTACTTCCGCTCCTGCGGGAATCTGAGCCCAACGGCCAGATTTCCCAGGGCACCTATTTAAGTGCCCCTTCTTCCCCAACGGTTCTAAGTATCTTGGTGAACCTTTTGCTCTCTCTCTCCTCCATTGTTGCACATCTTTGAGAGCTTGATTCCTCCACTTCCCTCCAATGATTCTTGCCCATCTTTAGGGAAACAAGAGAGGAGATCTAGATCTACCATTCCACCAATCAAATCCTCCTCTAAGTGAGGGGAACCTAGTGGATCTAGATTTAGGGTTGCTTTGTGTTCTTCCCTTTGTTCTTCCTCTCTTATTCCCCCCAAAGCATTTGTTGCTTGGTTGGAATTTGAGAGTGAAGGACTTGACCACTTAGTGTGTTCTTGCCTTTTGCATTTGGTGCATAGGTTTGAGTTCCCCACGGTGATACGTGGGATTGAAGGTTGAGAAGCTTGTTACTCTTGGGTGCATTGTGTTCCCAAGAGCTTGTTGCCTCTTGGGAGCATTGTGTATCCTAGACGGTTGGAGGTGCCGCGAAGTCTTCGCTTGTGGAGCTTCGGCACGAGTTTGGGAGCCCCCAATTGAGTTGTGGGTGTGTGCCCCAAGAGAAGTTGTAAAGGGCTCCGGAATCCGCCCCGAAGGATTCCGATAGTGGAAGGTGAACCAATCCCTTGTGTGAGGTTCATCGGAGAATAGGGTGAGGCCTTTGTGGCATCTTGAGTAGGCCTTTTGTGGCGAGCTCACACCCCTCCAATGAGACGTACTCCCTTAACAAGGAGGAACTCGGGAATAAATCTTCGTCTCCGCGTGCCTCGGTTATTTTTATACCCGAGCTTTTACTTATGCACTTTACATTGTGATAGCCTTCGTGCTTGATGTTTATATTTAGCTATCACCTTGTTGCTTGCCTTGTTTAGCATAAGTTGTTGGTGCACTTTAGGTAAACCTAGAATTTTAGGTTGTTGGCTTGTTAATTTAAACACCTAGTTTTATTCCGCAATTATCAAGCCCCTAAATAGAAAAAGTTTTAATCGCCTATTCACCCCCCCCCCCTCTAGGCGACATCTCGGGCATAGTTGTTCTTTCACTTTTGTGGCGAGCTCACACCCCTCCAACGAGACGTACTCCCTTAACAAGGAGGAACTCGGGAATACATCCTCGTCTCCGCATGGCTCGGTTATTTCTATACCCGAGCTTTACTTATGCAATTTACATTGTGATAGCCTTCGTGTTTGAAGTTCATATCTTGCTATCACCTTGTTGCTTGCCTTACTTAGCATAAGTTGTTGGTGCACATTAGGTAAACCTAGTATTTTAGGTTGTTGGCTTGTTAATTTAAACACATAGTTTTATTCCGCAATTATCAAGCCCCTAATTAGAAAAAGTGTTAATCGCCTATTCACTCCCCCTCTAGGCGACATCCGGGACATCGTTTGTTCTTTCACATATTTGTTTTTAAATAAAAAATTCAAAAAATAGAAAAATATTTTTAAAATTTCTGAATAAAATGGTGATAAAAATACACAAGTTTTACACATAACTATCAAATTTATTGATGAAATGATATTTGTCGTGCTCTGCGTGAAAAAGTAAATCAGTGGCTAAAATGAGATTAAAAATATATTTTTTCCAGGCACTGATTTTGTTATTTTTACACATAGCAGAAAAAATGTCACCTTAACACTAAATTTGAACGTATGTACTCCCTTCGTTTCATAATATAAGATGTTTTAGCTATTTCACATGGTGTCTAGATTCGGATTAAAAGTAGTATACATGCACACTAAAACATGTCTAGATATAGTTGTACCACTTTCTATTTTTAAAAGCTAAAACATCTTATATTTAGGAACGGAGGGAGTACAAAACTTGTATATGTTCATCAACAAAAAATTCAGAATTTTTTGAAATGTTTTACAGTTGTTTTCGATTTTTTTCGGCATGAGCATGTGAACTGGAGATCCAAAACAGGCTTCCCGCATTCAGGGTCTTAGTTGTGTCTAGAATTGTCTTGGTATTGAGAAGAAACTATTTAGGTATTTAGGACACCTTATATTCAAGTGAATTTCAAAGGATTTTTGGAGGATATGAATTCTTAGGAAATTTTCCAATGTTGGCCGGTTGATTTATAGGATTCGATTTTATAAAAAACAAATTCTGAAATATCATTTATAGTACATCCCATAGAAACTCTAGCATTCACTCTAACCTCTTTTTATATTTCCGTTGTTTTTCCTGTGGTATCAAACGCTCTTGCTAATCATAGTTAGATGAGTGTGTCACTTCAATACTATATGTTTCCTATTTCTATGTTTTTGAAATTCCTGCGAATCAAAGAGGCCCTTACGGTCACGGAATACAACATAGAGACCCATCTACGGTCGCTATGTATTTGATGACATGGCAACATGTGGACCCCGTCTGATAGGTAGTGTGGGGTTTAAGCAGTGTTTCTTTTGGCAAAAATTCCCTCTAAACTATCACATACTCGTAAAACCACGCATCTCATCCCCTCCATCTCTCTCTCCCCGCACGGGCCATGGCCGCCTCAGTTGTTCCTCCTTGACTTGGTTGATTACAAACATGACCGTAGAAGCGACGAGTCGAACTATGACACAAGCTATGTGCAGATGATACAAGTTATGTGCACAGCTGTGAGATGACAAATGGGTTTCATCATGAGAAGCTATGGGATCCTGGAGGTATTCATTCTTGTGCTTGGATCTTCCAATGTGGGGTGGTACTTGTTAACTGCAAGAGCAGACTAGGAGGATTACATTCAATAGAACAATGGTCTCCACTCAAAGTACAAGGATATACCAGCTCCAGCACGTTCCTGTCCATTCTAAATGAGAGAGCAAAAGTATAGAAGCAATATGTATGCACGAGGGCCGTAGCTGAAACTGTTCAGTTATGAAACCAACAGAGTCCATCAAATCATGCCATTAGGGATATTATAACTGAACCAAACAAGAGCTCTCTCACGACCTGGCAGTTTTCGACCGTCGGATCGCGGTGCCTATATGTTTTTGGCCATCGGATTTGCATTAGTTCCCGAACTGGGCCAGTTGTCCCTAGGGGATGCTACACAGCTACACTGGAGGTCAAATTGGCCTCTTGTCGTGTACTGGGCTTCAAAATCCCACTAAAGCCCATGTAATCAACTAAGCCCCAGGCAAGCGACTCGATCCGGCCTACTCGGGAGAAAAAAGAAGACCAACGACGGAACGAGAGATGCATACGAAGCGACCACGCGAGAGAAAAAAGTTTCAGGTAGAGCGCGGCGATGAGGCGAGCCGCTACGGGCCATTCCGCTTGATACGACAGTGAGATGCGAAGGGGCAATGGCTATTGAAGCCGATCTGCCGGCGTTGAAGCACACAGTAAAGGATGAGTTCAGAAAAGCCATTAATGGCAGCTAAGGTGCGTCACTCGTCGGCGGCGACTAATGAACATACGTTACTGTTTCGCTGCACACATTCATTCAGTTCATGCGGTTATATATTTTGTTGTCCGCTCACGCCCGAACCCTTCCTCTCCTCCACCCCTCGAGCAGCAATAGATCTTGGCTTGGTTGCATCTCTGTCCTCATCTTCCACACAACGAGTCTCTTCATTTCGGAGTGTCACTGATTATATCTTTCAATCTACATATTTTGCAGGTAATATACGTCAAGATTCCAGTTAATTTATTCAGGCCAATCGACTGATCTGATAGTATGCTGATATGGGGAATTCCTTAACTGTCAATTCACTATGGTTGTTGGTCAGGCGAGTTTCGTTGTACTTTCATACCTCATCTATTTCATTCTTATTAAGGAGTATCCATGTATATGTACGCATGTTAGCTTAGATTATTTACGTGTAGTCACAGCTGGGATCATGACAAGTTTTCTGTTGTATGATTGTCTTGCACGGTTGCACCCTACTCTCACCGAAGTTCGGATATGGTTCCTGGGCAGGTTAGCTATTGTTTATTCCCTGTAATTTCCTACCTTAGTTTTTTCTGTCTTCTCAATTGCACGCCATGTTTTTACTCCATCCTATCTTTGGGTTAAGTTTTAGCCTTATGCTGGTTCTCATAGAGCTATGTGTCTTGTTTCAGCCATTAGAGCCACTGTCCCTAAGCTGAAACTGGATGATCATTTTGTGCAAAAGGATGGCATTGCAAAGTCTGCTGAAGATGGGCTTGAAAAGGTCTTTGTCCACTGTTTGTTGTTGTAGAGCACAGAAAATATCTTGACTGACCGGATTTCCTAATGTATGCTTATGAGATGTGCAAACTGTGATAGTTGATATTGAACCTGGCGTGCAAGAGAGTAATGAATGAGATCAATCAGGTAAGTATCAATGATCACTTGCTGGCAGTCCATATGTATCCAACCAATACTAGATGATATGATTTTATTTATCATTGACATGCTCAGTTTTTGGTTTTGTATTAATATCGTTTTTTGTTTTGTGAAACAACTGCTAGAATGAGGTCGGCGTCCAGCGAATAGCTGAAGCAGAGAAGATACTTGAGATTAAAAAAAGGCGAAGGAGAAGCTGAGTCCAAGTACTTGGCCGGTGTGGGTATTGCAAGGCAGCATCGAGGCTGTAGTGGACGGCATGAGAGACAACCTCCTCGCATTCTAAGAGAATGTCCCTTGAACTGCTGCAAAAGATAGCATGGAAATAGTTTCTGGTGACCCAGTACTTGATACCATGAAGGAGATTGGAGCCTCGTCCTAGTCCTATTCAGTGTTCATCTCCCATTGTCATGGAGCTGCCAAAGATCGTGCATCACAAATAATAGTTGATCTCCTGCAGGCCAACAATATTCTCTAAGAGGACATTGGAAAAGGATATTTTCAGTTTTCCAAGAGTTTTTAGTTGAACACCAAGCAATTAATCAGTTCACTTATTTATGCTTTGTCTTAGGTAAACGAAAAATTGTTGTTTTTTCTTACTCTATACAAAATAAGTTATTATGAAGGTCAAGGCAGCTATATAATTTCTTTTATTCTGGTTGGAGAGATGATTGATGAATCATCTATGACCATACCTTGATAGTAGTAACTTATATGTAATATCATCCATATTTACAAAAATGTATATCAAATCTATTGAAAAAATGGACGGGCGCGGCAACGCGCGCCATCATGATCTAGTAGTGTGTAGAAACGGAGCAGCCTGGTTCAATCATCGTGCTAATGTAACAACAATATGGTCAATTCAACTCCTGAAACTCATTAGAAGCAGCGAACAAGGTCTCTGTTTTGTCTCACTGATGTTGTATAGTGAAGAGTTACAGTTATCGTGGGATACTGGTGGCCGAATTTTCTTTGGATTTTCTACACAAGCTGAAGCAAAAAATAAGTGGAAATGCTCCAGCTCCAGCCTACTACCGTGGCTACTGGTCCGACCATGCTAACTACTGCGACAAAGTCTGTGCCGACCAAGAATAGTACCTCGACGTCTTCCGTGACCAAGCGCACATCGGCCACGACTATTAAAGTAGCATCTTTCTCAAGGAAGTCTGCGCCGTCCGCTACCTCAACTCCGTCAAGGTTTGCCTCGATTACGACATCCACCGTGACCTCAGCGAAGTCATGAAGCATCAAATATCATGGGATCTAGGCGGTTCGACTCGACGTCGGCTTGGGGTCAAGCCGAATTTTATGGAGGGGGGATTGTCAGTGACCTTCCTACTATGTGCTCATGAGCTGGTCAATGGGCCGACACCCTTGGGGTTTGGCTTGAAAGAAGATACCAGACCAACCACTACATATACCTAAGTGAGGGACACAAACAAGGGGCTGGGAACGGAACGGACTCGGTCGGGAAGGCGAGGATATGCTAGCATGTAGCCCGTTGCTTGTCATGTAGTTCGTCATCTTCTTCCTCCAGATCTCCAAAACTCTGAATCTTCCTCTGTAATCAGTTGAGCGTCTGAATTGTTCTTGTGACCGCCTTGTGTCCAGACCTCTCAAACAAACGGAGATTAGAATTCCTCAAGTATTTGAATTTGTGATAAAGAAAAGAGAGTCCAAAACTGTAGGAATGAGAAACGCAGCCCATGTCTCGACTTTAAAGCACGCAAGGCCCTGCCCGCCGGCCAAGAGTCCAACAAATACTCCCAAGTAGGAAAATCCCAAAGCGCGAGCGATCACCGTGTCTCGGACATTACATTACAGGGAGTAGTTAGCATAAAACTACCACATTACAGCTGAAATTCCGAAAAACTACCACTTTATGTTTGACTCACAAAAAACTACCACATTTCGGTCCGTTTGTTGCAATGTACACAAATCGTAGGTTTATCGCAGATTGACAGCGAATCTGACAAGCGGGACCCACCTCGGAAGTGACGTGGCGGTCAGGGTGACGGTTCGCGGAGACGGCCGTTAACGGTCGTTATCTGACAAGCGGGGCCACGTTACCGGTGTGACTTAATCTACGTGGCCCGCTACCCTGGTCCTCACTCCCGTGCTCCTGAGCAAGACCGAAGCTGCCGCCGCCCCACATCGCCGCCGTCCCAAATCACCACCGGCCGTGTTTGGGCACCAGTCCGCCGCCCGACGCCATGCCTAGCTGGGGCGACGGCTCTTCGAGCTCCTGCTGGTTAGGGGTAAGTTTCGTACTCGTGTTCTACAGGACACCGTAGACAAGGACTATGCTCCGGAAACGTGCGAGGACTCCAATTTCCAGGGGGTGGCGGTGGGGTGTGGTGAATTGTGTGCCGTGCACAAGCTCGAGCCGCAGAGGTGTGTTGCATTCGAGGGGACAAACACTGGCCGTCGGTTCTACATGTGCCAGGTACAAAATGTGAGTTTTTGATCTTCGCTGCATTGTTTGATGTTAGCTTGTTCGATGTTAGCAAATAGAGATATGAAAATGGTTATGTGTGGATGTTAATATATCTGAAAATGTTAGCAAATAGAGATCTGAAAATGGTAGGGACAGATAATATAGAAATAGAGATCAGAATAGTTAGTACATAAATATATGAAAATGTTAATTCTTTGGAAATGCAAATAATGAATATATCTGTTCTGTGCTATGCATTTATGAAGAGCTATGTGGGTTATATTTTGTAGGAAGTCAATAACTGTGGCTTTGTGGCTTGGGTGGATGAAGAGTGGCCAGTAACAATGAAGGCGGCTTTAGGCAGGCTCTGGGGCATGTATCAAGAGAGCAGCTCTGGTAGGATTGATGACATAGTGGAAAATGCAAGGTTGCTGCAGGAGCTAGCATCTGAGAAGAAGAAATTTGAGAAGAAGTACTCTAGTTTGATGTCTGATGTGAACAAATTCATTAATGATATGGTGAAAAGGGCACAGAAGGAGAACTATAGGAGAATTATGTCTGGTGAGGTGGATGATTTGGATGAGATGAAGAAGAAAGTGGAACTGCTCCAGACAGAGGTTGTTGACCTGAAGCAAATGCAGATATCTCAAGCAGCAGTGATGAAGGCAAAGCAGGAAGCTTGGGATGTTGAAAGAGAGGATCTAAAGAAGGAGAAGAAAGTGCAACTACTCCAGACAGAGGTTGCTGAGCTGAAGCAAGTGCAGAAATCTCAAGCAGCAGTGATGAAGGCAAAGCAGGAAGCTTGGGATGTTGAAAGAGATGATCTAAAGCAGAAGAAGAAAAAGTTAGAGTATGCCATGTTTGATTTGTTCAAAGCTAGTGCTGCAAACAAGGAAAAGATGAAGAGAATCAAGGCTATATGTGAGGAGTGATTAATATTTGTTGTGATGTAGTAATGGCAGCTATCATGTAATGTTCAAACCTGGTGATGCAAAAAAGTGTACCTTGACTATTTAGCTATCTACTCTTGTTGAACTTTATTTGCTTAGTGTTGTTGCTACTATTTAGCTATCATGTAATGTTGAATTTGATGGTAAAATGTATTGTTATGTTTAAATTGTGTGATGCAGGTTATAAATGATCGTCGAGAACCCCGTAAATGGGTGTCGATGACCCCGTCGGGGTCTCGACGACCATAATGTCATGTGTGATGTAGGTTACAAATGGTCGTCGAGAACCCCGTCGGGGTCTCGACGACCATAATGTCATGTGTGATCTAGGTTATAAATGGTCGTCGAGAACCCCGTCGGGGTCTCGACGACCATTATGTCATGTGTGATGTAGGTTATAAATGGTCATCGAGAACCCCGTCGGGGTCTCGACGACCATAATGTCATGTGTGATGTAGGTTACAAATGGTCGTCGAGAACCCCGTCGGGGTCTCGACGACCATAATGTCATGTGTGATCTAGGTTATAAATGGTCGTCGAGAACCCCGTCGGGGTGTCGACGACCATAATGTCATGTGTGATCTAGGTTATAAATGGTCGTCGAGAACCCCGTCGGGGTCTCGACGACCATAATGTCATGTGTGATGTAGGTTACAAATGGTCGTCGAGAACCCCGTCGGGGTCTCGACGACCATAATGTCATGTGTGATGTAGGTTACAAATGGTCGTCGAGAACCCCGTCGGGGTCTCGACGACCATAATGTCATGTTTGATCTAGGTTATAAATGGTCATCGAGAACACCGTCGGGGTAGATGACATAAAAAATTATGAAAAAATCATGAAGAATCATCATGAAAAATCTAGAAAAATCATGACAAAATCATGAAACATCCGTGAAAAATCATGACAAAATCATAAAAAATCATGAGAAATCATGACAAAAACTTGAAAAATCATGACAAATCAGAATTTAAGGAAGTACTTTGCATTACAACAGATAGTCTTAACCATTTATCAAGTACTTAGCATTACAACACATAGTCTTATCCATGAAAATAAAAGATCCACAAATTCAGTTACAACACATAGTCTTATCAAGTACTTAGCATTACAGAACCAGAATGTTTGCTAGAACCACCCATACAGCAACTACTAAGCTTTTTTTCTTTGTATGAGGATGCCTTCCCTGCATTGAGGTAACTTTCAAACCTACCAGTTTTTTTGCTTGTTCTTGTGCTGACCCTTCGAGTTGGTGCTGCACTACTACCAGATTCAGTTGCAACATTACTCCTTGGTGCAGAGAATGGTGCCCTTGGTGCTGATGCTCTTGCTGGTGCACTGGTAGCAGAGGTTGGTGCCCTTGGTGCTGATGCTCTTGCTGGTGCACTGGTAGCAGAGGTTGGTGCCCTTGGTGCTGGTGCTCTTGGTGGTGCAGTACTAGCAGAAGTTGTGCAGTTGTGGTGCTGGTGCTCTAGGTGCTGCAGTAGGAGTATGAGGTGGTGCAGTTGGAGTATGAACTGGAGCAGATGTGGTACTTTGTGAAGTTGAGCTCTCCTGTGTACTCTGTTGTGAAAACATAGTTAGAACATGTTTGAAAAATATTGAAAGAAAAAGTTGCTAGTCAGTTCATACCTTCTTATTGTTTTTCCTTACTTGCAGCTTTGGCCTCAAAGGAAGTCCACAAGATGTGAATTTGTGGCCTACAACATTGCAGTTACTGCAGGTGATACTGCCCATTCTGGAAGTGTCTCTAGGAGCTGGTACCTCAAATGCACCTCTCCTCCTAACAGTTTGTTTTCTGCCTGGCTTATCTCTGAAAACAGGTGGGTCAATGTCTGGTGTGTTGGTCTTTGGCCAGTCATCAGGTCCAGGTACAGGGTATATCACACCTTTGTAAGCTTGCTTGTACATTGGTAGTTTGAAGAAATCATGGACATAATCCTCTGGATGCTGCTTGATCTTCATGATTACTGAGATAGCATGGTTACAAGGAATTCCAGTTACATCCCATGCTCTGCAACCACAAGTCTTAGCTCTCAAGTCAACAGCATGTACTCCAGGACCATTGGTTCTAACCTGCCACAATCCTATTGCAGCATTTTGTGCCTTACATTCCCTTGAAAATTTTCTGGCCTCCTCTAATTTCTCTGAGAAGAAGGGTGTGATCTCCCATCTTGTTCTCTCTGGCAGCTCTCTTGTTTTACTGTACTTCATCATCAATTTATCTTTTATCCCATCAATCATTGTTCTGATTGGCTTGTTCCTAATATCTAATATCATCTTGTTAAACACTTCACTCAGGTTAATGACAACAATATCAGTCTTGCTAACTGTGTCAAATGCATGCCTAGCCCATGTTTCAACTGGAATCTGCATGAGCCAATTGTATACTTCCTCACATTCTTTTTTCATACTTTCCATTGATTTTTCAAAACCACTCTTGGTAAAAGAATAACTGGCTGCAAACATTAGCTTCTTCAGCTCATCTCCTCTGAATCCTGCACTCTAAAAGTTGGCAAAAATATGCCTCAAACAGAACCTTTGAGGGGAGTCAGGGAACACACGAGACACTGCTTTCAGCAAACCCTGTTACAGTTATGTTTGTCTTAGCACATACTAAAGGAGTGTAATGGATCAATGCACTAATAACAACTAAAAATTTACAAGTACTCACCTTTTGCCTGTCAGATATAATGGTGTAGTTACCATGTGAGGATGAAGTGCCAATGCAACACTTAAGCTGGGTTAAAAACCACAACCAGCTAGCAGTATCTTCTCTGTCTACTACGCCAAATGCAATGGGAAAAATATTGTTGTTCCCATCCCTCCCAGTTGCAGCAAGAATTTGTTGTCCAGTGGTCAATTTGATGAAACATCCATCTAACCCTAAACAGATTAACATTGAGTTGCAGTGAACAAATTTACATAAGAAGCAACTGATAAAGAAGCATGTGTTAACAAATTTGTGAATAAACATACCTATGAATGGCCTATATCCGTTGAGAAACCCTTCCTTTGAAGCATTCAGACAAACAAACAAACCATGAAATCTGGGGTTTGGACTTGGGTGTTCCAACAGCTCCTTGGTTGTAACAATGCATCTACTTCCTGGATTTGTGTCCAAGATGGCTTGTAGATAATCTCTAAGCCTGGTGTACTGTTTCTTCTGATCCCCTATGACAACATCAAATGCCTTCTGCCTTGCCCTATAAGCCTTGGACCTTGCAACTGACACACCAAATTCCTTCTTGGCATTAGCAATCAAAGTGTCAACACATGTATTAGGATCTGTCCTAATGGCATGCTCTGATTGTTTGGCCACAATTTATAGTAACCCTTGTGTTCCTCCATGTGCTTCACATGTGTGCATAGGTCTAAATTTCCTAATGCAGAAGGTTTTCTCATGTGCAATCTTGGAGACAGTCATGTAGAATGGACAGTGCTCCTCACTGCAGTTGACAATAATTCTGCTAGGTGTGTTCCTGTGAAAGGAATAATCCCTAAGCTGAGCTATGTGATAATCCCTTAGAGCTACTCTGAACTGGTACACATCTCTGAAGCACAATTTGATAGCAAACTGCTCATGTGCATTCAACCTGGACTCATCATACCAAACCCTCCTTTTCTTTTTCTTGAGCCTCCTCTTCTGTGCATTAGAAAGAACAAACTTTGGGACAAATCCATCATCATCACTCTCACACAAGTCATTAGGGCTGCTGTCCTCATCAGATGAGGGCTTGAAAAAATATGCCTCTTCTTCATCTGGCTCATGATGGGACCTGCTAGTAGGCCCAGGCCTTAGTACAAGCTTCTTCTCTTCCAAGAAAGGCTCCTCAGCACCTTCATCTTCATCTGACTGCTCCTCTTCTGAACACAACTCTTCCACATCTGTTTCCCCTTCAATGTGTTCTGCTGGATCATCTCTTTGCTTCTTCATAATCTGTAGCTTCTCCAGAATTAGGATTTCTTCAGGGTCTTCTGCTACCTCTCTCTGCCTCTTCAATTTTCTTATTAATTCATCTTCCTGTAATGTTTTCTCATTGTTGCAAAACATGTCATCATCATCCTCTGAATCCAAAATCTCAACAGCCACAGACTCAGCAGAAACAATTCCCTTGCCCTTGCCCTTTACCATATTGCAGCTTTGTTGTGTTCCGATGTACACAACATCTGAGTAGTCAACTGCTACTGGATACACCACTTCATCTTCCTCACTGATGTATGACACTCCATCTCTGTCCACAGAAAGCACAACTGGTACTTCTAATTTTATTGGAGCTTCAAATTCATCCCTGTTCAGTCCACCTGGTATTGCAGCCATGTGTTTAAGTACAGTCAGAACAAGCACCTTCTCCCTTTGAAAAAGCTCTAACATCTGTTCCACCTTTGCCATGCTGGTAACAGAATCCATTCCTTCAAACCCTTTTCCCTTTTCTTTAACATAATACATTGTATCTTGATATCCATATCCATGCCCTTCTATCAGTGCCATCAAATTCTTAACAGTTATATCAGATTTGCACAAACTTCTCTCTAAGTTGTCTTCACCAGGGAAATTGAACCTAATTTCCCACTTTTCATCATCCAAACTACACAGCAAAATTTAATTTGTTACTACTAAAGTTTCTTACTTTCAGTATACAACAAATTAAGATATACTACAAAGATTCAGTACACAGATTCATGTATATAACGCATATTCGGATACACAGATTCAATACACAGATATACTACTAAAGTTTCTTACTTCGTTTTGCTGCACCAACATTGAAGCTAAATCTAGCGTGAATCGTAACACCTATCCTACCCTAAATCAATCAAATCTACATCTAAATCTAGTGTCAATCGAATCAGTCAGTGCAGAGCCGGTGAGGAAGAGAAACTTACTCGACGCCGCCAAAGGAGGATGCCCACTGGTTGCTCGTCTTCGCCGGAGAGGCCAGCACCGTCCTCGCGAGAGTAGCTGCCGCAGATGACTCCGGCGACCGCGCACCGTCTCGCGGCGACTGCGGGCCAGGACGAGCGAGATCTCCGTCGCCCCTACTCGAGTAAAAGACGCGGGCAGAGTCGCTGCCGCCGACGGAAGACTCGCCGCCGCCTCGGCCTGAGTCGCCGCCGCCAGGGTCGCCGACGGCGCCGCCGGGGGTTGCCGACGCCATTGTTTAGATGCAAGAGTGGAGCAGCAGCGCGCGTGCGGGCTGTCTGAAGGAAAACCCTAGCGGCCACGTAGATTAAGTCACACCGGTAACGTGGGCCCCGCTTGTCAGATAACGACCGTTAACGGCCGTCTCCGCGAACCGTCACCCTGACCGCCACGTCACTTCCGAGGTGGGTCCCGCTTGTCAGATTCGCTGTCAATCTGCGATAAACCTACGATTTGTGTACATTGCAACAAACGGACCGAAATATGGTAGTTTTTTGTGATTCAAACGTAAAGTGGTAGTTTTTCGAAATTTCAGCTGTAATGTGGTAGTTTTATGCTAACTACTCTATTACAGGTAGTGTGAGCAGCTCATCAGGATTTTTCCGGTTTCAGCAGCTATCCGGCAGAAAGCTAGACTCGTGCCGCCTATAACCGGCGAAAATACTACAGTAGCATGGAATGGGAATGGCCGACAGCTTTGACGCGAGCAAGCCGTGTCCGTCTCATCGATCGTACGTGCTGATCGGATATCGCACTTTATCTACTCACTAGCTAGTCCTGCACATTATTGTTCAGCTTCTGCTTTCCTTTCGGTGCCTGGTGGTAGTCCTCCTCGACCAGCGTGTGATTACTACTTTTTTTTTGTTAATCAGCTCTGTTCTCTGGTCAGCTAGTTTTCTAATTTTTACGCCCACTGGCTACTGCAAAAGTGTAGTATTACACTATTATTACGTGTTTTGTGTGGGCGGCGTACTGATACATCCGACTGCGAATGTTCAGAGCTGCACTAGTTGTTGCTTATTAATTTGCCTGTGCACCACATACCCCAGCCCCCACGATGTAAAGAACGGGACGGCGCGCGGGAATAACTTTTTTTCCTTCCTGGTCCCAAAAGGAAAGGAAATTCCTCACAGCTCACGGTCACGGCCGGTGCGTAGCTAGCTAGCCACAGCGCCTTGGGTGGTCACGGTTGTGTACTGCTTCCAGGTTAAAAGGTTGGGAGCACTTACGTATAGTACAGCAGTAGTACTCCTTGTCCATGAATTACGTTTGCTGCGTAAATGCCGGCTTAACGCACCGCCGCCGCCGCCGCCGACGACGTGATCGAGCCGGCTATATATCAATGCACCCGCATCGAGATCGATCGGTACTACGCAAAGGCAGATCCAAGGCAAACACATCCCGGGGCTCCGTTCACGGGACGGTGGACGCCGTTGACCTGGAAAGATACACGGAACATTCCCCGCCCGCGGCGGCGGTCGATCGTCACGCTTCACGGCCACGCCGCAGTTAATCTCACGAGGGTGGGAAGGGAAGGGAAGGAAAGCTAGTATGTGTACTGTACGTACGTATTTTCCCGTGCGATCGATCACGAGGAGTCAGCTGATCCGCGTCCGTCGATCCGGTCGAGCTAGCTCACGGGAGACGACGGCGACCTCGATCGGGGTCTCCGAGCCGATCCAGAGGCCTCGGAAGCTTCCTCGGTGGACGGATCCATGGAGGCGCGGGCGCTTCCGGCCTTCGAGCTCTTATCTTATCTTACCCATGACTGCACGCGTTCACGCATTTTTAGTCGTGTGTGCTCCGTGGTTATCGCAAATTTGCTCCGTGCAAGTTTCTCTAACCGATATGAAAGATACTTTTAAATGGAACCTCATTACCTCAGGATTGTTTACTGTCAAATCCATTTGTGTACATTTCATGAATGAAAACACTCCTCGTACTCGTACATGTCTGTGGAAAATTACAATACCGTTGAAGATCAAGATCTTTTTATGGTTTCTTCGTAGGCGTGTGCTTTTAACTAAAGACAATCTTGCTAGAAGACAGTGGACAGGATGTAAGAAGTGTGTCTTTTGTGATATGGATGAGACCATTGAACACTTGTTCATTTCGTGTCAATTTGCCAAAAATATTTGGAGATTAATTCATTTCACTTTCAATATCTCACCCCCAACTAGTATATCAAATTTGTTTGGGAACTGGTTAAATGGGGTAGATAAGATTATTAAGGGGTGAATACGTATAGGCGTTTCAGCTTTCCTTTGGGCAATTTGGAATTGTTGTAATGATATTGTTTTTAACAAGGTTGGAGTTCCCCATTTACTGCAGGTTGTCAACAAAGCTACTTACTGAATCCATATGTGGGCACTTCTTCTCCCTGCCGGCCAACAGGATCATATGGATTCTGGATGCACTCGACCGATGGCGGTCATTCGGGCTATCTTCAGCCAGGGTGGTTGGCGACATTTTAAAAGACTAGATGTGTAGAGTTTCTGCCTCTTATTGGCTGATTTTCACCTCCACGTTGGGAGATGCATGATTTGTAATATTTTGACACTTGATACTTTCTAAACTTTGTAATAAAATTTAAAAAGGTCGTGTGCATCATTTTGATGCAGAGGCTGGGGCGATGCACCCATTTCAAAAAAAGAAAGGTGGGCATTTCTCCTCCGCCTTTCGTCACTAGGACCATCATGCTGTAAAAAAGATAACCTCTTCTGCAACACACCACCCTCCAAAAGATGATGTCTTATACACGTAACATCTACCTACTCTTTGAAAATTATACCTTACTCGGGTCTCAACATGAGCACCTCTATATTTGCAAGTAGTGTCCAAAGGCCCCGCAAGTTTTGTACACGATGTTCATCAATGTGAGTGTCAACACATAAGAATAATATTGAATAAATGCTAATTCAAATGATTAGTCACTTACTAGCAAGTACGATGGTGACAAGAGAAGGCAAATGAAGGTCGTGATCGTCGTTTCAATAGGTGCGCCTCCTCATTCTTACCGCCTCAGAACTAGATGTTAGAATGCACACAAAATTTCCATCAAGTGTGAACACAGAAAAGCTACCCCCTCCGTTCACTAATATACGATCATTTAGCTTGTTCTTAATTCGTATGTATCTAGACGCATTTTAGTATTTATGTTTGTTCATTTTAGTATGTATGTATTAAATATTGAAAGAACTAAGACGTTTTATATTAGTGAACGGAGAAAGTAATTCAAATATATACAAGTTTCAATGATTAGTGGACTTACCACCGCTGTGAGGTGTACATAAGGTGGGAACAAGAAGTGTGCACGACGTGGCACACCTTCCTTCTCTCATTTCTTGCATAGTATCAACAAAATAAATATTTATGATAAACATAATAAAAATTGAAAACACATGTTCTAACAAATCCATCTAGTCAACATATCAAAATAGTCACACATATGCTTCAACAAATAAGATATTCGGAGCCATCGGTACTAATAAGATATTATAACATGGGTGGTGATTGTTCGGTGCGAAAGCTAGGGTGACGACCTCAAAAATCTAAATGGTGTCAGGTCAATGGTGTAGAGTTATGTGTCATGCTTGATGCACGGTTCAACTCGTTGTTGCGGTGCATCGGGGTTGTCGTTGCGACCAATTGGATTTGTTTGGGTGTGGTTGGATGAATGTCGGGGTGTCGGCCGCTGACGTTGGTGTCGCGGCTAGTACAATGTGGGATGTTTGGCATCCAGGTTGTGCGACATTCCAACTATCGTACGAGCGTTGTATGTCGAGGCGACGCCCCTAGAAGGTGGCGTCAAAGTGTTTGGATGTTGGATGACGTTCCTCAATGTGTCGGAGCTTCCAATGGCGACGGGTTCAATAGGCGTACTTTCTCGCCCTTCAATATCGGGTCAGCCCACCGTGTTGCTCTCATAGCTCGTTTGGCTTTCTCTCCCCTTTGGTGACAATGGTGTCTATGGTGTGGTGATGCGGTGCTTTGCGAAGCGTCTTTGGTGCTTCTTCGGGAGCTTGCATGGGCGCTTTTCCCCCCTTGATCAGGCTACGCCCGATATGACTTGCTCGTTGGCGGGGGTGATGAGGGCACGATGCGGGATTTTTCGAGCAACATCTGTTCTAGTGTGTTGGTCTCTCTGGGTGGCACATTTTTCTCAGTTTCCATCACCCTGTCGACCGGTAGGACTCCACACCGTTTGTTTTTTCTAGTTTTTGTTCGGCTTTACCTAATAAAATGGACAATTGTACATCTTCTAATTGAAAGTGTGCTCATGCTAGTTCCCCAAAAAAGTTCACATACGCAACTGAAAGAAGAACACATTAGACTCCGACAGAGAATATGGAGAGTAGGATTTGTTTGCCACATGCAAGAGGCCAGGAAGCCCGGAAAATCATGCACAATCTGTCTTCTCCAAGATCTAGTCCTAGTCGGCACTACAACCCCGCTGTCCGTCCCTCCTTCTCATGCTTCCACGTTGATGCTAACACAAGTAGACTAACACACGTTACACACCTGCGTCGTTGCCGGATGGGACTAAAAGACCACTTCGATGTCCATAACCTTTCTTTAGTAAAGAGAATTTGCATTGCACAAAAGTCGTCCGTGTGACACGTCCTGATAATTCCGTCATCTAGTCACACCTCTAAGAGACGCCTTCTAGATATGTGAGGGAACCAATCATATGCCACGATAAGGTGTACTGGCGTTTCGTGATATACTCCAATTGACTAGCGTTCCTATGCTACTCTATTAGTTTTCTCTCGTTTATTATATTTGTGTCTGGTCTCGGAGAACTTTGTTTCAATATATTTGTCACAATGAATAAGAAGTGTAGTCGATTTGATGTTTAAACTTTATAGCTCAATTTAATTGTTCACATAAATGTTGTTTGGTTGAGTTATGTTTTCCAAAACATGATTTCAAATTAAGAGAGCGTGCTATCAATATTTCATCATTTGGAAATCTACTAAGATTTTTTTGTTTCGGCATATGTAAATTATTAATTATACCATTAATTTTATCCAAAAAGATTTCAGTGATGTTTTCCTAGCATTTATATTTAAGTTGCATCTACAAATGGATGACGTGAATGTCATACATTGTGTAACAAAGTGAGTATTCATTACTAATGTTATATTTGTATTAATACACCTATATATTATATTCATTGATATATACTGGCGCACGGTGGGTTGATAATAGATATAGATACATTAAAGTACTAGTTTAAATTCCGTGAAAGATACTTTAGAATTGGCACTTTATACCATCAACAATGGAGAATTAGATAAGATATGTTCATATTTGTCGTATTACCTTCATTCCAAATTAAACAATTCCAGAAATCATGCATTCCATGTACCATGCATTTGAAAACTATTTTTTATAGTTTCGACGGATAGAAATTATACCACTAATTTTGTCCCAAAAATATTTCAAAATACATTTTATGATGTTTCCTTAGCATTTGACATTTAAGTTGCATCTTAAAAGGCCATGTCTATGTCTACAACGTCATATTATAGAGTGAGTATTCGGTGTTATCATGTATTAAATTATTCCTAGATTTCATATTCCTTGATATAGAGGCACATGGTGGATAGATAATAGATATAGAGACATTAAAGTACTACTTTAAAATTCCACAAAAACTGGCACTATATGCGATTAATAAAAGAAGATTTAGATAAATTTTGTTCATCCTCATCCCATTTTTCTTACTGTGAAACAAGTAGTATCCAGTTACTAAAAAAGAGAAAACTAATGGTGATTATTAAGTGTTACAGGTAAGATTATGTTTATCTTGTTACATTTTTATTACAAATAACAATCATCCTTAATTAATAAGAGTTGGCAATTTAGATAATTTTTTGTCCATCTCCATCCCATTTTTCTTACCGTAGAACAAGTATAGTATTAACAAAGAGAGAACAAATGGTCATTATTACATGTTATGGATAAGATTATGTTTATCTTTTTTGCATTTTGTTACATGTAATAATCATCCTTCATCATGTAATAATAGTTGGCAATCAATTACACAACGAAGAAAGGAAAGGCCACTTTTGAGGCGAAACCGAAAAGAGAAAACGGGATTTTGACCGCGAAGTCTCCCCTCGCCGTTAACACCCCATTTTACGGCCGTCACCTTCCTTGTATTCACTCTCAAATCTCCCTCCCAAATCTCCATATATCCGTATAATAAGAAGCACCACCGCTTCGCCGCCGCCACCTCCGTCCTCTTCTTCCCCACTCCCATCATCTCCAAGCTCTCAACTCCCACCAACGCATGCCCTTGCCCTCCTCCCAAGCTCCCAAATCCGCAACCAAGCCGTACTGATCCGGCTCCGGTCCTCTGGCCGCCGGCCGCCGCCGCCGCCGCTGCTGCATTTGGTTGAACCCCCGCTCCGCCGCCGCCTCCCTTGCTCCCCGGAGCATCTCTCCGTCGCCGAGCGCCCCCCTCCCCACCGGGGGGCTGGGCACACCAGTTAGTTCCACGACGGGCGCGCGCGCGTGTGGTGGGTGTGGTCGGTGTCTTCGACAGGAAGGAAGCTTCCGCGCGGCCTCGTCGCGTAGTTTCCTGCTGCATTTTTTGGCAGTTTTTCCAGTCGGTTGGTAATAGCGTAGCGTGAGCGTGATAGGGTATGGGCGTGCTAGATTTTGCGGCGGTGGAGAAGGTCAGATCCCTCGTCGCCGACCACCCGCAGCGCCACATGCAGAAGGGCCGCATCGCCGGTGGAGACGCCCTCGCGCGCATAGAGACGCGACGCCGGCAGGAGGTGGGACGAGGTGGGAGCGCGCCAGGGCGGCCGCACAGCCCGGCGTCGCCCGTCGAACCGCCCACGACGCCGCTGCGACCTCCCGAGGCGAGATCCAGGAGCAAAGGCGACGCGGCTCCGCGCTCTCCTCCTCCACGCTGCGATATTAGGTACGGAGTAAGAAAAATATCATTGTCTAGTAATGCAAAATTAATTTGTTCTCACAATAAACCAGATTAGCAGATTTAACAACTGATATGCAAGTGAAGTTGTAGAGCATTTATTAATTACTCTCGTTAGCTATTACGAGTAGTTATAAGTGCAAAATGTCTGGCCAATTACCTTTTAATGTTGATGACGACTCCTGAATCCTTAATAATTGTTGAAATTTGGTTGTGGTTGTGGATGCAGGCAAGTGGATGACGAGGAGGCTCATGAGTCCAGGTCCCAGTTTTTAGCCCCAGGGACCTGCATCTTACATGACTTTTCAGATACAGATTCAAGTGTTAGTGTTAGTAACTCAATCTACAGATCGGTGACCCCAAGCCCCACCGAGAGTCCTACTTGTGCGCTGAGGCAGAGTGATTCTTCTGATCATGGTGCAATAGCAACGACTGACTCAGATGATGCTCGGGATCTAGTTGGTGCTAGCATCGCCGAAAACAGCCAAGAGAGCCATGGATCATCTTGTATCTTTGATTTTGGTGATGATATTTGGTTCCCACCATCACCTGGAGATGAGATTGATGATGTCGAGTCAAGGTTATTTGGATTTGATGATGAGGATGATGACATTGGTGACACCAGCAATACTTTTGCACCTAGTTGCTTCAGATCCGATGAAGTAGCTGGTGTTAATGGTGTCATTCATGGATCCTATCAAGGGAGTGTCCAGAGTGATTTATTCAGGCATTTTCAAGCTCTTGTTGGACAGTTACTGAAGGGGGAAGGTCTTTGTCTGGTCAGTGACAAGGATTCCAAAAGTTGGCTTGAGATTGTGGCCTCGTTGGCATGGCAAGCCGCTTACTTTGTGAAACCTGACACCAAGAAAGGCGGCAGCATGGATCCTAGTGATTATGTCAAGATCAAGTGCATAGCATCAGGGAATCCAACTGATAGGTATGTGCGTGGTTCTGTTGTTCCCACACATTACTTATCACTCTATGGTACTGATATATAACATTTTGTGTGCAGCAATTTTGTAAGAGGAATTGCTTGCTCCAAGAATGTAAAACACAAACGCATGGTCTCTGAGTACAGGAAGGCTAAGTTGCTCATTTTAGGAGGTTCACTGGAGTACCAGAAAGTTTCTACTAAATTGGCATCGATTGGAGCTATACTTGAACAGGTTTGTTTTTGTTCATGCTGGAAATTTAAGTATGTTGTTTGTGATCTTGCTGACATATGATCTTTTTGTAGGAAAAGGAATATCTACGAACTATTGTTGGAAAGGTTGAGTCTAGGAGACCTAATGTGCTGATAGTTGAGAAAAGCGTCTCATCTTATGCCCAGGAGCTCTTAGCGAAAGATATCTCGTTAGTTCTGAATGTGAAGAGGCCACTTTTGGAGAGAATATCAAGATGCACAGGTGGTCAGATTGCCTCATCAATTGACAACATTGCTTCGGCAAGGCTAGGGCAGTGTGACTTGTTCAAGGTGGAAAAGGTTCTGGAATCATCATCATCAGAACATCCAGAGAAGAGACCAACAACAAAGACACTGATGTTCTTTGAAGGCTGTGTGAAGCGCTTGGGTTGCACGGTAATAATCACTTTGCGAAGATACAGTGTTAAAATTGTCTCTTTTTGGCATTTAGTCTCATGTCTCCAATTGTATGGTGTGCTCAACTATTGATCTTATATTACTTGCCGTACTAAATACATACTGGAACTGCTTACTGATATGTTTACTGAAACCATTTTAGAAATTTGTTCCTGATGTACCAGCTAAACGTGCAACACTTTTTATGTAGATTCTACTGAGAGGAACTTCTCGGGAAGAATTAAAGAAGATTAAACGTGCAACGCAACTTGCAGTATTTGCTGCCTATCATCTGTCCCTTGAGACATCATTCCTTGCTGATGAAGGTGCAACAGTTCCACAAGTTCTTTCAGTGTCTGCAATAGCTGCACGAGAGGAATTGCCCAATACAATTCACATTTCTGCTGATCATGATACTGCTGATTATCTCAGAGCTGCAGAAGAGAAAGATCCAGGCAATGCTACCATCACCCAGATATTTGATGGTATTTCTACATCACCAGCTTCATCACAGTTGGATGGGAAAAGCCAGGGAAGTGTACCTGAATGTACAGAACCTGAATCTCTCGTTAATCGTGTCGATTCTCCAGTGACCGCTGATGCCTGCCAAAAAGCTGTGTTGGATAAGATACCCATTGAATTATGTTATTCGGAGAACAATGGGAACCACGTATCTCTAGATGACATTCAAGCAGGAGACCTAGATGACCAGAACAAACTGTCATGTAGCTACGTACCTGGTACTGACAATCGTCAGAGCATCTTAGTTTCCCTCTCAAACATTTGCATCCCCAAAAACTTGGCATGTGAGCGTTCTCACCTCTTCCGTATCAAGTTTTATGGTAGTTTTGATAAGCCACTTGGGAGATACCTTCGTGAGAACTTATTTGATCAGGTACAGCTGACATGGATCTATGTAATCTATTTTTCGAGATGTCCCTTTGTCATTTGTTATAACAGTCTATCTTTTCAGGCATATTGCTGCAGATCGTGTAAGGAGCCTTCAGAATCACATGAGAGATGTTACATGCACCAGAATGGAAGCCTAACAATAAGTGTTAGGCGTCTCTTGTCCCAGAAGTTGCCAGGTGAACATGATGGAAGGATATGGATGTGGCACAGATGTATGAAGTGCAAGTTTAAAGATGGAATGCCACCTTCAACACATAGGGTGACCATGTCTGATGCTGCCTGGGGTCTATCATTTGGGAAGTTTCTAGAGCTTAGCTTTTCGAATCATGCAACTGCCAACCGAATTGCGAGCTGTGGGCATTCTTTACAAAGGGACTGCCTTCGTTTCTATGGGTATGTAGCTCATTTAGTTTCTGGCTCTCTTAACCAATCCTTCCTATCATGGAGTTTCAGTTTTCTTACAAAACATTGCAGGTATGGAAATATGGTAGCAGCCTTCCATTACACTCCCATGGTTACTATATCTGTTAATCTCCCGCCCTCAGTGCTGAATTTTGATTGCCACGGCATGCAAGACTGGGTGAAAGGAGAGGCAGTCATGGTATGCTGTTAAATATTCCATGTTAAAGAGATCAATGATTCATTTCCATACTCCACATTCTTGTTCTTATGACAGGGATAACGTAATGCTTGCAACAAATTTTTGCAGGTATTTGATGAAATGGAATCCTTACACATGGAAGTATATGGGTTCCTTAATAATATTGAAAAGAGTTTAGTCTCCTTGGATGAACAAGAAAAAACAGGTGTGCAGAGGCAGATTATAGAGATGAAGGATTTGCTTAACAGGGAAAGAAACGAATACGAGGTTTGCCTTCTTATTTTGTTTTGTTTCATTTGTCTCAGCCTCTCAGGCTTCATTGATTTTTGTGTTGATTTTTCTATATTATTTTTCTTATCACATTGTTTCTTGCTTCGCAGGCTTTGCTTCTACCGGTTATGGAGGGGAGTTGTCATTCCATGAAACCAACTTTTGATACTTTGGAGCTCAACCGTGTGAGACGTGGTCTCCTCCTAGATGCATACATTTGGGACTGCAGGTTGTGCAACATAGATTCAATTAAATCAAATGGCCATATTTTTTTTAGAAATGGAAATGGCCATATTTCCACAACTGATACTTCCAATCCAGAAAATCTCCCATCCGCCTGCATAAAAGAAGATAAATCTGAATTGCTGCAGACTGTTACACAGCATGGAGAAACACATGACAAACCTGCTACAGGTCCGTGGCACTCCTCAGTAAGTCTAAGGAAATCCCTACTATCTAGAGAGGGACACTCAATGGATGATGGGATTATCTTGGTTGAGACAGATTTATCGATTGGGCTGGTAGATGGTTTGGAGAGTGCTGTGGGTGATCTTGACGGTGTCTTCAGCAAATTTAATACATGGGGAAATGGACAGTGTCTACCCAAAGATTCTATCAAGATGGTACCGGTCGAGAGGTTACCCTCACTTGCATCTATTTTATCTGACAAGATAGATATGGCATGGAGCGGATCTAGTGAATTACACTGCAGTCCTCCACAAGATTTTACCAATGGTGGAAATGGATCTCTTAGTTTGGGCCATCCAAGTTACAAGAAGGTGATCTCACCAGTTCGAGTCCACTCATTTGATTCTATATTCAGATTGCGTGAGCAGGAACAAACTGGATTATTGCCTGCTTCATTGCATTTGTCATTGAAAATGAAATCAGCTCAATCCTTTAGAGACTTGACAAGCCTTGTAAAGGATCCGATGACAAACATGCGTAGGGCTTTTTCTCAATTATCTCCCAGATCAAGAGGAAACTTAAATGTTATTCTTACTCGTGCACCTACATATCTCATGTCTGCTTCGCATATGGTGAGTGATGGGGCACGACTCCTGCTGCCTCATATTGGCTCTGAAGGTGCCCTTGTTGTTGCTGTCTATGATGATGAACCGACCAGTATTGTAGCATATGCCATGACGTCGCAAGAATATGTTGAGCAAGTTACGGATAAACTGGATACGAAATCTAGCTTTCAACATATGTCAAATTATGCCGCGGTCAGCAATAACCGACTTGAGAAATCTTTGCCGTCACAAGAAGCCCCTTCAGATTTCAAAGGAAGCCACTTCAAGTTTTCGTTTGACGATGAAGCAGTTTCTGCTGATAATACAAAGTTTTCAGTAACCTGTTATTTTGCAAGGCAGTTTGCTTCACTTAGAAAGAATGCTGTCCAAGTGATATTGATTACATACGTTCGCTAAGTCGTTGTAAGAGATGGAGTGCTCATGGTGGAAAAAGCAATGTTTACTTTGCAAAGACAATGGATGATAGATTCATAATTAAACAAGTCACCAAGACAGAGCTAGACTCGTTTGTTGATTTTGCTCCTCACTACTTCAGGCACTTGACACAATCATTGACTTCTGGAAGCCCAACTTGCCTGGCCAAAATATTAGGACTTTATCAGGTTTGACATTTTCGCCTTTTTTTATTTCATTTCAATACGATTTCGTTTGTGTTCATTTTTCAATTTAGAACCCCACGGAAGTGAATAGAAAAAAGCAAAATACCCCTGTGATACGCCTTACTTTACCTATTTCTAGATAGATTGATGTTCAATGGAGGGAAACTTGCCATTCCTTCTTTCCTTTGAAATTGTACATGTTTTTTATTCTCAACTAATTGTATCCTTTTTGTTCCCATCGAGCTTTCTTGCCTAGTGACTAAGGATTTTCACACTAGTTGTGTCTAGGCTGCTAAGATTTTATCATAAAACACTAACAGAAGTGTTAGAGGGATTCACTTTGATAAGAATCAAAAAGCTAGTTCCCTATACTACCTTCTTTCCCTCCTCTGTTTCTGTCTTTAAGAGGCAGTGCATCCGGCAGGAATCGAACCTACTTTTTTACCCATTGTCTTTCTAGGTTGGTGGGCGCTTTCACCATTCAGCCATGGATGCTTTAGCGAGTGAACTAGGTTTTTAGTGGTATTCCTTCTCGAGCTGTTCTTGATTCAAGCTTTTAGTAACTTGTTATGTTATTTTCATCCAGGTTAGTATCAAAGGCATGAAAGGAGGGCGGGAGGTAAAAATGGACCTCATGGTTATGGAGAACATTTTCTTCCAAAGAACAATATCGAGGGTCTATGATCTGAAGGGTTCAGTGCGTTCACGCTATAATTCAGCTACCTCCAGCCACAACAAAGTACTTTTGGACTCTAATCTCATAGAGGAACAACATACAAAGCCCATATTTGTAGGGAGTAAGGCTAAGCAAAGATTGGAAAGAGCTGTCTGGAATGATACATCAGTTCTTGCGGTATGCAACTCTCCTAACTTACCTAGTCTTTTACTGCCAAATTTTAAACACCCGTATGAACTCTTGAAATACAATATTGTTAGCAGCAATCTTGTTGACCTTAATTTGCCAAGTAAAATACTGACGCTCACAAGTTAGTTTTCATGATATGAGAACCATCATGTGTATCACAGAAAATGGAGCAAGAAGTTTATAGCTTTTGCTAGATTGTAGTAATCAATAGTATTGGGATTTAAACCAACAACTGAGAGGAATAGATAATGCTAAGATTCAAGCAGAATTGGATATCTCCTTCCCTCCCACCTCTGTTCCAAACAAGCCATAGTTGATTTTTCTCTAGATTAAAACGGAGGTCCAAAGACCCAGCTCATATTGAAAGATAGAACAAGTCGAGTACATACCAGTCACCATCCATATTTCTTGTCAAAAGTAGAGCGAAACAAGCTCAAGAAATGTTAGAAACAGAGCTATTATAACCTCTAGGAAGTGATAAAGCAGCAGACAATTCCAGAACTATAGTGATATGCACAATGGTTTTGTCTATTATAGCAGAATCAAGCACTTACGTAGGTTTAGCCTTGTTCTATTTCTTGCCACTATCTCCCTTCTAGCTGACAAAAAAGGTGTTGGTTCCTGGTATAGGGGTGTTCAACAGTTCGAACTCAACCCATGAAAACCGGAAATTGGTGAGCCAGTTCATTTGCCTTTGTTGGAGTCCAACCTGTGCAATCAAGCTAGTAGAATTATAGAACTGTTAGTTTCAGCTGGTTATTCCTGATCTTTCTCCGAATAGCATTTGTTTTCTCCACAAAAACTGGTCACATTTGTTGTTTCTGACACCAGAGTTATTGTAGCAGTAGGTAGTGCCTTATGTCAAACCTAAGAAATATTACGTTTCTAGATCACCTTGCATCATCTTGCCTGCTCATTTTAGAGATCACCTTGCATAATCTTGCCTGCTCATTTTAGAGACACACGTGGTGCTTAATCAATATGATTCATTTTTGCAGTCCTTAGATGTCATGGATTACTCGCTTCTGGTCGGCATTGACGAACAGAAGAACGAGCTTGTGATTGGCATCATCGACTTCCTGCGGCAGTACACTTGGGACAAGCAGCTGGAGACGTGGGTGAAGGCATCGGGCATCCTTGGTGGTCCTAAGAACGAGACACCTACTGTTATTTCACCGGTCCAATACAAAAAGAGGTTCAGAAAAGCGATGTCGAAGTACTTCGTTTCCGTCCCCGACCAGTGGTCCTCTTAAAGAGCTTTCTTAATCTTGTCACCGTGTCAGAAAAAACAGCATAGTTCATCCTCCTTGGTAATTTTTGACCAAGGCGGGGGTGAATCGAGACGGATAGCCATTCTTTGGTTGCTTCTTTTCTCTTTTCCTGATGGCAGAACTGTTGCAGCTTACTTAGCTGTAGGGATTTATCATTGCCCATGTAAATCGTGGTAATCGACGCGGAGTATTTAACGCTGAGATGCACCGCCTTCATTTAACCTGGCTTCTATACCAACAGTTGTACGAGAAAGAGGCCAGATTTTAACATGTAACAGCTCGGTTACTTCTTATGTACATTTGCGTTCTTGCCTCGTATTAGCAGTTGAGAATTTTGTTTTACTGGCATAATGCACGTGTGTTACTATGAAAACCTCAGAAGACAAAATAATTGAAGTTCCACATTTGTCCTAGGTCAAACTTATCTAAGTTTGATCAGGTTTATAGACAAATATGTTGAAACATGCAACGTCAAATCTATATAGTATGAACAATATTTTATGATGAATCCAGTGAAAGTAAATTGGTGTTGTAGATGCTGATATATTTTTCTATAAATTTGGTCTAACCTAAAACAATTTGATTTAGGATGAATGTGGAACTTTATTTACTTTTGGAACAAAGAGGGAGTATTAAAAACGAGCAGTATCCCGCCGATTTGAGATGTGGTTGAAAGACAGACACCACAAGGATGACGATAGGAAGTAGTATGAGCTAAATTGTCGCCTTATATTCACAAACAAGTAATTCAAACTCTACACAACATTGACATGGACTGAAAAGTAAATAAGACAACAGAGACCGATTTTTTACCGGAGTTCGAATATTCAACAATATTCTACTCCACTCTCCGTTGGAGTGCCATGGCTAACTAAGCCCAAGGTGACACCTCTTCTTTGATATACCTTCTTCTTCACTTGAGCTCTCCCAGTAAAGTGGGAGCGCTCTTCCACTACGGATAGTCTTTTCCTCCACCTGAAAGATGGAAAACTCCACAAACACTTCAAAAATTAGCATGATGTTTCATGATCTTCATGAGGCCCTATTTGTTTCTAGGGTTTTTGTGGGGATTACCCTGGTTAAACCCTAAATCCCTACAGATTCCCAAAAGCCCGTTTGTTTCTAGTGTATTTGATCGGTTGTATCCCCACTTTTCCCCAGAATTCTCTAAACTCTAGTGTATTTTCTTCAATACCCAAAACACTACCCATCCCTAGTGGATTGGGGATTAACGTAGATTTGATGGGATTAGGTGAAGCTTGGGGTTTCACCCAATCCCTATGGGGATTATCCCCATTAATCCCCACAAAAACCTTAGAAACAAACATGGCCTGAAGAGATCACCAAGTAACATGCTTCCGGACTCTCACTCAAACTAATCAATGTGTGTAGAGCTCAAACCAATGTACCAAATGCAAAACAAAGCAACTTGGCCTCCTCCCACTCTCTCTATGGAGTGATTGGAGAGGAGAGAAACACTGAGGCCTTGTTTGGTACTAGAGTATTTGAGCGGATTAGTAGGGATATAATCCCCATGGGGATTGGGTAAAACCCCCACCCTCGCCCAATCCTATCAAATCCCCACTTATCCCTAATTGGGGGGAAAAGTGGGGATAAACCCGATCAAATACACTAGAACCCAAACAGAATTCTATGAATAGTGGGGATTTGGGGTTAGACCGGGATAATCCCCACCAGTCCCTAAAAATACACTAGTACCAAACAAGGTCTAAGGAAGTCAACAAATGACCTCTAGACCCAACCACAACCTACCCTCACTTAGATGGGTGATTGGGGGGCCAGAGAGAGATAAACGAAAAACTTTGATACAAAAGCCTTCCTTCCGTGGGAAGAAGATCCCCTTTACAGCCTCGCATAAATTTGCTCTTCACCATTCCTGTCACTAGCCTACACGTAAATCTCCACGAAGTAGGACCTTTAAACCCTAAAAAACTTTTCCACAACACGAATCCACAACTCAGAAACTGCCAAGTGTCCTGGATGCCTATAATTTCCCATAAACCCAAAATTAACAAGTATACTGAACAAATCGGGGGAGGGGGTCATGATTTTGGGGTTTGTAGACCTGTATCTCATCTTTTGATTCCCCAAAGGAATTTTAAGTTGACAACACATAGGCCTTCCACCTCCACGCGACATTGCTCTGTCAAGACTTTCACCCATCATGAAATTTTTCCCACAATTACCTCTAGTAGGAGCCTGTGTCGTTTCTCAGTCCCAATGTGGTTGATTATCTTCTCGAACTAGCTATTGATCATCGCCTTGGTACTCTATTGCTCCATTATCTAGCTAACCAGGAGCGAGCCCCTCCCTGGGGCCGAATTTATCCTTTTGCTCCTCATCAAGCAACCGTTTCCAGTTATTGTTCCACTCCCAAGGGGCAAGTTCTTACATGTTACTCACACCTCCGCCACTTGAAACACCACTTCTCGTTTGACTTGCATGTGTTAAGCATGCCACTAACATTCTTACCGAGCCAAGATCAAATTCTCCGTGAGATTCATAGCTGCATTATATTTCCGAGCCAACATTCATAGCCAAGATCAAATTGGACAAAGCAGATTAAAAATTATATTTCCTTCCAAGGATATTTTGTATTTGTATGTTTCAGTAATTAGCCTGGACTTTGTCATCAGCAGTACAACCAATCCTACCCTAAATCATACAATTATAAGCCTCTTACGCATAAGATCTAGTTTTGAAAATCACGACGCGAGAAAATAGAGTCGAGATTTGAGAAGTGCTTTGGAGCCACGGTTGGATTTGAAGTGTATCGGGCCTAAGAGCACCTCCACCGAGGGGTCCTAAAGGGGCCCCTAAAGGCCCTTTGGGATGCCGGACATAACAACCGGCCACACCGGGGTCCTAAAGCTCTCATCCGGCCCAAATCATTTCCGGCACCGCCAACCGGGCCTCCAACTATGGGGTTGGCTTGGCGGTGTCGGGCACTGTCCGGCCCACGCATCCGACAGGTATGGCCCGCCCGTATTACACACATAGGCGGTTTCTTCCCCGGCTTAATGACGGGCGAAGTAAATGTCGCTACTTTCGCAAGCAACGGCGGCAGGTAGGCGGAAGCAGCATGCAGGCGGCAGAGGCAGCAAATCGACGGGACGGGCCGACCACGCAGTGCATTAACGCAGCGCCAGCTAAGGTGCTAGCCCACGCGCCGACGCCCCTTGGGCGCCAACCCGGTCAATACGTCGTCCCCTTGGGCACCTCGCCGCCGCTCGCCTCGATGATAAAAGGGGCGGTCCGGGCGGATCTGCACCCACATCTCCTCCGCCCGCTCCTCCTCCACTACGAGGTCGGTGGCAGCTGTAGCGGCCCGTACCGGGGAGGTCGCAGCCTCACCATCGACGAGCGCGGAAGTTCCACCGGTATAGCCTCCTCGTGCTGCCAGACTTCCACCTGCCCACAAACTGGAGGATCAGCCGGGAGGGCCTCGCCGTGCCGCTATTGCCCAACAGTGACGACGCTTTCCGCCGCGCCATCCTCGAGCGGCGGGACCAGATGACGGAGGCGGAATGCAACCGTCCCGAGAACCACCCCAATAACGACGCCGCCTAGTGGGAGCGGCTAATGCGGGAGCACGACGCTGTGGTGGCCGCGTACGACCCGCCGCAGCCAGCACGCTGGAGGACGGCGGAGGCGCCACCACGCTAGAATGTGGAGGGCGCACCCGCAGGTGGGAGGCCACCGGCCACACGGTGGCCAGTGCCATCGAGGCATTTTGTCGGACTAACCTATTAACAAGATGCCCAGTGTCAGTTCCTGTTTTGTGATGTTTTGTATTTTAGAAAATCTATTTAAGGAAATATCCTCGGAATTGGACGAAAATTTACGAGAATTATTTTTATGAAGAAATACACGAGGAGTCCAAAGGGCAGCCTAGGGGGCCACCCAAGGGCCAGGGCAGCCTTGGGCCACGGCCCTGGGTCCACCCGTGGGTGGGACCCGCCCCTGCCCCTAGGGCCTCCTCTCGGCCGCCTCTGACGCTATAAATTTCCCTCTGACATAAAAACAGAGGGGCGACCATTCTTTTCCACGATACGTACCCGAGGCCGCCGTCAACAAGAACCCTAATTCGGGAGGGTTCAGGAGGCTCTTCCCGGCACCCTGCCAGAGGGGAGATTGATCCCGAAGGCGTCTTCATCACCATGCCTCCGGGATGATGCGTGAGTAGTCCATCTTGGACTACGGGTCCATGGTAGTAGCTAGATGGTAGTATCTATCACCCTTGCTTAATTGTTTATGATCTTGTGAGCTGCCTAACATGATCAAGATCGATCTATTGTAATGCTACATGTGTGTTTGTTGGGATCCGATGAATTGTGAAGTGATGTTCAGATTGTTCATGATTTAGATTGTCTTATTTATGTTCTTGCATGCTCTCTGATGTTTGAGATTACTTTGGCCAAGTGATTGCTTGTATCTCCAAGAGGGATTTTTTATGCTAGATAGTGAGTTCATGCCTCCTTCGTGCTTGGTCATGAGTGACAGAAACGTCTAAGAACGAGGACGTGTTGTTGCTACTAAGGGTAAAACATTGGTGTTTGTGTCTTCGTGATCATGAATATTGCTTACATTATGTATTGTGCTTGATACGATTTTCTGTTGCTTGCAACTTAATACCGATGGGTGACAAGCTGGATAGCGATCCCTAGGTGGATTATTAGTCATAGATGCAGTTCGATAATGGTCTATGTATGTTTGACGTAATGCCTACATGAATGAACTTGAACTCGTTGTCTTGCTAGATTAAGTTTGTATCACAATTCTATCAATTGCCTAGCTGTAATTTGTTTACCTGTTATGTATGCATCTGTATTTACGAGAGAGAAACCACTAGCGAACCCTTGGCCCCCAGTCCATTTTTCTTCCATTGGTAACAAGCTTGTTTCCTTGCTTTCTGCCATCACTTGCTCGCTGGTCCATTCTCATTTAATTGCTTTTTCCACGATAAGATTTAGGTTTTTTTTTATTTTCCTGCCCCAATCGCTTAGCTATCCTTGTTTCAGCCCTACTTCCTTATCCATCCTCGCCTTTGCCCCACTTGTCTCTTATGAGGCTCCAAAGGCGGCCAAACGGCTGTTTCTGTTGGGTCAACTTCATTTGACCGTTACTTGGCTGAGTTGACAAGTGGGACCGGTTGTTGGGAGACTTCTCTGGTTGGAAACTTGGGATGTTTAGTCCCACCTCGCTAGTTTGGAGGGTGAAGCACCAGTTTATAAGCAGTCTGCGCGCTGTCTTCAATTTAGATGTTTAGCTTGGTGCTCTTCTAAAGTCAAATAGACATCTGAATAATGCTATTTGACCTTAGAAGTGGAAACAAGATTAAACATTTATGTTTAACTTGGCTGTGTTGACATTTATTAAATATTTATCAACTTAGAAATAATTCGTTTTTTAACTACATCGTTCCTTCGTCTGCGCGCTCTGCATGCCTAATGTAGATCATCATAGACATTTATTTTTACTAATAAGACTGAAATTATGAAATTATGATTTGAAATAGAAATTAGCAAATTTAAATATTTTATTAGACTAATACGAGAGTGCAAAAGTTGTTCTTCTTTACAAAAGTACAAAAGTACTTCTTCTGTGACAGTACAAAAGTTGTTCTTCTTTACAGTAGTAGACTAATACGAGAATACTAGTACTAGTAGTACCTAGGGCCTCCGCCTCTTCGCCTAATACTAGTATGAAAACCCAAAACCTAGGGCCTCCACCTCTTCGCCGGCGGTACGTCATAATCATCGGAGTCGTCGGAGTCCTCCTCATTGTCGTTGTTGCCCGCCTCCTCCTCCTCCTCGTCCTCCTAGGCGTCGTCGTCGTCCGCCTCCTCCTCCTCGTCGGAGTAGGGGACGGGGGGCTCCTCCGGCATCTCCTCCTCCTCGTTCGGCTCCTCCAGCTTCGGCCCCTCGTCCTCCTCCTTCTCCTCCACCTCCTCCTCCTCCTCCTCCTCCAGCTCCGACCCCTCGTCTGATTCCGATGGAACCCGCTCTCACTAGTGTGGGCCCTCGTCGTCGGAGTCGTTGCTAGGGACGTTCTCATCACGCCACCAATCACTATCATCATCCGCCATTGCTTTGGTCGGAGGAGGGTGGTTTTTTTGTGACGGTGGGGAGAGAACAACAATGGGGAGAGAACGGCAATTGGTTTTTTTTAGGGGAGAACTGTAATGGGAAACAATCGAGTGCAGCGAGTTGATTGAGGTGAACAATAAATCGCCTGTAGAAGTAGAATCGACGGAGAGATTGCATTTCTCTCCGGCCTCCCGCCTGCGGTTGACAAGACAGGACAGTAGAAGCATCTTGACCATCGTCACGTCACAAGATTATCTTTGTGGTATTTGTTTTGAACATTTTTTTGTGAACCGAATCTTTGGGGTATTGATGTTGCAAACTGTGACACCCCGATCCGGAGATCGAGACATCCCATATATCAGTCCCAGGAGACTGAATATATGACAACTTGATAACAGAACATAACCACTTTATTTAAGGGGTCGGGGACCGACGATAGATTACAAGGGTCTCATTACAAGGCTGCGCCCTAGCGCACACAACAATTTGTACATTATTTATCGAACATGACTTCATCAGAGGGCGTCAGCGGAATGGCGGAAGCGTGTGACAGAGAGGGCCTAACTCCACGAGGCTCTGCCTGGATACTGGATCTAGTTCTCGTATAAGGGGTACTTGGCGACGGGGGTAGGAGGATCTGGCCACATGAAAAGCCAGGTGAGTACATGGAATGTACTCAATCAACTGTAACCAACCATCCTATATGGCATGGCATGGGTCCGGTAGGGTAAAGTGCGAGTCCAAGCTTAACGGTTGGACTTAACTTACCTACTTACCTGTGACGAAAACCGTGGATTATAAGAACGAGTCTCATTCCACACAACAGTATTCTCAACACTTAGGTTCTCAAGCTTGACCAACTTTGGTCCAACTCGAGGCTCAGCTTTTGACCAACTGTGGTCCACCTTTCAGCTCATTCAACTTTAGCCAATTCTGACCACTTAGTGAGTTTGGTTCTCCGTGTTCGACTGGACTGACTCTAGTGTGACTGGACCCAACACCGTTCCTTAGGTAGGAACAATACTAGATTCTAGATTTGACACTCTCTAGAGGTTGCAACTTTTATCCACACGTTGGCGTCTAAGCTTGTACCGCCGGTACCGAAGTACTATACCCATCATGGCAACAGCACAAACCTATTCCCCCGTAGCCGTCCGCTCTACCAAGACACTCCTTGTGTAGCTACCGACTTACCACTCGGGCTAAGTCTTATGACGAAGTGAATCCGGCACGTCCCCAACTCATGGGCAACGCCTAGCTCCAGAACCTTCACAAGGCTAGCACCGACCACAACTATGCAGTAACCGACTAGACTTGCCAAGTGGGTAGCATCAAAAGAGACTTGATAGGCTACTAAGCTACGGTCTGACCATTTTAACGACGCATGGTTGTGCGGGTGGTGTTTGGTGAGTGGCACTATATGACTCAATCTAGTCGACGGAGGGGATTACTCACTTAGCACGATTCATACTTAGTGACCAAACAAGTAACAAACATTAGTCCACAGGTAATAATAATCACATAATAATCTAGCAAAGACGAATAAATTCAACCGGGCGATGGAGGAGATACCTCCGACTAGTGACAGCCACAGGTCAAGTAAAATAAAATAAAATAGCACAATCAACCGGGCGATGGCGGAGATACCTCCGACCAGTGACAGCCACAGGTCCACTACTAGGAAACTAGCTATAGGTGGATCATCATTCTGTGGCGCACCGATTTGCCGTGCGCCACAGAAATTTATCAGTGGCGCACATCAGGTGGTGCGCCACTAATATCTGTGGCGCATTACTGCGCCGTGCACCACTGAATATGGCATTTCTGTGGCGCACTTTGTGCCATGCGCCACAGAAACACGATGGGCCCCACCACCCACGGTTGAACTCGAGGCCCACCACCAATATCTGTGGCGCGTGGATTCTGATGCGCCACAGAAACTAGAATATCTGTGGCGCATGTTTGTGGATGCGCCACAGATATATGCCTTTCTGTGGCGCATCCAGATACATGCGCCACAGATATTGAAGAGATGGACTTATAAGGCCTGCCCCCGCGCGCGCTGCCCTCTCTCTTTCTTCCCCAAATTCTCTCTATTTCGACGACCTCGATCCCCAGCACCACCCCTCGCCGCCGGCAGCCCACCACCTGCACTCGACGGCCTCCCTAGCCACCTGGCACGCCGCCCAAGCCACCACCGCCCCGTCACACCGCCACCCGGCCGCATCGGCGCCGTCGGCACGCGCCCGTGCTCGAGGAGCGCCCGACGGCACGCGCCCGTACGTGCTCGAGGACGACCTGCACCGCCACCCGCACTGGCGCCGCCCACCACGCGCCCGTGCCCCTCCACCATCCCCTCTCCCTCCTCTCCACCATCCCCTCCCCGAGGTACTGCTCCTTTCCTCCCCTCTCCCTCCCCTCCACACCTGCACACAAGGTGTTTGGTCAAATGCCAAACCCAGTTTTCTTACAGAATTTCTATGATTTGTTATTGATTGCTTGCTGCAAGTAGTTGGTAATGCTTCTAGTTGGTGCTAGTGGTGTTAGGAAAATTTTGGAAACCAAAATTTTTTAAGTTTTTTGCTAAGTTAAATATGGTCACTGTTTAAACATGCCTACAAAAATTCCTTCTATTAAGGTTCTCTCCCTCAATGTCATGGTTGTTTGTGCTCCGACCATCGTGTCGTGGAGATGCCGGCCGAAGATGTACATTTTTTATGAAATGATTGCAGGTACCCCGAGAGGCCCTTGAGATTGCCGGAATGTCGATTAACTTCCGTTCCGGCAAATTCGGGTACTCTCCATATATCCTTTTTTTAGCAAAGGTCATGCCGAAATTTTTCGTAAATTTTGGCATGAATTTGCTAAAAAAGGGACATATGGGGTATCTTTATTGTGTTCATATTTCACAGTGATGTTATCTTTATTGTGTTATGCATGCTTTATTTTTGTTTTGTCTTTTTTTCTAAAGCCGATGATTAAAATGTTGTGGCACACTATGTTAATCAGGTAGGTGCTTGCGGACCTTGTGATATGCACAAATAAACATCTTGTGCATACTTTTACTTGGTCCGCTTGCCCCGTACCTGATCAATGTGTGTTCAATCTAAATATGAGGCACAAATCTAAATATGAGGAGCTAGTGAACCTTGTGATATACACAAATAAATATTTTGTGCATCCTACTTGGTTCGCTTGCTCCGTCTCTGAAATGTGTGTCCAATTTAAATATGTATGAGGCACAAATCCGAAATCATTTTGTTTTTTCTTTCTCTTTCCGAATGCCGATGATTAAAAATGTTGTGGCACTATGTGGTAACCCTGAAGGTCTGCCGAGCCTTGTGATATGCACAAGTACAAGTCTTGTGCATCCTACTTGGCTCGGCCGATCCTTCAGGGCTACTAATAATTGTGTGTCCGAACTAAGTATGAGGCGCAAAATCTAAGTCATTTTTATTTTGTTTTGTCTGTTTCTTCGAAAGCCGATGATTAAAATGTTGTGGCACTAAGTTGTAAGCCTGCAGGTCTTGTGAGCCTTGTGATATGCACAAGTACCAAGACTTGTGCATCATACTTGGCTCACAAGATCCTGCAGGTCTACTTGAGTGTCCGACCTAAGTATGAGGCGCAAAATCTAAGTCATTTTTATTTTGTTTTGTTTTTTTCTTCTAAGCCGATGATTAAAATGTTGTGACACTAGGCATTTTAGCCTCCCTGCAGCGAACGGCACACAACGAGCGTCTACCTTTGTCACCGAACCCAATGGCTGGATTTAGCCTACCTGCTGGCATGTTCCCTGGCATTATTGTTTTGTCTTTGTTCACCGGCCAGCCATTGGATCCACCTCCTGTAGGTCGGTGAATAAAGACAAAACAACGATGCTGTTGGAAACACAAGCCCTCAGGTAGGTTGAATCCAGCCACTGGATTTTGGTGACACAATGATGAATTGCCGAGGATCCTGCAGGTCTTCTTGTGTGTCCGACCTAAGTATGAGGCGCAAATTTAAGTCATTTTTATTTTGTTTTGTCTTTTTCTTCTAAGCCGATAATGTGTGTCCAATCTATGTATGAGGCATAAACTCGAATCTTTTTGTTTCTTCTCTATGAATTGACAAAGCCGATGATTTAAACTATGCCACGGTAAAGGCAAGGAGAGTGTCTACAATGCCTTGTAGTATATACAATTGGAGTGTTTATATTAATACATGGTCTTGTACACACTCTTTTTGCCTTGTTTTGCACGGCAATGATATATGAGGCTTTCCATTGTTAACTTCTCGCATTTCGTAAATTTTAATATTACTTTTGTAATAAAATTTTGACTTAAGCATTTTTTACTTAGGTGTTCTCGGTGACGATGTCCATGTTGGACCAGAGGGGCGATGTGCAGGACTGGGCTCCACCGGGCTGGCACTGGGAGGTGCTACCTTCCGGGACGCGCAGCTTGGTGAGGAATCCGGGTGACGTCGTCGACCCTGATCTTCTGTGGTGGCAGTCGTGTGGGCCACGCTCGGTGCAGAGGGAGCCGGCCCCCGAGGAGGAGGTACGTCGCCGTATTAGGGAGGAGGACGAGCACGTCCGTCGATACATGTATCTGCTGGTTAGGCAGTATGATGGTAGGTGGTCGTTTCTTCAGAGGGTTCCTGCTCACGTGAGCTATGACCCTGTGAGGGTTCCTTATCTTTGGATGCGTAGCGCCGCCGTCGACTCAGTACAGGTCGATGAATCAGAAGGTTCATGTTGAAATTAGCTAAGCTTCATGTATTAGCTACTGGATATGTAATAATATGATCGATGAACTATGATTGTGATCAACTTTGTGTAATAATATGATCGATGAACTATGATTGGAAATTATGTATTTGTATTGGTTTATCAAATATTTCTCTCTATATAATATTGGAATATGAATTTCCTGTAATGTGATATATCTGTATTTTCTATAATATACTAGTTTTTTTTTCCTGTAATGATATATCTGTATTTTCTATAATATACCAGTATTTGTACGGCAGCAGAAAAATGAAAATACGTATAATATATTCTGTGGCGCACCGTTCGTGGTTTCTGTGGCGCATGCATTTCTGTGGCGCACGGGAGAAACATGCGCCACAGAAATATTTCTGTGGCGCACCCAGAAAGGTGCGCCACAGAAATATATTTTAGTGGCGAGACTTCTGTGGCGCATCCTTCTGTTTCGAGGATGCGCCACAGAAAGTCCTAAAAGGTGCGCCACTAATGACCATTTCCCTAGTAGTGGTCGAGTAAAAGAAATAAAAAAGCACAATTGGTTAGTGTCAACCGGGCGATGGCGGAGATACCTCCGACCAGTGACAGCCACAGATCGACTACAAAAGTTAGTGGAGGCATCCACGTGATCCCGTTCCACCATTCCATTGACTATGGCGGTTCTCCCAGTCCATCGTCGCCGGAATGGGGAGTGGTGCATGGTACCGTCCAACGCACGCCACAACTCTACAGAAAAGTAGCCGCTTCAATCCACTTGGACAGGACCCAACGTGTATTTAGACGGGGTACCGGAACTCAACCCACGGGACTTGGGTTTATCATATTACAAGAAATAAATAACAATAGTAGTTCACATGAAATAATAGACATGAAATATGGCATGTGAGATGCAACTAACGCGCAAGCGGGCAACAAATATCGCAAACAAGGCATAGACAACTTGGAGACAGATGGTTGGGGGCTGATGGCTTGCCTTCAAGAACAGGTTCAACTTCCACTTCAAATGTAGGGTTTGAATCTATTAAAGAAATTTAAAAACATGGTAAAAAACATCCACAAAGCATTCCAAGGTTCAGTGGGCAAATGAACTTCAAATCAATTGAAACCAGTGGCATTGGATAGATGTTTTCAAAACAAAGCCATTGCAAAAAGATTCATATTTTTTGATCATTTTTGAGAGAGTTATGACCTTTCAAAGTCAACCCTAAAATCCGCCTTTTCAAAAACAGAAACCAAATAAAATAAAACGTTTCAAAACAAGTTTAAAAGTCTGACGGCGGGGCCCACTGGTCAGTGGTTGCTGGGCCAAACCGGTACGCGGGTGGAAAAAAGAAAAATAAACAGGGGCGGGGGGGGGGGGGGGGGGGGTGGCCGTCCCCGGCGAGCTCATCGGTGAGACCTCCCGGCGGCCGCGGTGACAGGGACATGAGAGAGAGGGTTCCGGGAGGCGGTAGGAAGCCCTTCGGCGTGCTCACAGATGAAAGTGCATGGTTGCTCCCATGCATGGTTTTGGTAATTAATGACAATCTCTATGGACTAATATTTGCATTGAGCTATATTTGTAGCTGTCCATTAGCTTGCTTGTCTCCATTTGTTGGAGTCAAGGGCTTGCTTGTATCCATGTGTTGGAGTCAAGGTCTTGCTTGTTCTCCATTTGTTGGAATCAAGGTTAAGGGAAGAAGATCATTTGTTGATCAAGGCCAAGGTGTTCGTCATCAAGATAAAGGCCAAGTGAAGATATGCCGAAGAGGTGCTTCAATGGGGGAGCCATGTGAATCGGGTTGAAGATCGTCTTCATCGACCTCAAGTGGTTTAAGTGCAAGGAAAAGGTATGATCTTGATAGGGTTTTTATTTTTACCGGTCTCATGATGTTTAGTGAGAGACCGTATTATAGGATAGATAACCGTACTATCAAGAGGGGCTCTCGAACGAGTAGCTTGATCGTATCGTTCGTGGAGAGCTCAACCCTTTGCATACTTGCATCCTTGAGATCATCTTCATTGGTTCTTATTTGTCTCATATCGTGGTGTGGTCTTGGTGCTTGTCGTGCTTGTCATGACAAGGCTAAGATCACCGAAAACGGTTTGCATATGCGTCTTCATTTGCGTTTTCGGTATTGGAGATTTTGCCGGTTCATCCGCTTGGAAGGTTTCACCTTTCCAACCCTTTGCAAAATCTCCTTTACTTGGTTGCCTTTTTCAAAGGTTGCATTTGTTGTCCCTTTTCCAACAAAATTGGTTTTGCTTCATTCGGACTTCAATTGCAAAAGAAACGGTTTTTCGGTTTGCGAAAAAGAGCTTTTAAACTTTCCCCATTTGGTTTTATAATATTTTGATTGGACCATGATGTTTCTCTGCATATTTTTTTTGTGCTCATTGTGACGATTCCAACGAGTCCAAGATTATCGAAAACGGAGTTCATATGCAAAAGTTATGGTGCTTTGGATTTGCTATTTGGATCTGGCCCGGAGTGTGTCCGGAATCTCCGGCCTGGCCGGAATCTCCGGCCCTCTGGACCGGAATCTCCGGTCTCCTGTTTTTCGCTGCCGAATTGATGTTGTTGCGGTGCGGTACTGGACTGGGGTCCGGAGATACCCCGGAGATGGTCCGGAGTCTCCGGCCCAAGGGACCCGGAATCTCCGGCCCCAGGTTTTTCTCAGCTCTTTGCCTCTTTGTGGGGCGGTACTGGATAGGGGTCCGGAGGGACACCGGAGGTTGTCCAGAGTCTCCGGCCCTCTTGGCCGGAATGTCCGGCCCAGGCCGGAGTCTCCGGCCCACTTACACCGGAGTCTCCGGCCTGGAAAGGCTGTAACGGCTAGTTTTTGGGGGAGGCTATAAAAATCCTCCTTCATCCCCAAAACCTTGCTGCTGGTTCTTGCTCACTTGCTTACCTCTCTCCTCCATTGTTGCTAACCTTGTGAGCTTGATTCCTCTCAATCCCTCCAATGATTCTTGCCCAAACTTAGGGATTCAAAAGAGAAGATCTAGATCTACCTTTCCACCTATCAAAATCTCCTCTAAGTGAGGGGAACCTAGTGGATCTAGTTCTTGGAGTTCTTTTGTGGTTCTCCCCCTTGTTCTTCCTCTCTTATTCCCCCAAAGCATTTGTTGCTTGGTTGGAATTTGAGAGTGAAGGATTTGACCACTTTGTGTGTTCTTGCCTTTTGCATTTGTTGCATCGGGTTGCTCTCCCCACGAAGATTCGTGGAAAGTGAAGGTTGAAGAGCTTGTTACTCTTGGGTGCATTGTGTTCCCAAGGGCTTGTTGCCTCTTGGGTGCATTGTGTACCCTAGACGGTTGGAGGTGCCGCGAAGTCTTCGAGTTGTGAAGCTTCGGCACGTTTTGGGAGCCCCCAATTGAGTTGTGGGTGTGTGCCCCAAGAGAAGTTGTAAAGGGCTCCGAAATCCGCCTCGAAGGATTCCGATAGTGGAAGGTGAACCAATCCCTTGGGTGAGGTTCATTGGAGAATAGGGTGAGGCCTTTGTGGCATCTTGAGTAGGCCTCTTGTGGTGAGCTCACACCCCTCCAACGAGACGTACTCCCTTAACAAGGAGGAACTCGGGAATACTTCCTCGTCTCCGCGTGCCTCGGTTATTTCTATACCCGAGCTTTTACTTATGCACTTTACATTGTGATAGCCTTCGTGCTTGAAGTTCATATCTTGCTATCACCTTGTTGCTTGCCTTGTTTAGCATAAGTTGTTGGTGCACTTTAGGTAAACCTAGAATTTTAGGTTGTTGGCCTGTTAATTTAAACACCTAGTTTTATTCCGCAATTATCAAGCCCCTAAATAGAAAAAGTTTGAATCGCCTATTCACCCCCTATAGGCGACATCGGGACATCGTTTGTTCTTTCTACAGACGGCGGGGTGGGCTTGGGTGACGGTGACGTCATCGGACACGGCGATGCCACAATTCTCCCCGGCGAGGGCGTCTACGGGTTCACGGCATCGTGGGGAGGCTAGGGGAAGGTTTAATTTGATGGAGGGGGGTCTAAGGGCGAGGAAATCGGCCGAAGCCCGAGCTGCTAGGGAGAGCTCGTCGGCGGCGATTGGGGCGGCTCGGGGCGCAATGGAGAGAGGGGAGGGCTACTGGAGGGAGAGGGAGGGGTGTGTGGCTTGGTGGCTGCTCCCGGGGGTCCTTTTATAGCCCTCCGAGGTGGGGGTCCGGACGGGGCTCGTGACAAGGTGGCGGGACGGGAGTGCCGGGGCGGAGGGAGACGACGGACTTTGCGTCGTCGGTGTAGTGGCAGGGGGGAGCTGGTCGACGGAAATCACACGCTTGTGGATAGGGACGGCCGGGGCTGGGCACTGGTGCGGGAGGGTGGGGTGTCCAGCCACAGAGGCGAGACGGCGGGCATCTCGTCGATGGTGTAGCAGGGGCGCGTCGCCGAGCGGTCGCCCTGCTAGCTGGACGACGGAAAAAGCGCGTCCGCGGATAAGCTCGGGCGGGGATGCTGGCCACTAGCGAGGGTGTCCCGCGGTGGCCCTGTGCGCGCGGCGCGTCGCCTAGCGGCGGACGGCGCACGGGAGGAAGGAGGCGGCGTGTGGCTCATGGGGGGGGGGGGGGTCCGGGCAGAGGAGGGTAACAGGCTGGCGAAGAACGGGACGGGGAGGGGCAGAACGGCGTCGACCATACAGTGGCGGCGCCGTCGGGCACGGTCACGCCCGTGGTGACCACGCCACAGAGCATGCCATGACCGGCATGGTGATGCCATTTGCACCACAGGGCTCAAAACGAAAAACCAACCGCGTCACTAGGTGCAGAAACAAAAGAACTACCATAGTCTAGTTATGAGCTTTGGCTGGTTTGCAACTCGGGTTAAGCAAAAATTTCGTCGAAACCTCTGGTCAAAAATGAAAAACATGTTTTGGGATTTTAAAAAAATGGGATTGAGGCAGGAAAATTTCCTGAGATAGGCAATGGTCACTAGCACCTAGTTTGGGGGTTTTTACAATTTTAGGAAAAAGGTTTATTAGGCTTTCAAAAATACTAAAGTTTTGGCAGAAAGTAAACTAGAGAAAAGCTCCAAAATTTTCTTAGCAAGGTGTGGGATATTTTTGCATATTTGGGTTACATATTGGTTAGGGGTTCTCCCTGAATTTTCGGAGAATTTTTGAAGATGGTCTTGACATACTCCTTTGGAAAGCTAGGGTTTTGGGGTTTTTGGCAGAAAACAAATCAGGGAAAATATCAAATCTTTTCTTAACAAGTCACCCAATATTTTTGCATCAATAGGTTAGTACAACAAAATGCATAAAAATGATGTAATATGATAGTAAAACACATGTGAAAACATCACAAAACTAGCATGGACCAATTAAAAATTATAGATACATTTGACACGTATCAACATCCCAAGCTTAACTTCTACTCGTCCTCGAGTAGGTAAGTGATAACAAAATAATTTTTGATGAGACATGCAACCAATACAATTATGATCAAGATAGTAATGTACAACACATGATGTGAATAAGGAGATCCAAAACAATTGTCTATAGTTGATAGCAAGAAAGCAATGAATAACCAAGTTGAATCATTCAAGCAAAACCTTTCATAAATAGTACGTTAAAGACATGAAAGCAATATTATCCACATATTTGATCAATTCACATAGGTAACAATTCCATGACAAAAGTGTTTGAGAATCAAAACAAAGAAGATGTAAGTTTTAGCGAAAAACCACAACTCCCAGCGGTAAAGTCAATATAAAGATTCATGTTTAATCTGACAATGCAATATGATCAATGATACCCAGGGTCAATGCTAGATGTTTGCTTTGGTGGAGATAGAAGGAGGAGGAAAACTGACTCAGCATTAAAAGTAAAAGAAAGGCCCTTCGTAGAGGGAAGCAGGGATTAGTCATGTGCTAGAGCTTTTTATTTTTAATGAAACAGAAGTAAATCAATTTTGAGACATGCGTACTTTTGTCAACGACTTCACAACAGAGAAGCTATCTAGTCCCCATAACAAGCAAGGCTTTTAGACTTGTGAGAGCAACAGGTTTTTAGAGGAGCGAGTACGCTCCTATTTCTCCTTGGTTTCACCACTGTCCAATGTTTTGAGCTGATTTCTCAGATTTTAATTGCACGGAGGAGAATGGTGAGTTATATTTTATATTTTTTGCTTAAGCTGCTCTTGGGTTGATTCAAGTGAAGACGTAATCCATCGACACCGGGTGAAAAAGGGGGGAAATGACCTTGCTCGTCACGAGTTATATCTATCTCTCCACTGCTCCCTCATTAGCTTAAAAACAGAGGCACAAAAAAAAGGAGTATTTTGAATTTTTAAAGATAGCACATGATAAATTTACTTGGAATGGCAGGAAATACCATGCATAGGTAGATATGGTAGACTCAGCTGGCAAGATAGTTTGGCTTTGGGATTTGGATGCACGCATGAACCATACACTCAGTACGAATTTTTGGGCTTAGCAAAGAAGGTATTTGAAGCAAACATCTAAAATTAACTGGTAACAGAGTAGCATAAGACATTTATCAATCATAACCATAAAAGCTCCACACCGTCTCCAATGTTGACCAAACAATTCTTTTGATGGAAAGATTAGCTTAAAGAATTAACAATTACGAAACACCATACAGTTTCAAGTTTTTAACAGTATTTCTTTACTAATCAATTCCACTCAAATAACCAGCAAGTTTATGCATTCATCCTAATATCTCCAAACAAATGAGAAGTATCAAGTATCCACACAATGATCTACAATACTATGCAGACTTTTCATTTCATTCCAATATCACATGAATGCATTTTGTCCCTTTGACAATTCAAGCAATTTACCAATAACAACTCTCCAACAAATATAAGTGAAGAATATGAGAGTTTAACAACAACTACTAGCAGCCCTAAATAATATAAAAGCTAAAAGCGAGAGCTTACTAGCAAACAAACAGTAGCTAAGAATACTGAACAAAATATAAGCGAAACACAGGAGTATTCAAACGAAAAAGCGGAGCGTGTCTCTCTCCCACACAAACAAATCAAGGATCCAACATGCATATGACCAACAAACAAACAAACAAAACTGAAAGTAAAAAGATGCTGATGCATGTAAAATGCATACATAAACTTTGCATTATAATTCTCATATTTCAATCATATTTGCATCATATAAGGGTTATATCACTGTTTTATAATGATTTTGGGGATAATTCACAGTTTCCCCATTTATTTGGAATTAACCCTGCACTGGCAGAAAACCCTATTTTCTATATTTTGATGTTTCAGGGACCCAAACAACGTCCAAATGAGCTGAAAATTTACGGGGATCATTATTTTGGAAGGAGGAAGACCTAGGAGCGAAAGAAGCAAGCGAACGGAGGCCAGAGGGCCAAAAGGGGGTGCCCCACACGGCCTGGTACTGTAGCCATGTGGGCCCACCTATTTTAGCCCTCGTGGCCCCGTTTACATCGATCCTTCGCCCAGAAGCTTCCTCGTGACCTAAAAATGACTATAAAAATAGTCCCCCGACGTTTTCCAGAGGGAGGCGGCGGAGAAACACAAAACCAGAAACAGAGAGATAGAAGGCTGCCGCCGGAGAAGATCGAAGGGGGGGGGGGGGGAAACGCCGCCGGAACCACCTCCGGAGGTCTTCTCCATCCCCCTCCGGAGTCTCCATCAACACCACCGCCAAGACCAGCACCATCTCCATCACCATCTTCATCACCATCTTCGTGATCCACTTCATCCCCCTCATAGTTTGAGATTGGTTGATCCCTAGCCATTGTCTAAGTGCTATTTTACATGTTTGTGAATTGCTACTTGTCATTGTTTTGTGGGGAGATCATAGTTTCAGATTGTGTTGTATCACTTGTACCACTGAATCATATCATGTCTTGGCATTGTGAGTAGTTCTCTCATGTTCCTGGGGGCATAGGATGAATTGGCAATGATTTTTATATAACATGTGTTGGTATCTTGTCTTGTTTTTATCTTTGATGTAATTCTATGATGGTGTTGTGCGAACGTCGACTGCATATCAGTTCACCTATATGGGCTCATAGGAGAACACTATGATGTAATGAATTGAGGAGGTCTTAGGGGGACATGTAAACTCGAGACCAAGTTATGAAGTTACTTTATGGGGTATTAGTATCGGGGACCTTAAAGATTAATGCTATGGTGGGACTTTATGTCTTAATAACTCTTGTGTAGTCATTTACTTGGCACCTTGATCCATCATAAGAGGTGTAGTTTATTTATTAGCTATTCCTAATTATGGCTCCATCCAAAGAAGATTAAAACTTGACAACATGTTTACCTTGTTGTTCTAGAAATATTTATGCCATGAAGTCTAATTAGCCCTTGGGAACTCTCTCCACCTATAAGAAACACACACTTGAGCTTGTCCTCTTGCTGCATAGAGGATTGGGCTTTCTCTCTTTGAGAGCTTTCACTTGTCATATTGCATTTTCAGCATTTTCTTTATTGCAAACTCTACATCAAAAAACCAAAAACACTTGCATCATTTAATCATTTTAGTTTGTCTAGTGCATAGATAGTAAGGGAAGTGACACTCTTATTTGAGAGGATAAATACTTATACCTTCTACTCCTCGTGGGATCGACACTATACTTACACATCGAAGACTTCAACGATCCCCTATACTTGTGGGTATCAGATGCTCCAACTATAGCACATAATATGTAAAGTGATAAAAACTTAGTTCAACGAAGACGGCCTCATGATAGTCGATGAAGAGGAGGGGATGCCTTGGTCATACCCAAGCTTTAACGCTTGATGGTTCTTGATATTCAGAGGGGGTGCCATGGGGGCATCCCCAAGCTTGAGCTCTGATCCATTTTCAATTTTTTCATTATCCTCTCCTTTGGAACTTAAAAACTCTCTTCACACAAAATTTCTCATAAACTGATTAGAGGGTTAGTGCTCATAAATTAAAATGCACATGTGTTCAACTTAAGACAAATTGAAAATAGCTTTATTGGGCATTAGCTACTATTTACTAAGCCTAAATGTGGCACTCCTCCTCAAGAGTATCACATTTGACGATAGTAAAGAGACGAATACAAAATAAAAACAGAATCTGTCAAAAAACTGAACAGTCTGTAAATATTGAATTTTGCGAGGCATTTCTATAGCTCAAATCAGAAAACTCAAAACTAACTTAAGATAGATAAAAGTATCAGGCTTGCTGTCTAAAAATATCAGAAAAATATAAAGTACAGGGAATTTCTGAATTTTCAAACAGTGAAGGAAAAAAATCTGTTTCTGGACAGCAAAACAATACCTCACACTTTCGATGCATTAGAGGCTAAACTTGGCACAAAAAACCAAAACAAAAAGATACAATGAAGTTGATATAGGCAACAACTTCATGACTTAAATAAAAGCAAAAAAAAACTGAAAGTAAAAGATGAGTTGTCTCCCAACAAGCGCTTTTCTTTTAAGCCTTTTAGCTAGGCATGATAATTTTAATGATGCTCTCATAAGAATAAGAGTTGAAACATAAAAGAGAGCATAAAGAAGCAATTACCAAACACATTTAAGTCTAACTCTCTTTCTATGCATAGGCATCTTGTAAGAAAATAAATCATTGGAGCATAAAGCATTAAGCATAGGAAGGCAAAGCAAGTGCAACATTAAAACCTTCAACATAAAGAGCGGAAACTTCATAAGATGAAAATTTATATAACCACGCTTCCCTCTCTCATAATAACTTTCAGTAGAATCATAAGAAAAATCAATAACATAACCATCACATAAAGCATTTTTCTCATGATCCACATGCATAAAAGTATTACTACTCTCCACATAAGCAAAATCCTTCTCATTAATAATAGTGGGAGTAAAACTATCATAGCCATCTGATGGCCTTGAACTTAGCTTAGGTTGAGACTCCAAGCGCAGAGTGTGTAGTATAGGAAAGATGGTTTCCCCACGAGGGGTGACTCGAGGGTTTAATATCGAACTCTTGGGGAATCAGTAGTGAAAGATTTATCTTCTTATCCTTCTCTTGAAAACCTACGAAACAAAGTAAATTGTTTTGTGCCCTCAACCTCACCAAGTGGTTGTCAAGCACAAGGTGTGAGAATGATATGAAAATATAACAAATGCAAAACAAGAAATAAATATGCAATGATGATAATTAAATGTGCAAGGATGATGGAAACAATGATGGATGATATTTTTGGGTTTTGTATTGTGAATGCAAGACATAAAAGTATTTTTGTATTTTCGGATTTTTAAATGGCAGAAAATGGAAAATGCTTATAAGTTGTTGGAAAGGTGTTTCTTATGATTAAAAATGGACTGGGGTTCATGGTTTCACAAATGCACTCTCTCTTTATTAAAGTGGTAGATAATGGATCACTAGAATTGACATATGAGATTGCAACAAAAAGGTTTCATGACAAGTTACTAATTATATGGGCATCACGTCCTAACATAGAGATCTTTTGTTTATTAATCTCTCTTATACTCCATAGAGATGTGAACTAAATCTTAGCACCTCAGTAATTAAGATAAATCAGAGTATAGCTTTAAGTCTTATGACATGAAGTTAAAATAAGAACATGCTAGATCTAGTCATGGAGAAGTGGCAATGGTCACACCCACACCTCCGGTAGCATGGTATTTTTATTTATCCCTAGTGAGGCAACAAAGTAAGGTAAAAATACCCAAGTGAATCGCGGAACTTCTCTCACTTTCACCGCACTAGCCACCCCCTCATTACTCCAACCAATGCACACGTTCCCCCACACACGCTCTCATAAACATGCTTGGTCAAAACAAGTAGACAAGAACGGGGTACATAATATGCATCTACTTTCATAACTGAAACAAAACAATTGCAATCTTAAACATATATTAACTCATAAAGAGATCCACCACAAAGGTATTACATAGATGACCGTAATCATGTTCGGCAGCTCATACGGTGCTAATTAGTGAAGCTCAAGAGAGAGGAGAGATACATAAGTTACTTCCACAAACCCATAGTCCAGGGGTGGACTACTCCCTCTTCATCATGGAGACGGTGGAGATGTCGTTGGGGGAGATGGAGACCATGCCGGCAGCGCTCTGCCCGAGTTTTCCCCCTCCAATCTGCAGCTCCTGATCTCTGTTTTGGTGTTTCTGTGTTTACGGCGACCCCCCTCCGAAGGGCGTCGGGGACTATTTTTATAGTCGGTTTTAGGTCAAGATGAAGGTTCTGGATAAAAGATCGACGACGAAGGAGCCTCGAGGCCCCAGATGGTGGGTCCCATGTGGCCAAGGAATCTGGCCGCGTGGGCCACCCTCTTCTGGTCCCCGGGCCTCCGTTTGTTCCTTTCCTTCGCTCATACGCTTTGTTCCTTCCAAAAACTGATGCTCGTAAAATTTCAGGTCATTTGGACGTCGTTTGGGTCCCTGAAACATCAAAATATAGAAAATAGGGTTTTCTGCCAGTGCAGGGTTAATTCCAGAAAAATAGGAAAACTGTGAAATCTTCGCAAAAATCATTATAAAACAATGATATAACCCTTATATGATGCAAATATAATTGAAATATGAGTATTATAATGCAAAGTTCATGTATGCATTTTTCATGCATCACCATCATTGTAATCATCATAAATAGGAGGCATATCATAATCATAATAAACTTTTTCCTCAATAGTAGGTGGACTGAAAATATCACATTCATCATTATAATCATCATATATAGGAGGCATAGTATCATCAAAGCAAATTTCCTCCTTCAAGCTTGGGGGACTAAAAATGTCATATTCATCAAAACCAGCATCCCCAAGCTTGCAATTTTCCATAGCATTAGCAACAATGGCATTCAAAGAAATCATACTAATAACATTGCTACTAGCATGATTGTTATGCAAATAAAGTTCCATAGGTTTTTTAATTTTCTCTTCAAAAGCATCATGACCAATTTCAAGATAAATTTTATAAAGCTCTCTAATTTTTGTTGTTGTTTTCCATTACACCGAACTAGTGAAATAAAAACAAGAAGCACACCTTAAAGTTCGTATTCCACATCTATGGACACTTCATGCTGTCACTATCCGCATCCAAAGATAGTACTAACAAACACCACAACCTATTTCTTGAATAGTATCTTTCTTCAATAACACAAGCATTAAGAAACCTCATGATCTATTCAATCCAACAATAATAAAGAACAAACTCATGACGAAGATCTCTCTAATCTTGATGCATAGAGTCACACACGGCACCCACACTGTCACCGAGGTACCGTGATCACAACGATGACTCCGCAAATTATACTAGATAACACCACTTGCGCAACATCATATCCATTACATATAGGGAAACATCATGTATTCAACTATACTAACAAAGCTCATGATCACAACAAAGATCACATCATGGGAGAGAGAAATAACCACATAGCTACTTGTATAAGCCTCAGCCCCGGTGGAGACTACTCACGCATGGCCATGGTGAGTAGGAGCTTGATGGAGAGGTGCAGCCCGGAGGGGAGATGGCGGCCCGGCGGCGGCGGCCCTTGCCCCCCCCCCCCTTCAAGCTTGGAGATGGTGCTGGTATAGAGGAGGGTTTCCACCTCACGGCGGCTGCCTTGGAGAAGGAAAATTCGTGGTGCACTTTGACCTAGGTTTTCTCTCTTTATATAGATTCCCGAATTCCCGTCATCAGATTTTTGGGTTTCAGTAAAACGGGGATATCTCGGCCGTACGGACTCGGATTGGGTCGAATTTTATGTCTAGATCGATTGGCGGAAAATTCCCCACAACTTTCGCGACCAAGCTTTTTTATTTGACGTTGTCTTCGGATCGATACGGGGACATCTTCAAAAATAGTTCTCAGACAGATTTCAGGAAAGTCCCATTCGACTCCAACAAGGTTTCCTTTTTACACTCTTGTTAATATCTAAGTAATTCCTACACATCAAAGTGTAAAACTAGAAGATTATGCACTTTTGCCACTATTAATAGATTAGTCCAATAAATCCATAAAATGATATAAAACATAACAAACACATGTGTCATTTGATATAAAACAAGCATGGAACATAAAAAATTATAGATACGTTTGACACGTATCACTCATCTGGTTTGATGCTGCTGGCCGCTCTGTTGCAATCGTCTGCTCCTTCTTTGTTTCTTCAAAATCGAACAAAGACTTGAAATCCTTGAAACTTTTGAAAACGAATCAATATGCATCAAAGCAAAAATTGTGGGTTTAGATTCTGTTCATGAGTGAGGCTTCCGATTCTCGGGCATAGCCCGATCCGTCCTCAGCCCCCGGGTCATTACAGAGCCAAAACAAGACCCAAAAAAGACCAACCAGAAAGGGCAAAGGTTCGATTGCGAAAGCCAAATGGTGAATAAAGAAAAGATATTTTCTTTACTCACAGAAAGATATTTGGGGGAAAACCCCCAGGGTACAGCGGTTTAAACACGAGACCATCCCGGACACACTTGCTCATTTGCCTATGCAATTTCGGCACCAATGTTGTTTTCCATCTTTTGATGGTGTTAGGCACTCCAGCGCTTGACACGTGGGGCCATCCTGGACACGCTTGCGGCCTAAATGGTGCGATTTCGGCACCTTACGTCATAGGGCGGTCGGGCACCTTATGGGTAGTACTTCTGGAGGTGATATCGATGAAGATGCTCAATGTTCCATGAGTTCTTCATCGGCATTCCCTCCTTTGTCTCCAGGCAGACTACGCCCGGCCTGAGGACTCGTACCACCCAGTAAGGGCCTTCCCAGGGTGAGGAGAACTTGTTCATCCCCGTGGTTTTCTGCTTGCGTCGGAGTACCCAGTCCCCTTCTTCCAACTCCCGAGGATGAACTCGCCTGTTGTGGCGCCGAAGACCCTACTGGTACCACGCACCTCACGGCTGCTTGGCAGCGAATCTCTTCCAGAAAATTGACATCATCGACCCTGGCCTCGTGCTGAGTGGTCTCGTCCTAGCTACGGGTTCAAGGAGAACCGTACTTGAGCTCAGTCGGCAGCACCGCTTCCACTCCATATACTAGGTTAAAGGGTGTTTCCCCGGTTGCCCGGCTCGGCGTGGTGCGCAACGACCATATGTAGCGACCTTGCCTTTTTAAAAATGGCCAAGATCCCTGTGTTCTGTGCTAGTCCCTGGATCGAATAGCTACCACCACAGTTTAAGATGTAATATCATGCAAATGCGTCAAATATCTATTACATCGAAGATCCAGAAAAGTAAAACATTACAAGTTGCATAGCACAAGGCTAGCATAATACAAGTTCAGCAGCGTAAATCATATAATAGCATGGAGCCCTCATCATCTTCATGTGCCACAGGCAGACATGTTGGTTGCAGACTCGAAACCTACAGCGTTCCTTACTCATCGTCAAACGAACCTGCAACGATAAAAGCGTTGCAGCCAAAAATTGGTCAGAACCATTTGATTGGATCTGGCAAATGATACTTGCGGACTCATAAAGGCAAACTGCTAACATCTACATGCATATCTGGCTGGAGTTCAGGGCTATTTGCGTAAAGCCAACTTTATCCTATTCTTTAAAAATCATTTTCTTTTCCATTTATTATGAGATGAACATGGCATATCATCTAGTGCTCAATCTCCCTTGTACTCATAAAAACAATATCCTTTTAATAATTTGAGATAAGTGGGAAACTTCCAACTTCTTCAAGTCCAGTCGCTCCAAGTTTTCTCCTCCTGTCCAGGAGCTCAAAGTTGTCCACCAGTAGTGTCATGGCTAAGGAATTCCACAGGATGTGAGCATATCAATAGGTCAGGTCATCGACCACCTACTAGGTCGCTCACAAGAAGACCTAACGTGAACATATCAGTAGGTCAGGCACTCAGCCCCCCACTATGCCACTTATCGCAAGTCTAAGGTGAACATATCAATAGATCAGGCATCCAGCCACTACTATCTCACTCGCCGCACTCTAAAGTGAACATATCAATAGATCAGGCATCCAGCCACTACTATGTCACTCGCCGTAAAGTCTAATATGAACATATCAGTAGATCAGGCGTCCAGCCACCACTACTATGTCACTTGTCGTATAACGTGAACATATCAATAGGTCAGGCACTCATCCACCTACATATGTCGCACGTCATAAATTCTAATTGTACACATCAATAGTTCAGGCTTTTAGCCACCTACTTATGTCACTCGACACATATCAACAGGTCAGGTCATATACCACCTGCATTACCACTTGCAAAAAAATCTAACCCAATCCATTCATGCAATCCATGAAACATTTGTTGCTTTCACAAACAAAATATGACATCGGCTACAACAACCTTTTGAAATAGTATCCACATCGTCTACAAGCATGGCTAAGCAATTTGCTTCTACACTGGTTTCTACTAACTTAGTCAAGATACATATGGCTATCCTAACTGGGTTTGCATAGCATAGTAATATAGTAGTACACCTATCATGCATACTACTAAAAACACTAAATGCAATAGGCACAAATTAATAGGACATTTATGCTGGAGTATCACTTGCCTTTTTAGGATTCGTCGTTGCTCACACACTCTTGCAAAGTAACAAGAGTCACACTCCGGCCAATCTATCGTAGATAAACGAAACACAACATAAACAACAGGACAAGACAAACAATTTATGCAACAATAAAGATGCTGGTCAATTTAATAATCACACCAATAACTTTAATTAATTCTCTGGTTGATATACATGATGTACAGAAAAGATTTTTAATATTATTAAAGATTTAATGATGCAGTTTAAATTTTATAATAACAATTTATAAGCTTCTGCAAGTTAAATTCGAGTTAATAGTTCAAATATCTTTGAAACTGATGTCTCTGGTTAGAACTTTCAATTATCTAACAGAGACAAAAGAATTGCATTATTTGGAAATACTGATTTATGATTATTCGACTTTTAGTGCAATTAAGAGTTCAGAAAAACAGAAAATAATATTTCGGTCAAAGTGTATTTTTATTCCAGAAACAGATTCTACACATTCATATGAATCCAACGGTATATTATTTGTAATTTTCCGATCAATACTTGATTTACTACGAATTTTACAAGATTCAACCAATTTCTAGAATTTTTAATTGATTTTCTAAATAGAGTTGACCGGGGATTGACCTTGCTGACACGGAGCTGACACGGGTGCTGACCGTACGCTGACTGGGCGCTGACGAGATATCCACGTGGTGCTGACGAGGCGATGGTGAGGATGCCACGTGGCCTTTTCTGATTGGTTCGAAAGTGAGTGCGCTTTGTTCTTTAAATTTTGATCATCAGGTTCTTGGGGGCTTGCTTTTCAGTGAAAAAAGTTAAGCTTAAACTCTTGGACCCGGCACAGTAGCCAAAATTTTCCTAGTTTTCTCGCTGGTAAGTCAGATGCATCCTGCACAATATGGTTTATCTACAGGCATGACTTGTTTCTATCTCTTATGGATCCTAAGGAACATATGAGTTAAGAACCTGTCAGCACAAGCTGTAAGAGAAGTCATGCAGGGCCTACTTATTCATCAGTGAAAAACTAGACGGGTTATAAGAACCAAGCCGATTGGCACAAATTCAAAATAGCTAACAAGCTAAATAGTTAAAAGCACCAGTAGTGCATCATTACAGCCCAAAGTAGCTAACAAGCTACATAGTTTAAAACCATCAGAAGTACATCATTACAAACTAGAGTCATCTAGAGAATTGTCTTTAACAGGAGCTGAGTCCTTGACTGGAGCTGTGGAGTCCTTAGCTGGAGACTTGTCTTTCACCTGTGCAGCAGATGTGGAAGTCGACTTTGCAGGGGATTTCGTGGCAACTTTCTTTGTCTGAAAGCCAGTTCCCCTCGGGTTTCTCATGTGCTTATTCAACTCCTCTTGAACTCGGGAGCCGCCAGTTGCGACTCTTGAGGGAGTGGGCACAGCAGGAGTCTTCAGCGTGGGCTCTGCACCAGTCGAGTCGCCAGTCCCAGGAGCCGCTGGAGTGGAAGAGCTTGGCACAGTTGATGGGGCACCAGCCATGTCCTGTGAGGGACGCCCAAAGTTTACGATTGGAGGAACTCCTGGATTAACCCTCTTGTTCTCCAAGTCATAGTGATGAACCCATACCTCCGGGTCCATCTTATTGGCGATTTCGCAGGCGTAAGGCCGCACTAACTTCTCCTCAGCCTTGAAGTCATCTTGGCTGAAGGGAGTCCCATCCTCATGCTGTTCAGGCTTCCCCATAGTGAGCATAGCTGGCTCCAGGACAGTTGGGTAGTAGCTGTGTGCCAGTGCAAGTATCCTTATGGCAGATCTTCTCATGGCGGATTGTTTCCACAAGCGCATATACCCTGGAGCTCTGGACAACTCGTCAACTAATCGTTCAGGCTCCTTGGGGCACTTGCCCTTGGAATTTAGATACTTTACCACAGAGCGAGCACCCTCCTGCAGCCCATGGCAGTGGTCTAGCATGGCATGGAGTTGTTGGCTAGTGGGCAGCTTGAGTTTTGGGGAGTCAGCCCCTGCAAAGTAAGAGAAGTCAAGAGTAATAAGTAGCTGAGTTCTTTGTATCAAGCTAAAAGAAGGCAAGTGCAGTAACTCACCAAAGATATGATGGCACATAGCCCTAATTCCCTTCTGGCATACGTCCAAGATGGCTCTCAGATCAGTGTGCACCTTTTGGGCGGCCTTCTTTGCTTCAGCCGACTCCTTCTTCACCTTTTCTAGCTCAGCAGCTAGGATTTGTAAGTCTTTCTCCAGTTGGAGGGAATGCTGTTTCTCAGATTCAGCAGATTTGGCACTGGAAGTTGCTTGGTCTTCCAATTTTTTCATGTCTCTCTTCATCTTGGAGACAACAGTCTGAAAAAGCACAAGTCAGGAAAAGCAGAAATCAGCAAAGTACAAGTCGACAATCAACAAGTCAGAAAAATGCAAGTCAGATTTTTACAAGTCAAATTCTATAACTCATGAGCTCCAAGTCGTCACAAGTTAACAACTTGGCGCTTGGGGGCTACTCAGGAGTCAGATTTTTCCAGACACACAAGTCATAAGAAGAAGAGTTGCAGCTCCAAGTCGTCACAAGTTAACAACTTGGCGCTTGGGGGCTACTCGCAGAACAGAAATTTTTCTTCAAGTAAGATATCAGTAAATTGCATATGTTGGTAGCTCCAAGTCGTTGCAGGCTGACAACTCGGCGCTTGGGGGCTACTCGCGCAGAAATTTTTGGTCTAAGGACCCGACAGACAGTAAGTTAGCAGCCCCGAGTCCTAGTAGAGCTAAGGACTCAGGTCTTGGGGGCTACAGTATGCAAGTTTTTTCCACCTAGCAAGTGATTTGAGTTCAGGATGAAGCACCTATCTTAGCTCCAAGTCACCAAAGATAAGGTGCTTGGGGGCTACTGTAATAGGAGACTAATGGAGAGAGCATAAAGAGCACAAGTTAGAATACTTACGTTATGAATCATCTCAAGGGCTCTGAGGGCTACTTGCTCCTCATCCTTTAGCTTGGAGGCTTGATCATTCAGTTCTATGGCCTCAATATAGGCCTCGTTGAAGGATTTATTGTCAGATATCCAGAGCCGGCTGTAGTCAGTTGAGGACTTTGCTGGCTCGGTGTTCAGCTGAGAAGTGGGAGCCGCTTTTTCTTGACTCGGAGGCATCTGAACCGTAGTAGTTGGAGTCCCACCCCCAGAGGAGGATGGGATCACCAAAGGAGTCTCCAACCGAGTCCTTGGAGCGGACTCGGGAACAGGGGGAGTCCCAGTGGTTGTTGCACCAGCAGATGCGGGAGTCGTAGGAGCGGTCTTTGTACTCATCGTCTGAGAAGTCGACGGCGGTACAGCTCCTCGGCTGGAAGTCACATCGGCCATTCCTGGTAGCTTGGAGACCTTGGCGCAGGGCCGGGCTCTGAGACAGGACAGATTAAAAGTCAGATATTGATTAAAGGTAAACACAGATGTCATGCTAGTAAAGATAAAGGAGAGCAGTCATACCCAACATTTGTCTCAAGATCCAAAGAGGCTTGAGAGTCAGAGGAAAAGATTGACATTCCTGACTCATAGGATTCAGCTTTCTCAGGAGGAGAGATCGACTTCCTCTTGTGTGATACAGGTAGAGGCGGAGGAGTCTCTGCAGGGCCACTTGAGCGCAGTTTCCTTGAGCTGCTAGATTTTTGGACTCGCGAGGCGGGTACCTTAGACACAACAGCCCGGGACCCATTTTTCGGGACTGGAGGAGTCGAGGAGCGACTCTTGACATCTGATGACTCCTCAGATGGAGTTGGTTGGGCTCCTGCAGGACTCGATTCAGTATGCTCTTCGTCAGCATACTGTGCTTCAGAAGAGGACTCCTCCTCAATGACATTGACAGTGGGAGCCTCAGGTGAGGACTCCTCATCTTCATTCTCCTCACCAGCGGCAGTAGCCTCTTTAGAGGACTCCTCGCTGGCTTCTTCTTCTTCAACAATCTCTGCAGCAGCAGAGGTACTCCCTTTGCCCTTGTCAGTTTCAAGGGTCGACTTCCAGAAGGAGTCGGTAAGCTGCAGAGAGGAAACAGAAAGTGTGAGTTAGTAAATTGAGACAATACAAGCAAGTGAGAAGGAAAGACAGTTAAAGTACTTACAGCAGGAGCTGGGCAGGTGGAGCAAAAAGGCTGGAGCCCAAAGTGGGCCTGGTCCTTCACCATCTTTCCGGTCAACTTCTTGATCAATCGACCAAGTTCAGGGCCATCTGACAGCTTGTCAGTTGTCCTGAGATCATCAGTGACACATCTGGTGTAAGAGCAAATTAGCCGAGTTCTAGGACTCAGCGGCTGGATCCTCCATGTTGTCCAACAACGGACGAGATCCATATTCTCCAGATTATGAGAAAGAAGAGCCCGAATTCTAAGAATCAGAGACTCGACTTTGGGACGGGCGGCTTCTGAACACCTGGCCTTCATGGCAGGAGTCGCTTCTAAGCGGTCTTCAGTGAACAAAGGAAGTTTGGGCTCGTCCTCAGGAGAGGTATCTTTGCAGTAAAAGAAAGTTTTTTGCCAGTCTTTTATGCGGTTGGGAAAAACTGGCTTGGGAAATACAGAGTTCAGGCGACGCTGGAGAGCCACAGTGCCGCACTGTAAGAGAGGGCCTCCAGATGTCTCGGGTTGTGGGTTGCAATAAAACAGTTCAAGCCATAAATCTAGGTCAGGCTTAATCTGGAGGTAATCCTCACAGAGAACGACGAAATTGGAAAGGGTAAGGACGGAATTGGGAGCGAGGTCATGAATGCGCAGCTTGTAGAACTCAAGGAGCTGGCGGAAGAACAAGTTACCGGGGGGCGTGAAACCGCGGAAAAGGTGCTCCGCAAAGATGACGACCTCGCCCTTCGCCGGAGAGGGCACCGATTCATCCCCAAGAGCTCGTGCTTTAACGCTTGATGGAAGGAGGCCAGCTAGGCGGTGTGATTTCAGTTGCTCCGCCGTGATGGTTGAACCGCCCCAATCGGCGGAGATAGGTCTCTTCGAGGCAGGTGCGGCGGTGGCGGCGGCCTCGGTAGCAATGTCGACGATCCTGCTTGCAGAAGGGGCCTTGGCCTTAGAGGTTCCCTTGGTGGCGCGCTTGGGGGCCATGGCGTACGTGCGGTGCAAGAGGGGAGCGCTGCGCGGGAAGGAGATGAGCGCGGGAACGACAGAAAGATTGGGGAATGAAGGGACAGTTGAGGCTTTAGTTCTTACCCTTTGACATTTATAAGAGGGTAAAACCCTAAAGGTTTACAGTGGTGGCCCGCGGTAAAATCGTGGGTAACGAGTCAACAGTTAAAGGTTAAAGTCACAGAAGTGGAAAAAGCCGGCTTGTCCCAGAGTGGCGAGTCCTGTGGCAGTGAAAGTCAAGTTATCTAGTCCTTGTTCGCAAGAGTCACAACAAACCCGGCCAGCATGTGCAAGGGCAAGGGTGATGACTTGAACAAGGAATGAGGATAGACTCATCTTTTATGTCTTATGTCTTCATGCAGGAATTCATCTTGGAGCTAGCAGCAAGCGACTTTGGAGCCTGTGGCTCAAGTGGAAGGAGTCGGCCCAGGGAGTCGAACCAACAAGTCAGAGGGAGCCGCCAAGCTGCGCCCAAGATAAATTCGGGGGCTACTGATGGGGGGATACTTTATAGGTAGGCCCATGGACCCGGAAAGTAGACCCGCCAAGACCAAGAAGGCCAACGCCGAGTCACGAGACAAGTCACATGGGCTGGGCTGGTGACAAGCCGACCAAGGCCCGTGTGGAGAAAGAGGCTCGTCCAAAGAAGGAGTCCAAGTACAACCCGGAGTCTAACTTGGAAGACCAAGACGTAGAGTAGGACTCCGTGTTCTAGTGTGACTCGGTATAGACTGTAAGTTCAGGGACCCGGCAGCCTTTATAAGCAGGGTCCTGGACCTTAGATCGAGGAGCTTCAACCAGTAGAGAGAAACCCTAGCCACCAGAGAGAAGTCGCCGGCTCCTGAGTTGTGGGAGCCGGGTCCTTGTAATCGAGATATAATCAAGAGCAATAACATAGAAGCAGGAAGTAGGTCTTTACCTCTAATTAGAGGGGCCGAACCTGGGTAAATCCTTGTTCCTTGGCGAGATTAATCGTTCCTACGTACTTCAATCACCAATGGCCCCAGAACTCATCTTCCCTGAGGAAGAACTTGCCGTGACAACCCCACGACAGTGTCCGAGCTCCTTACAACGAAAACACTCCACATGGTTTTGTTCCTCTTGTTGGATCCGTGGTTACAAATCTGGCGATTATGGTTGTGTCCATTTTCTCCATAAACCTGGTGGTTATGGCCTCCATGCTTGTTAAACTCAGAGTTGTCGTTACTCACATAAGAAGTTTGTTGTTTCTGATGCAGTCCTGATTCGTGCGTGCAGTGCCTATGCTTCCTCTTTCTGCTTTCTTCCTTCCTCATATTGTTGTCCAGAGTGATAGCTTGGTCCAGCAAGGCTTGATAGTTTGGAGCATATGCTACTGACAAGGGCACCTTCAGTTCACCACTCAGTCCACTGAGAAATTTATCCTTCCTCTTGGCATCTGTATCAATATCCTCCGGTGCGTACCTTGATAAAGAACAAAAATCATCCATGTACTCCTTAAGAGTCCTATTATCTTGCTTCAGGCTACGAAATTCATCTCTCTTCAAGTTCATGATCCCAGAAGAAATGTGTGCATTACAGAATCCTTCCTTGAATGCATACCAGGTGAGTCCATCGAGAGGGTGAGTGATTTGATATGTCTCCCACCATTGTTCTGCTGGCCCTTCAAGTAGATGAGCAGTGAATCTCACCTTCTCTGTGTCAGTGCATTCACAAGTCACTAGATCTTTCTGTACCGAACGTATCCAATCGTCGGCCACAATTGGCTCTGAAGCAGTTGAGAACTTAGAGGGTCTAAGTCTTAGAAACCTAGCGAGTCGATCCACTGGGGGTTTGGGGTGGTGAAGGTGGTGGTGGAGGAGGTGGTGGCGTTCTGGGTGTGCTAGAAACTGAGCCATCATGTTCATCAGCTGGGTTTGTGCTGCCATCATCTGCCGTTGTTGTTGTCGGGATCATGGCGAGGAGGCATCTATGGGATTTAGCATAGATGAGAATAGAAGGAGATACCTAAAGAGATATTTCTACCCATACAAACAACTAACACCAAACAACAGTAAACAACCAATCAAACAATAATATCAAGCAATAGTTTTATAAATTTGAAATTTATAGTTTTGAAAACTTAACTAACACGATATAGGTTCTAACACAAGCGCACTAGTACTGCCATACCACATTTTGATAGTCAATACTCTAACGCGAAGTGATAAGTAATCAACTCTGTAAAGTGGTAGGTTCAAGACTATATCATTCTCCTGTAGCCTTCAAGTTAATCATCATTGGTCCTTTCTTGATAGATTCCTTAAGGATGGTCTAAAACAAGAGAAAGTAATTTAGAAAGCAATAGCTGAGAAAGGTACCAAAAAGATATTTGGAAAGATTTGCATACGAAGAAAATAAAATTTTGTTCCCTATGGTCTTTCTTATTTCCAATCCAAACCTAGGGTTTCGAACCTACAGGCACACAATGCTCTGATACCATCTGTAGCGACCTTGCCTTTTTAAAAATGGCCAAGATCCCTGTGTTCTGTGCTAGTCCCTGGATCGAATAGCTACACCACAGTTCAAGATGTAATATCATGCAAATGCGTCAAATATCTATTACATCGAAGATCCAGAAAAAGTAAAACATTACAAGTTGCATAGCACAAGGCTAGCATAATACAAGTTCAGCAGCGTAAATTATATAATAGCATGGAGCCCTCATCATCTTCATGTGGCACAGGCAGACATGTTGGTTGCAGACTCGAAACATATAGCGTTCCTTACTCATCGTCAAACGAACCTGCAACGATAAAAGCGTTGCAGCCAAAAATTGGTCAGAACCATTTGATTGGATCTGGCAAATGATACTTGTGGACTCATAAAGGCAAACTGCTAACATCTACATGCATATCTGGCTGGAGTTCAGGGCTATTTGCGTAAAGCCAACTTTATCCTATTCTTTAAAAATCATTTTCTTTTCCATTTATTATGAGATGAACATGGCATATCATCTAGTGCTCAATCTCCCTTGTACTCATAAAAACAATATCCTTTTAATAATTTGAGATAAGTGGGAAACTTCCAACTTCTTCAAGTCCAGTCGCTCCAAGTTTTCTCCTCCTGTCCAGGAGCTCAAAGTTGTCCACCAATAGTGTCATGGCTAAGGAATTCCACAGGATGTGAGCNTTCGAGCCTACAGGCAACACAGTGCTCTGATACCATCTGTAGCGATCCTACCTTTTAAAAATGGGCCAAGATCTCTGTGTTCTGTGCTAGTCCCTGGATCGAATAGCTAGCACCACAGTTCAAGATGTAATATCATGCAAATGCGTCAAATATCTATACATGGAAGATCCAGAAAAATAATTCAGTACAAACTTGCATAGCCAAGGCTAGCATATTACAAAGTTAAGCATCGGAAAACATAATTAGCATGAAGCCCTCATCATCTTCATGTGCCACAGGCAGACATGTTGGTTGTAGACTCGAAACCTATATCGTTCCTTAATCCTCGTCAGAGCAACCTGCAACACGTAGGTTACAGCCAAAAATTGGTCAGAACCATTGGAATGGATCTGGCAAATGATACTTGTGGACTCATAAAGGCAAACTTCTATCATCTACACGCATATCTGGCTGGTGGAGTTCAAGGCTATTTGCGTAAAGCCAACTTTATCCTATTCTTTAAAAATCATTTTCTTTTCCATTTATTACGTGATGAACATGGCATATCATCTAGTGCTCAATCTCCCTTGTTACACATAAAACAATATCCTTTTAAGAATTTGAGATAAGTGGGAAACTTCCAACTTCTTCAATTCCAGTCGCTCCAAGTTCTCTCCTCCTGTCCAGGAGCTCCTAGTTGTCCACCAATAGTGTCATGGCTAAGGACTTCCACAGGATGTGAGCATATCAATAGGTCAGGTCATCGACCACCTACTAGGTTCGCTCACAAGAAGACCTAACGTGAGCATATCAGTAGGTCAGGCACTCAGCCCCCACTATGCCACTTATCACAAGTCTAAGGTGAACATATCAATAGATCAGGCATCTAGCCACTACTATGTCACTCGCCGCACTCTAAAGTGAACATATCAGTAGATCAGGCATCCAGCCACTACTATGTCACTCGCCGCACTCTAAAGTGAACATATCAGTAGATCAGGCATCCAGCCACTACTATGTCACCCGCCGCATAACGTGAACATATCAATAGGTCAGGCACTCAGCCACCTACATATGTCGCACGTCGTAAATTCAAATGGGACACATCAATAGTTCAGGCTTTTAGCCACCTACTTATGTCACTCGACACATATCAACAGGTCAGGTCATATACCACCTGCATTACCACTTGCAAAAAATCTAACCCAATCCTTTCATGCAATCCATGAAACATTTGTTGTTTTCACAAACAAAATATGACATCGGCTACAACAACCTTTTGAAATAGTATCCACATCGTCTACAAGCATGGCTAAGCAAATTGCTTCTACATTGGTTTCTACTTAGTCAAGATACATATGGCTATCCTAACTGGGTTTGCATAGCATAGTAATATAGTAGTATACCTATCATGCATACTACTAAAAACACTAAATGCAATAGACACAAATTAATAGGACATTTATGCTAGAGTATCACTTGCCTTTTTGAGATTCGTCGTTTCTCACACACCCTTGCAAACGCAACAAGAGTCACACTCCGTCCAATCTATCGTATAAAAACGAAACACAACATAAACAACATGACAAGACAAACATTTGTGCAACAATAATGATGCTGGTCAATTTAATAATCACACCAATAACTTTAATTAGTTCTCTGGTTGATATATATGCAAGAAACGATTTTTAATATTATTAAAGATTTAATGTTGCAACTTAAATCCTATAATAAAAATCTATAATCTTCTGCAAGTTAATTCGAAATAAAAGTTTAATTAACTTTTGAAACTGATGTCTCTGGTTATAACTTTTAATTATCTAACCGTGGCAAAAAGAAATACTTTACTTCGAATTATTGATTTAAAGTTATTATATTTTTAGTGCAATTTAAAGTTCAGAAAATCCGGAAATAATATTTCGGTAAAAGTGTGTTTTTATTGCAGAAACAGATTATACATATTCATACGAATCCAACGGTATATTATTTGTAATTTTCCAATAAATATTTGATTTACTACAGATTTTACAAGATTCAGTCAATTTTCTGCAATTTTTAATTGATTTCTAAATAGAGTTGACCGGGGTTGACCTGACTGACACAGGCTGCTGACTGTACGCTGACTGGGCGCTGACGCGGCTGACACGTGGTGCTGACGGGGCGATGACGAGGACGCCACGTGGCTTTTACTGATTGGCTCGAATGGATCTGTTTATATAAAAAGATCCGTATTTCAAATCGGTAAACTTAAAACATGAAACTTGTAGAGAATAAGCCGATCTACTTACCCACCAAAGGGATTTGGATTTGAAGAAACGAGCGGTCGTCTATCTTAGCTTTACTCCGTGAGATCTGAAATCTTGCGACACGAAATTCTCCGGCTGTGTTTGATGAAAAGTGGTGGGATTTATCGGGATGGAAAGATCGTGGCGAGATCTACAACTTTGACGAAGGGGCCGAAATCAATCTACGGAGTTTGGAGGTCGGAAATAACGAAACAAGATTCGGGTGTATAGGATTTCGGTAGAACCAAAGGGAAACCATGAGACGGCGGCTCTGGGGGGGGGGGTGTTTATATAGAGATGCAGGAGTGTAGAAAGGTAGGGTTTCGAGTTGGCTATACATAGAAACGGACGGAATCGAAAACGGACTTGAAACGACAAAGATATAGAATTTTGAGTAGGTTTTTAAAGTATCGGGAAAACAATCGATCGATGGAACCGACCTTCGGTCGTGACCATTTTCGCCTGGACCGGTCGGCCTGCTATGGCGCGCTGGCTGGGCTGACCCCCAGTGGGCTCGCCCTTTTTTTTCTTCTTTTCTTTTTCTATTTTCTGTTTTCCTTTAAAAGTTTTAATTTAGGCCTCCAATTCAAGTCAACTAAATTGGTAAAATTTTGTAAAAACAAAATAATCATTTTTTAATACTTTTTAACCTTTTCCAAAATATTTTAAAACTTTGAAATATTCAAATATTGCATAAAGGCCTATTTGACACCTTTATGTCATTTTATGAAATAGAGTTGTATAAACTCCTTTTGAACTCAATAAAATATAGTATGGGTAATATCTTTCAAAATGATAAAATAAATAAAATAATCTGGGACAAAACATTTTATTTAAATAGAGTTTGATAGATCTTTTAAATACAAATGTCCATTTAATTATGGGCTTTGCCAAAATATGAAAATACTTTGCCAAAAAGGTTTTTAGGATTTTGTAGAAATCCAAGTAAATATTTTATTTCCAAAGCTTTAAAAGTTGAGATTGGAATATAAAGGAACATTTAATTTAAAATAGAAGTTTGGAAGATGTCCAAATAATAATCTATAGAGGTTCTCTTGATTTTTGGAGACTTTATTTATTTATTAATAAAAGTTTTAAAATTTTGTGATTTTAAAACATTCCAAAATTTTGGGATGTTACACAAGTCTACCCTTGAGGATGAAATCAAGGCCGCCCAGCAAAATGATGCTGAAATCCTCGAGATCAAAGAGAAAATAGCAAATGGGAAGGCCAACTGTTTTTCTGTGGATGACAATGGTGTTGTCTACTTCAGTGACCATCTAGTGGTGCCCAAGAGTGGGGACACAAAAGAGTTAATCCTCTCAGAAGCTCATGAGTCACCCATCTCTATTCATCCGGGTAGCACCAAAATGTACCAAGATCTTCGCCGTCAATTCTGGTGGTCTTGCATGAAGCGCGAGATCGCCGAGTATGTTGCTGAATGCGATGTCTGTCGCCGGGTGAAAGCTGAACATCAAAGGCCAGCTGGTACCCTTCGCCCCATAGCCATTCCCGAGTGGAAGTGGGATGAAGTAGGCATGGATTTCATCACCGGATTTCCAAGGTCACAAAAGGGCAATAATGCCATCTGGGTCATCATCGACCGCCTATCCAAGGTAGCCCATTTCCTTCCGGTTCGCGAGGACATAAATGCAAAGCAATTGGCTGAGTTATATGTTGCCCGCATTGTTCCTCTCCATGGTGTTCCACTGAGGATCATCTCAGACCGTGGGAGCCTATTCGTATCCAGGTTTTGGCAGAGTTTCCAAAATGCCATGGGAACCCGCCTAAACTTCAGCACAGCCTATCATCCTCAAACTGACGGTCAAACTGAAAGGGTGAACCAAGTTCTTGAGGACATGCTTCGGGCATGTGTCATCTCCTTCGGTAAGGGTTGGGAAAAATATCTCCCCCTCGCCGAGTTCTCCTACAACAACAGCTACCAAGCCAGTTTGCAAATGGCTCCCTTTGAGGTCCTTTATGGGAGAAAATGCCGGACTCCTCTGAATTGGTCTGAAACCGGAGAGAGGCCGCTCTTCGGTCCTGATGTGATCAATGAGGCCGAGGAGAAAGTCCGTATCATTCGGGATAATCTCAAGGCTGCTCAATCCCGGCAGAAAAGCTACTATGACAAGCACCACCAAGAGGTTCACTATGAAATTGGTGATAAAGCCTATCTTCGAGTCTCTCCTCTCCGAGGCGTTCGTCGCTTCGGGATCAAGGGCAAATTGGCACCTCGCTATGTTGGCCCTTTCACCGTCCTAGCCAAGTGAGGAGATCTCTCCTATCAACTCGAGCTACCCTCAAACTTCCCGGATGTGCATGATGTGTTCCATGTGTCTCAACTCTGTCGATGCTTCAAAGATCCAATCCGTGGGGTTGATCATGAGGTGTTGGACATCCCGGAGGATTTGACTTACCACGAGCATCCGATCCGTATCTTGGATGAAGCGGAAAGGAAAACCCGCAACAAGACCATCAAGTTCCTAAAAATTCAATTGTCTGAACATTCCGAAGAAGAAGCCACTTGGGAGCGAGAAACTAGTCTTCGACAGGAATATCCCACCTTCTTCACTCAAGCCTAGAATCTCGGGACAAGATTCCTGTAAGGGGGTAGAATTGTAACAGCCCCAGTTTGGTAATGAAAAATACGAAGAAATTTTCCACGTTTTGCATTCTTGTTTGCATCATGGCATCCATATGAAATTGTTATTCCTAACTATCCATTTATGTAAGCAACTAAAATGGGGAAGCAAACCTTCTCCAACCACAACACCAAATGCATTTGTTTAATTTGGCAAACAAACTATTCTCGGACTTCCAAATTGTTTAGGAAGTTCCAAGTTACATCATATAACCAATTGTCAAAGTCAAATTGTTGACAAGCAAAGATATAAATTTGAGAGTTCAATATTAGCCTAATTCTATGTATATTTTTGGAACCAAGTAAACCTTTCCAAAAATTCAAACTAAAATTATGGGGAGCTTCACTCTCATATTAGGAGCCTCCTTGAATAATTTCATTATTTTTGGAAATGCTTAAGTGCTCCAAATAATTACAATTTGTAAATTATCAAAATTGACCCTAATTAAAACCTATGAACAAATATGGTCCAAAACATTTTATATTGGGGCACAAAATTTTGAGGAGCTTCTAAAGGTCAAGGGGAGGCCACCTGAATTTTTGCAGATTTTATGAAATGGTTTAGGTGCCTTAATTAAATCACTAAAGTAGCTCCTGGACCTTTTGCAATTTATTAAACTGTACCAGGCGGGTTTTCTGGAATTCAGTTTCTTCTCCACAGTGCTGGGAGGCACTGGCGCCATGCCGCCAGCTCCCCCGAGCCCATGCCGGCTTGCCCCTCCTCACTCGTGCCGCCGTGGCCATAGTGGTCCACCCCACGCGCCTCGCCACCTGCTCCCCTATCCATTCCTCCCCTCTGCTCTCCCTTGTCTCGCCCTTTCTCCCCACCCGAGCTCCACTCCGGCCGCCGCCTCTGTTGACCATGCCGCCGTCATCAGGAGCAGCCCCGGTTAGATCAAAGATGATAGGAAGGACCGCCGCATCGTCCTCTACCTTCTCGTGCAAGGAATCGGTCTGGGGTCGCCCGCATCGGCGCCACCGTCCTCGATTCTCCTGCATCGACTGAGCCCTGTTGAGGACGCTTTCATCGCCGTGCTCACTCCCCCGCCATCGCCGACCACTCCACCGGGCTTCGGGTGAGCCCCTTGATCGTTTAGGCTTTCTCTCGATCCCCTTCTCCCTCTCCCGCCACCGAATCGCCGCACCTCACCGCCGTCGGTCGTCGCCGTCACTGCCGTGCCCGTGCGCCCGGCCTAGGCACCAGCTAGGCCGGCCTGAGGCCGGAAGCCTAGGGCTGGTGCCCGGCCTGGACACCCGGCCTGGGCCGGCACGAGGCCGGAACCCTCGGGCACCAACCCGGCCTGGACCCCAGCCTGGGCCGGCCACCAGGCCGGATGCTTCGGGTCCCAACCCGGCCTACGGCCCGGCCTGGCCGGTTTGGAGGCCGGCCTGTCTGGGAATTCTTTTTCCTTTTTGGAAAATAAACAAATTTAAATGATTGATGACTATTTGAATAATGCTTCAAATTCGACAAATCAAATATCAATTTGATCAGGAAAACAAAATCTACAATATAGAATCATTGAAATGATCTTTTGAAACTTTTTATCCTCCTGTTTATTTTAAAATTTGTTTAAAATGGCAAAAGAAATAACAATTTGGGAAAAATCTTGAAGTGTTAAATATTCAACCAAAAATTATGAATAAACTATCAATGTGATCAGTACTTCCAATGCTATCAAACCATGCTAATATCACATCATGATCACAAAGATTTATTTGATGTTATTTTTTAAATGATTAAATGAATTAAATTCAATTAATTATTTAATTCACTATTTAATCATCGATAATTGAAAATTTACAAATAAGGTACCAAAATGATCGGACGAACAAACCCTATCCTTTCATGTCATGTTCATGCATATTTAAACCACTTGAGTAATTTAACAAATGTATGAACAATGTGGTCATTAAGTTAAATATGGGGTTGTTTCCAAATAATTGCACTAATTATTTGGCTCTCCATTTAATTTTGCTATTTAAATTATGTGTTGATATCATTGCATGAATTTGACATACCATCATGTTTGTGCATTGCACTTGACTTAGTGTGATTTATGTTGTTCTTCTATTCTTGCTTGGGTATCGATAGATTCCGGAGTCGAGGGTTCCCTCGCCTATTCCGACGAGCAGTACTACACGCCCCGGCAGCAAGGCAAGAGATAACCTAACCTTCTTGGCATTCTAGCATCCTATTGCTTTATAAACTTATTTTATCCACCATAATATTGCATGCGATTCCAATGACAATTTTGGTCAATGCTAGAGTCTCCTATGTATGCATGTTTTCCCTTGAACCATCACATGCTTCCTTCCCATGAAACCTAGGTTTGATGTGTTGGCCGGAGACAAAGATATAATTGTTGTATATATATATGCTTAGTGATGCTTAGCCATGCTTAGTCAAATGCTTTATGTCCGTTGATTAAATTCCATAATTGTTGAAGTTGATGGAATGTTTCGGACATGGTGGTGAAGTGTGATACTTAATTAATTTGCTGATGCATATAAAATGCATACATGAACTTTGCACTATAATACTTATATTCCATTCATATTTGCATCATATAAGGGGTATATTACTGTTATTTAATGATTTTTGGTAATTAATTATAATTTCCCCTTTTTATGGAATTAATCTTGCGCAGGCAGAAAACCCCTATTTCTTTCCTTATTTATTTCAGGGCCTTAACGATGTCATAATGAGCTGCAAATTTACGGGGATCATTATTTTGGAAGGAGTAAGACCTAGGAGCGAAGGAAGCAAGCAAACGGAGGCCGGAGGGGCAAAAGAGTGTGCCCCACGCGGCCCTTGTACCTGGCCGCGTGGGCCCACCTGTTTTGGCCCTCGTGGCCCCGTTTGCGTCGATCCTTCTTCCCGAAGCTTCCTCGTGACCTAAAAACGACTACAAAAATAGTCCCCCGACGTTTTCCAGGAGGAGGCGGCAGAGAAACACAAAACCAGAAACAGAGAGACAGAAGGCTGCCGCCGGAGAAGATCGGAGGGGGGAAACGCCGCCGGAATCCACCTTCGGAGGGCTCCACCCCCTCCGGCGTGATCATCATCAACATCTACAGCAAGATCATCTCCATCTCTCCACTGTAAACTCTTGGCAAACATGATGTATGATGCAATATACTTTTCCCGTGATCTATTGTGTCTCTATCTATGTTTGAGAAGTGATTTGTTCATGGCAATAGTGAAATAGTTCGTTGATTGGTTGCATACAAGTTTTGTTATCTTTTATGATTGTCTTGATGTACAATGTATGAGTGCACGCATATGTTGGGGAATGCATGTAAGGTGATCACCGGTAAGGTAATGTAGTGAGGAGGACTTGGGAGGACAAGTAAACCCGAGATCGAATCATGAAGTTACTCTATTGGGGGATATATGGGAGACCCTAGAACTTAATTGGCCATGAGATCCATCATAAGAGTTGTGTAATTTGCTCATTTACTTGGCTACAACTATTTATGGCTCCCCCTAGAAGAAACAATTAAGACTAAAACATGTGCTTCACAAATTGTGACAACCACACGAATGAAATAACAATTGCCAGAACATTCGCTCCCTTGAGATATTTGCTACTTGAGATCCTTGCTACTTACTGCTCTTAGAAACTTGCATTAGAAAACTTGCTCTAAGAAACTTGTTGCTAGATAAACCTACTCCACATCACTTTCTTCATTAGTTAGTTCCTTTCATACTCAAATTTATTGCTTGCATAAAAGGCCATATAAGAGGGTTATAGGGCTTTAGAGAATAGATAGTTTACCTTCAGCTCCTCGTGGGTTCGATACTCAAATACTTATCGAATTGTGCTACAGTGATTCCTTGCTCTTAGGGATTATCAAGTACTTTTCTGGCGCCGTTGCCGGGGAGCGTTGTGCTAAACTTTTATTCTTGTTTGCATTGCATACTAACATATATTTCAAAACACAAAAAATTTATAAAATGGAAAATTATTATGAAACGCCTTGATAGCTGCTGAATTTAGAAAATCAAATGAAGGGAAAAGATTAGGAGCCTACATAGAGCTTCTATATAAAATTGCTAGTGAGCTGGTTGATTATCATGAGGAAGAAATTTGTTGCTCTAAATACTTTAGACACTTTGAATTCCAATGCCCTTCCAATAAATACGAACCTGTTCTTGCAACTTAGGGATGTAAGAAGTAGAGCAATTTTTTATTTTTATGGGAGCCTATGAATTATACACCTTCATTGATGAACATGAAACCTGCCCTATAGCTTCTCATTATAAAGTTTTTATTGCCAATCTCCTTGAAATTTGCATACGTGAATTTGATGAAAATATCTATGTTGTTGACACAAGGAAGAGATTTGCCCAAGGTAGTACTGATGTTTTGCAGGAAGAAGATGACAAAAGCCTAAGCTTGGGGATGCACGTGCAACCCCAAGAAGATGTTGAAAATGATGAACAACTAGAGAATGAAGAGAAGGAACTTCCACCTTCACCACCTATGGATGAGGGTAACACTCAAGATTTTGCTAATGATAAACTTTGCTTTTATGACTCCGATGATGAGGAAGAATATCAACCTATGCCTAATGAGAACATTATTAATAATTATGAATAATATGGTTTAGACATGCTATATGATAATGCTTTACATGATGATCAATTATGCTCATTAGATGATAAGTCTTTATATGGTGATTCTATTCAAAACTATGTGGTTATGTTTAACTTTAATGCTTGCAACTATTATGAGGGAGGAAGAGATAAGAATACCCTTCATGTATCTATGTTATTTAAAATGCAAGATATTGATTATTATATGCATTGTTTACCTCAAGTTTGATGTTATTTATCCATATATAAAACTCCAATGCATAGGAAGAGAGTTAGACTTAAAAGTAAATTGTTTAATATTCTGTGGTGTGTTCCTTATGCTTTAATGTCCTATTCAGTTTGAGCACACCTTTATATCCTTACAACATGAAAAAGAACTTTACCTACTGTTTGCTAACAATTAGTTTAAGATTTTCACTTTACATAAAAATTGGGAAAGTAAATGAGAAGGATGAGTAATGGAGAAGTTGGGGTCGACCTTGAACATGTGTTGTTCATGCCAATGGAACCATTGCAAAGTCCCTATCATTAAAACTTTTCCCAAAGCTAAAACCAAATAAAAAGAGTGACATCACCTTTGTATCTTGTTTTTCATCTTAAAAGGCAAGAATAACCTCTTTTGAGAGGTAGGATTAAATAATAGTGATTTGCTGTCTAGAAAACAGATTCCTGAGCTTCACTGCGAAAAATGTTAAAAATCACAAAAGAGGAATATTGACTTGATATTTTATGACAGCAATCTTCATTTATTAATACACAATTCATTAGTTCAATTTTTTTTTGGTTTGAGCAACGTAAGTGCCTCTGAAAATTCACTCTTTACGGGCTGTTCAGTTTTTGACAGATTCTGTCTTTATTTCGCATTGCTCTCATTACTTGTGTTTTGTGCGGTTCTTTTGATCAAGGAGCATTACACAACCATAGTAATAGTAGCTAATGTTTAGAATCAATTCATGATATGTCTTTGCTGTACCTATGTGGATTTAATTTATGAAGACACTAACCCCTCTAATCAAGTTTATGATGAGTTTTGTGTGAGATAAATTTTAAGGTGGAAGAATTGAGGGTGATGAACAAGATCAAGAGGGACAAAAACTCAAGCTTGGGGATGTAACCCCTAAGCTCACCCTACATACAAGAATTTAAGCTTGGGGATGCCAATCCACCTCACTCCAACCATCTTGATACCAAGTAAGTAAGCCTAGCTATATGGCTATAAAGAAAGCGCTTTACGGGAGGCAACCCGGTTGTTTTTACTTTTGATTTTCTTTGTGTCCTCTTTCTGTAGCAAGATAATGTTTTCTTAGTTTAGTTTCTGAAATTTTTGATAAAGTGCCAAGTTTTACCCATTTTGGTATGAAAAAGTTGTTATTTTGCATGCGGAGATTTCATTCCAGCACAGGTATGTGCACGGTTTGATTTTTACTTCTTGTTCTGTAACCCCGATTGAGCTGATATTTTTACTGTAACTGCATCTTTTCATCCTCTGTATGCATGAATTTTTTAAGAATTTTTAGACATTTTTAAGTCAGGTAGAAAAATACGTTTTTCTGCTGTCAGTTTTCTTTACAGATTCTGTCCAATATTGTTTGATGCATGTTTTGAACTTTTAACTTGAATCTTGTTGATCCAATTGAGTTTATTAATAGGAATACAACATTATACACTTTCTTGACATTCATATGAATTTTTGTCTAAGGATTATAAGCAGCAAGTAATGCATTTGTCTATCACTACTAATGTCACCCCACAGAAAAGAAATGGGAGAAACGGTGTTTTGAAGTTTTTTCATAGGGATTGGAAGAGATGCACCATGAGTTATCCAAGGATGGTGAAAACCATAAGCTTGGGGATGTGAGAACATCCCCACTGGACCTACACACTCTCGGTTTGCACACGTCTAACTTCTATTTTATGATCAATACACTTTATCACATAAACTTGGAGCGTCTTTTTGTTTGTTTTTTGCTTTGATTTTTATTTTGTGAGACCACCACACTATCATTTATATATGTGAAAGCTACTGTAAATATGGGTTGAAATATCTTGCATTCTTTTATTGTATTGGGAAAAGGGATGTCTAAGTTGATTTTTAATGACACATATAGTTGCATAATTCATATGTTTTTAATGAGTGTCAATTTGCAAGTGTTTTATCAAGAGCTATCTTATATTCATATTTTGATGCTGTATGTTATTTAACCTTGTTTGAAATGAATTATTTAGTTCTATGGACACTCATGCATGCATCTAGATGGTCATCTTTCTCCCTTTTGCTAGCCCAAAAATTCCAACAAATAAAAACTTTTTTCCAACACCTTCAACCAAAGTTTTTCCAGTGAGTCCACCATATCTACCTATTAGCTTTATGCTATTCCAAGTATGTTTATCATGTTATTTGTGTTATCTATACCTCTAAATGACTTATGTAATTTATTGTAATGGGAAAAGTTGGTTAAAAAGCTCTCGCGAACTTGATGCACACTTTACTTTTATTGCATTTAATAAACATGAACCATTGTGATTAATATTATGATGATAGTGGCTTGATAAATGTTTAAGGTTGGGAGTTAGCCCATATGTGCTGTCACATGCAAAGCTTTCAACATGTTCCATCATTTATTTAGTTGATATCATGTACTTTTGTTTATGGATGCCTATCATGGTGAAATAATGTGGAAATAGAGTAAGTTTAAATGAGTTTGTATAAACGGTTAGAGAGAAACCTAGGCCGCTAATCTAAGCCATGCATCATACATGGTGGAAATTTACTTACATGCTATTTTGAACTTTCTGTGATACACCCTACAATAAAAAGCTATATCAAGTGGTAAATAAAAAGGGTGTTGAGGTTGTTCATTATGTTTTTTTGTCTTGTTGTTTTGATGTGGGCTTGATCCATATCATGGGACAAGAGGTACCCCAGTTGAGGCTCTTGATAATACCATTATTACTTACAATGATAGATAACTTAAACTTGCTTTGTTTCCCAAGTTGAGTAATCATGGTGTAGGTACTTGTATTCATGGGGCATGAGACATCTAACCTTTACTTTATCAAGGCCACTACTCATATTTGCTTTCACATTAAACTTTAATCATTTAAGATGCTATGATAGGGGAATGAGAGCTTGACACCAAGTATTACCATTGCATTCAATAACTTAAGTAGAATAGTTTGGAGGATAGATGAAACTTATGCATGTTTTACCTCTACTCATTTATATATCTTTTACAAAGTGTCCACCTTTTATATTCAGATTTTCATCTTCACTCTATGACCTATGTAGGATGTTCTTACTTATCATATTGCATACATGTGGTCCATATTACTATCTTTTATGTTACACTTTGTGAACTATCATTGAACATCCTTGCATTGAATACTTGATATCACTTTATAAACTGTTTGCATATTGCTACTTCTTTGAATAATGAATCATTTGACTTTATGTAGTAGTAGCAATCATCTTTTATATCCATGTTGTTATTATATTGCAAAGTTCATGTTAGTTTTATCACTTCCATACTCGAGGACGAGCATGAGTTAAGCTTGGGGATGTTGATGCATATAAAATGCATACATGAACTTTGCACTATAATACTTATATTCCATTCATATTTGCATCATATAAGGGGTATATTACTGTTATTTAATGATTTTTGGTAATTAATAATGATTTCCCCTTTTTATGGAATTAATCCTACGCAGGCAGAAAACCCCTATTTCTTTCCTTATTTATTTCAGGGCCTTAACGACGTCATAATGAGCTGCAAATTTACGGGGATCATTATTTTGGAAGGAGGAAGACCTAGGAGCGAAGGAAGCAAGAAAACGGAGGCCGGAGGGGCAAAATAGGGTGCCCCACGCGGCCCTTGTACCTGGCCGCGTGGGCCCACCTCTTTTGGCCCTCGTGGCCCCGTTTGCGTCGATCCTTCTTCCCGAAGCTTCCTCGTGACCTAAAAACAACTATAAAAATAGTCCCCCGACGTTTTCCAGGAGGAGGCGGCAGAGAAACACAAAACCAGAAACAGAGAGACAGAAGGCTGCCGTCGGAGAAGATCGGAGGGGGGAAACGCCGCCGGAATCCACCTCCGGAGGGCTCCACCCCCCTCCGGCATGATCATCATCAACATCTACAGCAAGATCATCTCCATCTCTCCACTGTAAACTCTTGGAAAACATGATGTATGATGCAATATACTTTTCCCGTGATCTATTGTGTCTCTCTATCTATGTTTGAGAAGTGATTTGTTCATGGCATTAGTGAAATAGTTCATTGATTGGTTGCATACAAGTTTTGTTATCTTTTATGATTGTCTTTATGTACAATGTATGAGTGCACGCATATGTTGGGGAATGCATGTAAGGTGATCACCGGTAAGGTAATGGAGTGAGGAGGACTTGGGAGGACAAGTAAACCCGAGATCGAATCATGAAGTTACTCTATTGGGGGATATATGGGAGACCATAGAACTTAAGGCTATGGTGGGACAATTATGTCTTTATAATTCTTGTGCTGCACATTTAATTGGCCATGAGATCCATCATAAGAGTTGTGTAATTTGCTCATTTACTTGGCTACAACTATTTATGGCTCCCCCCCTAGAAGAAACAGTTAACACTAAAACATGTGCTTCACTAATTGTGACAACCACACGAATGAAATAACAATTGCCAGAACATTCGCTCCCTTGAGATATTTGCTACTTGAGATCCTTGCTACTTACTGCTCTTAGAAACTTGCATTAGAAAACTTGCTCCGAGAAACTTGTTGCTAGATAAACCTACTCCACATCACTTGCTTCCATTAGTTAGTTCCTTTCATACTCAAATTTATTGCTTGCATAAAAGGCCATATAAGAGGGTTATAGGGCTTTAGAGAATAGATAGTTTACCTTCAGCTCCTCGTGGGTTCGAAACTCAAATACTTATCGAATTGTGCTACAGTGATTCCTTGCTCTTAGGGATTATCATTTGCTTAAAAGGCTTGGGTGAGTTGCCATCGGGGATGGTGTTTTGCCTCACTCTTGCCCCTAGGTGCGAGTTCCTGTCTTCGGACTCAAGGTTTGAGCATGCTGCCATTGGTGGGGGTATGGGCTCCTTACTAACTGAATAACTTGTGCGGGCGTATCCAAGGGTCCTCTAGTTTGCTATTTCCATTTGCGCATGGGTGTGTGAGCGGAAAAAGAAACGATGAGGATGGTGGTGTTTAGGACGTGGCGATGGGGGCAGGGGCTGAAATAGGCTGGGTAAACTTGTCCTGTCGCCACAGATGACTCTTGGATAGTCTCATGCGAGGTAAAGGTTTAACCGCGCCCACTCGCCGGCCTTCCCCGGAAGAGGGCCAATCAGGTGAGCCGGACGGTACCAATGGGTAAATTAGTACACCCCTGCAGGGTTAATCTTTTCGAAAAGCCGTGTCCACGGTTATGGACGCCTTGGGAATGGATTTACGGGATCATAAATAACTTTAACCTAATTAAAATTTGGCAGCTAGAGGTTGCAATTACAACGTGTGATAAAAGGTTCATTTCCTCGAGGGTGATTCGAGGGAGTGCCTTTGGTGGAGATGAGTTGTTCTGGTTACAAATGGTTCGATGAGAACCAAAGAGGAAAGTTTGCTCTCTTATCCCCTTTATGAAAAATACTCTGAGTAGTCGATGCCATGGGTCATTTTCCTCTCTTTATTTGAAAACTAGCTTTATGCAAAATAGATACTATACAGCTTTAGAGCCTCCGTCAACATTGGGCCTATATCGCCCTACTAAACTTGCGAGTACGTCGTACTCAGTCTCTCTTTGCTGCCTTTATTAATTTGTTTCAGAGGAGGACGACACCGAGCACACAGGTGGGTTCTTCGTGGACATCGACGAATAGTTCGGGGTTCCCAGGTGGCATCTTGGGACCGTGGAACAAGCTGGATGGGATTGTGTATGTGTAGGCCTCTTAGGCCCTATATTTGGATCTTGTTGTACTAGACAACACTACTTCGCTTCCGCATGATGTACTGATGGGTCGGTGACCCCTTTTGGGTGTAATATTTGTATCTTTCTCATATATGAGTTGCTATATGAATCTTTGTGCCGTAGAGTACATGTCAAGTCTGAAAAATATGTACCCCTAACCAAATCTGAACCTCAATCAGAAATGATGGTTGGTGTTTATCAAGGAGTATGATCTAGGCCTACTTGTATTCCCGACAAGTCCGATGTTGTGGTTCAAGCACCTCACCGGAAGATCTGCTGACAAAATCTCTTAAATCCTTAACATCAACTACTATCTATGAGGATCATGTGTAATTTACCCTAGGAGTTTTCCCTTATAGCCTTTCTCTATCGTCAAGTACGACCTTCGATCGAGGATTGATCGAAGGCTATTCCGAAGCCGGAGGGTGACATCTAGAACCTCAAGGAGAATCTTACAACGGAGTTACTAAATGTCCCTCGGTCAATCCTCCTACTCCATCTATCTCGTGGCAATAGCTCGTTTATGAGGTTTTACCTCTCTATCTAAATGTGGATCAATGCCATATCTATCCTTCCTAGGTGAACCCCAAGTTTTTCCCAATCACACTGACAGTGTGTCAATTCATCAGTCCCGTTAGGGCCGAGCTTCCAACCTTATGGAAATGTTTTGTATGTCACAAGCGTGGAGTCCAAAAGGTGTCCTTTCTCCTTTCGGTGCTTCAAATCTCTACGGTCTACGCATCGGGGTGGTTTGAAGTATTGTCATGGTCCTGAACAAAGTGATCGGTTGTCCTATCCTCGGCTCGACCTTTGTTGGTCAAGTTGATTCTGATTTTCCTCAAGGGCTTATGGTTTTGGGAAAAGTTCATATTACCAACCCTTGGAGAAAACTTGCCTAATACCTTGAGCTGTCTTCTGTTCTTTCCGCCCCATCGGCACGTCAAGCTTCTTAGCTGCAAGTTATGCACCGAGGAAGATCACCGCGGGATCGAGAAGATCATTGAAAGGTTGCCATGTTTCTCTCATCCCTCTTCCTACTCTAGAATCTCGGGACGAGATTCCTGTAAGGGGGGTAGAATTGTAACAGCCCCAGTTTGGTACCCTAAAATATGGGCCAAATTTTCACCTTTTCTTGTCATTGCATCATGGCACACATTTTAAATTGCTAAGTTAATAAAACAACAATTGGAAAACAATAAAAAGGGAAGCAAATCCTTCCCAAAATTTTCAAACTAAAAGCAATTGCTCAAATTGGTGAAACCAAATTACTCTGGAATTTCCAAATTGTCCAGGAAGTTCCAATCATCCAATTATAATTATTTGGTAAAGGCAAATTATTAACAAGCAAGGAAATAAATTTGCGAATTCAAAATTGGTTAAATTCTAATTCTATTTTAAAAACCAAGTTCAGCTTTCCAAAAATTCAACATAAAATCATGGGGAGATTCATTACTATATTGGGAGCCTCCATGATTAATTTCATTATTTTTGGAAATGTTTAAGTGCTCCAAATAAATACAATTTGGAAATTATCAAAATTTACCTTAATTAAACCCTATGAACAAATGTGGTGCGAATCATTTTATTTTGCAACACCAATTTTTGTGGAGCTTCTAAAGTTCAAGGGGAGGCCACATGAATTTTTGCAGAATTTATAAAAAAATTTAAGTGCCCCTTTTAAAATCAACAAAGTGCTGCTAGACCTATTTGCAATTATTTAAATTGGTGCCAGGGGCTTCCGCAAATGCGTCTTCTTCTCCACAGTGCCGGGAGGCACTGGCGCCATGCCTCCTGCTCCCATGCCACCGTGTCCGTGCTGCCTCGCACGTTGCCATGCCCCCCCTGGGGATAAGGAGGCCGACCGACGACCTCACCTGCCCCGCTCTCCTTTCCACTCCCCGTTTCCCCATTGACCTAACCCTAGTTCGCCCTCCGCTGCTGTGTAGCCGCCGGTGTTCGTCGTCGCATCGCCGTCGCTCTGAGCCGTCCCGGATGAGTTGGTGCGCGTCAACTCCATCCCCGCATCCCCCTCTACCTCCCCTGTAGCACGGAGCTGGCCGGGAGGCTCGGGATCGAGCGAATCGTGCTCGCCCGTGCGAGGTCGGGCCGCCGCTCGCCGCTCTCTTCCTCGTCGGAATCCGGCCGCTGTGTTCGTCCCCGACCGCTTCCGAGCCACCTCACGCGTCTAGGGTGAGCACCGCTTCCGTTCTCGCGCTTTCCTGCTCCCCCTCTCCCTCTCCCGCCACCGGTCACCGCACGTCACCGCCGACACAGCACCCCCGGCCTAGACCCCGGCCTGGGCCGGCCAGAAGGCCTGCTGGCTCGGATGGTGGCCCGGCCTAGCGCCCGGCCTGCGCCGGCCAGGAGGCCTGCATCCTCTGGACCGTGACCGGCCTGGTGCCCGGTCTGGGCCGGCCGTCTTGGATATGTGGCCGGCCTGGAAACCGGCCTGGGCCGATCTGGAGGCCGGCCCAAACTGTAAAAGCAGTTAATTAAAATAAATTAAATAAAATGATAACTATTTAAATATTGCTCCAAATTTAGCAAATCAAATACCAAATTGTTCAGAAAATCAAACTCTACATGTTAGAATAATTGTAATGTTCTTTTGAATTTAAATTCTTGCTATTTATTTAAGAATTCCTAAAATGGCTTAAATAATACCAAATTGGGAAAAATCATAACTTGTTAAGTAATTAACCAAATTTTTTGAATAAAATATCAATGTGATCAGCACTTCAAATGCTGTCAAACCATGCTAATATCAAATCGTGATCACAAATTTTCCTTTGAAGTTATTATTTAATTGATTAGAAGAATTAAATTCAATTAATTATTGAATTCACTATTTATTCATCGATATTTGGAAATTCACCAATGAGGTACCAAAATGATCGGAAGAATACTACCTATCCAATCATGTCATGTTCATGCATATTTAAACCACTTTGAGTAATTTAATATATGTATGAACAATGTGGTCACTAAGTTAAATATGGGGTTGCTTCCAAATAATTGCACTAATTATTTGGCACTCCATTTAATATTGTTAGCTAAATAATATGTTGATGTCGTTGCAGGAAATTGACATACCATCATGTTTGTGCATTGCACTTGACTTCATGTGATTTATTTTGTTCTTCTATTCTTGCTTGGGTATCGATAGATTCCGGAGTCGAGGGTTCCCTCGCCAATTCCGACGAGCAGTACTACGCACCCTAGCAGCAAGGCAAGAGATAACCTAACCTTCTTGGCATCTAGCATCCTATTGCTCTATAAACTTATTTTATCCACCATAATATTGCATGCGATTCCAATGACAATTTTTGGGTCAATACTAGAGTATCCTATGAATGCATGTTTTTCCCCTGAACCATCACATGCTCCCCCTCCTATGAACCATAGGTTTGATGTGTTGGCCGGAGACAATGATATAAATGGTGTATTGTACATGCTTAGCTATGCTTAGCCATGCTTAGTGGAATTGCTTAGCTGTCCGTTATTTATTTCCATGATTATGAAATTGATGGAATGGTCGGACAAGGTGGAGGATGTTGTGGTGCTCAATTAAATTGTTTAAAGGCTCGAATGAGTTGCCATCTGGGGATAGTGTTTTGCCTCATTCCTGCCTCCTAGGCTGAGAGTGCTTTTAGCTAGAACCAAGAACCGAGCGTGCTTCCAACGGTGGGGACATATGGAATCCCCTTTAACCGAATAATTTGTGCGGGCGTATCCAAGGGTCCTCTAGTTTGCTATTTCCATTTGCGTGTGAGTGGGTGGGTGGGAAAAGGAAAACATGAGGATGTGGTGTTTAGGATGTGGCGATGGGGGCAGGGGCTGAAATAGGCTGGGTAAACTTGTCCTGTCGCCACGATGACCCTTGGATAGTCTCACACATTGTAAAGGTTTAACTGCGCCCGCCCTGTCGGCTTTCCAAGGAAGAGAGCTAAATGATCAGGTAAGGGGTCGGACGGTACCGGTGGGTAAATTAGTACACCCCTGCAGGGTAAATCTTTTCGAAAAGCCGTGTCCACGGTTATGGACAAATCTTGGGAAAGGCGGATTAGCTCATAGAAAAGTATAACCTAATTAATTAAAATTTGGCAGCTAAAGGTTGCAATTCAACGTGTGTTTAAAAGGTTCATTTCCTCGAGGGTGATTCGAGGGAGTGCCTTGGTGGAGATGAGAGGTGGATTCTTGGTACTATTGGTTCGATGAGAACCGAAGGAAAAAGTTACCCTCTTACCCCTTTTTCAGAAAATATTCTCAGGAGTCGATGCCATGGGTCTTTTATGTCTTTGAAAAGAAAATCTAGCTTTATACAAAATAGCTTCATACAGCTTTAGAGCCTCCGTCAGCATTGGGCCTATATCGCCCTACTAAACTTGCGAGTACGTCGTACTCAGTCTCTCTTTGCTGCCTTTATAATTTGTTTCAGAGGAGGACGACACCGAGCACACAGGTGGTTTCTTCCTGGACATCGACGCATAGTTCGGGGTTCCCAGGTGGCAGCTGGGGACCTTGGAACAAGCTGGCTGGGGTTGGTTATGTGTAGGCCTCTTAGGCCATATATTTGGATCTTGTTGTACTAGACAACACTACTTCGCTTCCGCATGATGTACTGATGGGTCTGTGACCCCTTTTGTGTGTAATATTCATATATTTCTCATATATGAGTTGCTATATGAATCTTTGTGTCGTAGACTCTGTGATGTGCCAGTTTTTCCACAAGTCTTGATCTCTTTATTATGCATGATAGCTATGCCTGAGCTAATGGCATGATCGAAGTGTTGCGCGCCGATGATCCATTCCGAGCATGCCTGCCAAAGGTTTTGGCCTGGGATTGGTAAACCCTGTAACCTTCGATTGTGTAGCATGACCGGTTGCACAAAGCTTCATTGCATAGTTCTGGGGTCGGGGCGCTACACTCCAGTTCCGATCTAAACTTGTATCTCCAAATTTAGGATCAAATCCCTATTGGGTGGGATGCGACAACTAGGATCGTTATATTTGGTATCTAGAGCCTATTGATCAGGGGGATCAATAGCAAAACCAGAAATCTTCCCATAATTTTTCTTGGTCTTGTGGTACGAAACCGCGAATGGGAATCGAGGAAGAGGAAGTTGAGTTGATCTCTCCCATAGAATTCCAAATTCTTCTCGTTCTTCACAGTGGCGCTGGTGTGTGCCTAGTTGCAGCAGCATGCGTCACAATTTTGGGCGTTGGGTTGCTTGTACACAAAGTTGATTGCGGGAGAAAGATTGCTTGCGTCACCTTCTTCGTTAGTGGTAAAATCCATGTTCTCTCGGTCAATTCGGTGTTCTTCAGGCGGCTAGTGGATCATATATAGAGGAATGATTCTTCTTGTACATGATGATCTGGCAGTGGATTTCAGGGGGAGCTTCTACATCACGAAGCGACCACCTTCCTTGACGGTCAGTATGACAGCACCAGAACAAGGCTTGACAACCACCACAATGAATATTGCTGATCTGGATGTCCATTTGCAAAAGGTGCTTGCCGGTCTCACCAAGGCGGCACAGACGACAACCCAGAACGCGACAACTTGTTAGGCCCTCTCTATTACTATAGAGTGTATTCCAAAGAATCAGGATGTGGTCTCCAACAAGGTTTGAGCCATTGAATCCCATATGTAAGGCTTACTTACACACGTATATTCGCTGGAGTGGGCAATCTCAACTTTCACTCAATGTTATGTTGGCAAAATTGGGCATGGTACTACAAATCCTACCAGAGCATAGCTCCTGAGCATGCTATTTACAATGGTGCATTTCAACTTTCTGAAAATCAATTTGAATCTGGCACTTCACATGATAGTTCTTCTTGTCATGTTAGACACAACATATACACTCATCATCATGAATTTCTCATGCCTAAAACAAGTTTCCCTAAATTTTATGGCACACATCCAAAAAAATTGAAAGAAAAAGCTGAGAAATATTGTAGTATGTTCCAAGTTCCTCAAGAATATAAAGTAAACTACCCTACCATTCATTTCATTGGATCGGCTGCCTTCTGGTTTCAAACATATGAATCACAACATGACATATATAACTGGGTTCAATTATATGCAGATGTTTTTCAGAAATTTTCCAAAGATTTATACTATAAGGATATGAGTAAAACACTAAACATTGGGCAAGCTAGTGATGTCGACACCTACCAGAGAGAGTTTGAAAAACTCATGCATCAATTACTAGCTCATAATCGTGCATTAGGTGACCCATTCTTTGTAGCAAAGTTCATTAAAGGGTTAATGAAAGATATTCGTTAAGTTATTTCCCTCCATATATCTCAAACGATTGATGTTGCTATTTCTCCAGCTCTCTTACATGATGCTCAATTGCAAAATGACATAAAATCCCGCTATGGATATAAGAGATGGCATAACACCGTTGGGGCTAGGACATTAGGGCCCCATCTCGCAGAAGTACAACAAGAAGCAGCTAAGATTGTAGCACCACAAATGCCAGCCAAATTAGACACTCTTGAGCTTAGAGGCGTCCAAGAGTTAAATGCTTCAAATGTGGTGAAAAATTTGGACATAGCCATAAATTTTTAAAGCAAGTGGAGCTCGTAGTTATTAATAATTTTTTGCAACACTAGATCTCTACACTGACAACTCAACAACTGAGGATGAGAAATCATCAGGGGAAATCAGTGAGCCTGAAACTGAGCAACTTATGAGCTTATGACCAGCTACCACTGAAGGAACAACCAACAAGAAGACTATGAGGCTATTGGGCTACATTGGCAAGACAAAGACCCTTAACTTAATTGACTCTAGAAATTCAAGAATCTTTATCTATAACACACTGGAAAGACTCTTCAATTACCTGTCCAAAGAATCAGTGTTATTCAGGTCACTATTGCTAGTGGTGAAAAAGTGCTAATAATACATGTAATGCTATCTTGAAGTGGTGGCGTGTAACATTTTTTTGACACACTAGCCAGAGTTTTGCCACCGAAGTGTTATGACATGATTTTGGACATGGAATGGTTAGAGAACTATAATGGTGGAAAGATGTTTGTTGGCTACCGCCGCAAGAATATGAGATTTAAACATGAGGGGTGAATAATTACTCTCCGAGGGACCAGTTCAAACAATACCTAATGTCCAATCGTATATTCTTTAGTAGTTAAATGTGATGATTGATCAGGGAGTGGTTGCTCAGTTACTCATCTTACAAGGTACATCCGAGGATCCAACACCACCATCTATATCTACTTGTGTGCCGCAATTGATCAAGCAGGAGGAAGAGCTATTTTTGAGCCAAATTTTTTCCCTCTCCACGGGAGTTTGATCATCAAATCCACTTGTTCCAGCTATTGTACCTGTTCAGAAAAGCCCTATAGATATACCACTACCTAGAAGGATGAATTGGAGAATCCAATTTCAGAAATGTTGCAAATAGGGGTGGTTCAAACCAAGAACAATCCTCAAGACTCACATGTGATCCTTGTCAGAAAGAAAGATGGCAGCTGGAGAATGTATGTCGGTTACATGTAACTTAATGCCCTCACAATGAAACAAATACCAATTACGAGTGGTAGATATGAGTTACTGGATGTGTTTGTTGGCATAAATCTTAAACTAAACCTGTAGAGTGTGTGTAAAGAATTAAAGATAATGCGATTTGGGCTTACCAATGCCCAACAACATTTCAGGCACATCGGAATGAAATTTTTGCACCTCTGCTCAGGAAAGCTGCCCTTATATACATGGATGATACTCTCCTATACACTGCTACTCTGCCTAACCACCAGCAACTTTTACAACAGGTTTTTAAAAGATCGAATCACTTGTACATTAAGTAGTCAAATTGTTACTTTGCCTAGCCTTCATTACAAATTTTGGGACATGTCATCAGTGTTGCAAGATGCCACTGATCCTTAAAAATTAAGGCAATCCAATAGTGTCCCGTACCTATTAATGTCAGGCAGTTGCGAGCCTTTTTGGGGCTAGCAAGTTATTACATTAAGTTCATAGAACATTATGGCAGAATCACCAGAACCTTAACATAATTACTAAAGAATTGTGCAATATATCTGGACACCAACATAGGAAGGATTCCATACTCTGCCACAAGCACTCATTGTTTCTCCAGTCTTAGCCTTGCCAGATTTTACCGAGACTTTTGACATCCACACTGATGCTTCAGTTGTGGGTATTGGTGTTGTTTTGTCGCACAAAGGTCACCCAATAGCTTATTTAAGCAAAGCCTTGAGTCCAAGAGCTCAGACCTTATCTACATATGAGAAAGAGTATCTGACATTAATTCTAGCAGTAGAGAATTGGAAATCCGATCTTCAACATAAACTTCATAATTTACACTGACCACAAAAGTCTCACACAAGTGGAATCTCAACATCTCACCAATTCTATTAAGCACAAGGCATTCTGAACTTATGGGTTTTCTGTATCATGTTAGGTAAAAGCAAGGTACCACCAATACGGTGGTTGATGCCCTGATACATCAGAATTAGCAGCAACATATGTTAGCTGAACTAAATGGTTAGAGATTATCCTAAAAAGTTATCTAACAGATCCACAAGGAAAGAACCTATTGTGCCAACTTAGTATTTCTTGTCCTGACAGTCAAGACTATTCATTGCCTTATGGAATCACCAAATATCATGACATAATTTGGCTAGGAAATTATTCAGAGGCTAAACAAACTCCCTGCATTACATTCCATTGGGGTTGGGGGACAACGTGGATTTACTACGGTGTATCACAAGGCAGGTACTTGTTTGCTTGGCCACAACTAAAAGAGAATGTTTAGACTTAGTAGCTCATTGTACAATCTGCCAACAAGCAAAATATAAAAATATTGGCAAACAATGATTTCTTCAGCTAGTACATATTCAAGAGAATATATGGGACTTTGGCAGCCTTGACGTTTTGAGGGCTTCCCCAAATCCTCCAGATATGACACAATTCTAGTGATTATTGATAAATCCACGAATTTTTTGTCCAACACAACATTCCACTCTGATTTTGGGAAATCACCATTTGAAGTATCTTATGGCTAAAAACTCAAACATTTTGGTCTTCAAGTTCCTTCTCAACAAGCTAGTGATCTGGTTTCTAATCTGGCTACTTTGCTCAAGGATAAAAATGAAATCCAATATTAATCGAGCAAAATCTGTTGTGGGCTCAATAATGCGTTAAAACCAAGCTAAGAAGAAAAGAGTGGAGCGACAATTTGTAGTTGGCGATCAAGTTTATCTCAAGTTACAACCCTATATATATGTCCAAACATCTGTTGCTTGTCGTTCCAATCAGAAACTCAGGTACAAATACTTTGGCACATACACCATATTACAGAAGATAGGTGTTGTGGCATACAAACTGGATCTGCCAGCGGTGAACCAAATACACCCAGTAGTACATGCATGTTTCATTATTGAAACAAGCTCTACCTGTAAACACAATAGCTCAACCAGATATTCCATGAAAATGCACATAGCTGGATATGGAACATGTTCCCTTGCAGGTATTGGATACAAAACTCATTTATACAAGAAACCAATTAATTTAAAACATTGGGGTAGGTTTAGTGGACGGGATTACCATCTCCAAGGACAACCTGGGAGAACAAGAAGCGATCACTTCAGCAGTTGCCAAATGCTACTCTGGGGTCAAACAATGCTTCAAGGAGACGATAATGTGATGACCACATACCAGGCCGTCACCCCATCGAAGCCCATGGAAGCCCATACCCAAGAAGTACGAGACCTGGCTATGTCCATCAAAGAGAAGGGCATTTCCCATGTAAAGGGGTGAGCTATGCGTGTCAGCGTGTGGACGGTCATCATTGATCACTACGGTAGTTATGTTACGTGCTTCTTACCTACTCATCCTTCTTCCTTTCTCTGAAACTCTACTTCAAATTTAAACTAGTATCTCCAAATTGAGGATCAAATCGCTATTTGGTGTGATGGCACTAGCTAGGATCGTTAAAATGATGAAACTAGGTGGAAAGGATAACTTAAACGACCATCCAAGTGGTATTTTGTGTCTCGAAAAAATTCACTCAGACTATTGTTTACAGCATGAATACGGCCAATCAATTCGGCCCTTAGGGTTTGGATGTGTCATGTGTGTATCCAAACCTAGTATCATCTCCATACTCTGTCGTGTCCAATAGTGTCCAGTGATCTCCACTCCGGACTCTGTGGCACGCACAATCTCACAACAACGCCATAGACGAGTAGGGCTAGAGGGATGGTACATGTGATAATAATCTCCACTGGATCCCACAAAAATTATCCACCCCCCCCCCCCCCCCCCCCCCAAACCGAGGCCGTTTTGGGGACGGCCATATCTATTTTTAATTTCCAATGGGGAGGATAGCCCTAGGGGCGCCCCTCAACTCGTTGACCCTATTAATTTTGGTCTTTGTTTGGGGTATTTTGGATATTTTATTAAATATCAGATATTTTGTTGCCATTTTATTATTAGTTTTGAGCACAGAAAATACAAAATATATAGTCATGAAATTAAAGTCCCGACCACCAAAATCATGGTTGCCCACCAAGTTTGGCACAAAAAATCCACCAAGTCAGGCCATCACAATACATCACACATGCATAAAAATCAATTTCCGATCCCTAAGATGTGCCTACGAGTTAGATCAAACTAAGCCTTGGTAGCCGGGTGCATGTTGTTTATTTCTGTGTTCAATATTTTCTCCTCCTTGGTCATGTTTGTAAACCCTAGCTTGCGCCACCTCTGACACCACCTTGATTTTTGACACTTCTGCTTTGATCTTCTCGGTTTCAAACGTTTCGAGGCAACCGAGACCGCACACCCTTCTAAATTAACAATCTCACGCCTGTTACTTGGATCGCCGCCGTTGGCCGCCGCCTCTTGACACTTGATAGAGTCCTGGAGGGTCTTCCACTTTTATCGCTCATAAATCTTTGTCCAACAATGTATCAAATTAAACCTTTATTATTGTTGGAACTCTAACATCCCAAAATTTACCGTTTTGGAACGTACAATAAAGGAAATATTTACACGAGTGATTTGTTTTCAACGTGTTAAAATTTCTAAAGAATTTAGAACTTTGAGGGATTGTTTTAATTTTTCTCGACCTTGTTCATATCAACATGAATTTTGGTTGGGAAATTTTATACAAATCAAAAAAATTATTTTACTAGAGTCTTTTGGACTTGTTTGAACCTTATTTGAATATTCGAATTTTTCAAAATATAATAGGATTAATGAACCTATCCTTATTGATTCAAAATACATTAAGATGTCAATTTTATTTGTAATCTTAAGACGTTAATTAATTGCATTTCTAGCTGTTCTGAAATACACCCGTCAAACAGCCTGGCACTCTGGCATACAACATTTTTCGTCATACAACATGTAATTAACAATTGAAAAAGTTAACTAGACGTGGCTCACAAAATTGTAGTTAGTACTGACCGGCAAACACTTCTATTCTTGTGACATGACAACCTAACTAGTATATGGTTCGAGTCGGATAAAAACACCTTCACGTGATTCCGTGACGCATAATCGCACTTTTAGTTGCTTGTCCATACTCGATCCACAGTCTACGTAGCAGCCCCAAATCATTGATGTGGGCGAATGTGCCAACGATGCCAGCGAGCCTAGCTTAATGCTACGGTTGCAACTCTAATTCATGCTAGCTATATATGTGATGTCAGAGTCGCGATCTCTCCGAGACATGGATGACATTGTCACGTTGATACATTTGTCCTTAGCATGCCATCTTGTAGTCACAGGACAATAATGTAACTGTACCTCAGATACAAGTGGCATACTTTTACGTACATAATTAGCTACTTTATATTTCCAAACGAAATATTTCTGGTGTCATGAGCCTTTGATAGTTGCATGTGTTTTCATGCACGTCCGGAGAAGAAAGGAAGGAAGTTTCGTCTTTCCAGCTCACCTTGATCTTCTATTCTTCTTTCTTGATAGAAGGTACGGATTGATTTTCTTGAAAGTTGATGATGCCGTCACATTCTGTCGGGAACTGTACGTGGCGTCTCATTCTGGACGTTCGTTGGTGTGTGCCATAAATTGCAGGGAGAAGAAAACGAGGAAGAAGGGAACTACTCCATGTGTCTACCAGATAAACATACACGAACTATACGTATGATTCCAGAAAAAGCCTGTCAAGAAAAAACCATATATATTATACCCAGGGACGGACCAGGAATATACTATAAGAGGAGCCAACTGCATATGAAACAAGTTGGAGGGGGCCATATAGATAATTTTGGGCTCAAATCGATCCATAGATTAACAAGGGAGATTCAACAGAAAAAATCACCATGGGGGGTCTTAGACACGAGACCCTCTATCGCCTATTCTTCTTGATTTCGCTGTTGATGCTCTAGCTATTTATTTGCTGGAAAATGCCAAAAAGGCAGATCTGGTAAAAGGGGTGCTAAACGAATATGTAGATGAGGGTGTAACCGTGTAAATATGCTGCAGTACGCAGACGAGAAAATTAATTTTAACAAAAGTGATGTGTACCTTTTCGGATCGACAAAAGATAAAAAGGAGATGTATCAAAAAAATCTTTACATGTAAAACTGGAGATCTCCCTACGTATACATGGAATTTGTCCATCTTTTGTCTAACTTTACCATTCTGACTTCGCCTGCATGAACGTGAGGATGTCACCGTTTGATCAATTTTACGATGTTATGTGAATTTCGTCTGTGATGCACGAAATTTAGATCTATTTTATGTTTGGAACTATATATGAATTCTGGAGATATATTTTTGTTTTCTTTTTCTGGTATTATATTCCTGTATTTCACTGCATGCATACATCCGTTTGGAAAGTAGAGGAATATCTCAAGAGGATGTTAACAAGCAAACGGATGTTAAATAATCAGCAGCTGGCAGGCCTCCTGTATTTTTGGCCTGCTCCAAAACGGAGTAGCTAACAGCCAGCATGCATGGTGATGGCGGCGATCTGATGTATAGAAATCCAAAGACAATGCTAGGTATATATGGACTTTGGACGCGATACACCACCAAACACATGCACGAACCGCAGACATTGCGCAGATACGTCTTGCAAGCATGTGATGGTACTGTATAGAATAGCTAGCTATAGGCATTATCTGGTCACAATCATCACTCATTAGAATGGAAACGCATGAAAGAAAGGCGAGGGCCGTGACAAAGTTTGAAAAGTAGTCCACGGCGGAGCATATGACTGATTGCTCCCTTGATTGCAAGTTGTTGATTGGAACCCATGCAACGAGTAAAATAACCTAGATAGAAGATAGATAGCTCAAGGTTGCATGCATGTTAATACTGTCGAGTTACGTTGTTGGTAGACTGTTAGAACTAGCTAGCAGAGCTTAAGGAAGCTACAGGAGCGCTTAATTTGCCTATAAATTCAGCTCTGCTTTCCTCCATTACTCGTCAGTCAGTCAACCCACATCTCGATCAACATGGCTTCTTCTTCTTCCTCCAGCTCGGCGCCGTGCTAGCGGCCGTCTGCCTCGTCGTCCTCCTCCCCCAGGTAGCCATGGCGGACGAGCTGTGCGTGGGCTACTACGACGACACGTGCCCGGACGTGCTGTCGATCGTGCAGAGGGTGCTGATGGACGCGCACAGGTCGGACCCGCGCATCTTCGCCAGCCTCATCCGCCTCCATTTCCACGACTGCTTCGTGCAGGGCTGCGACGGCTCGTTGCTGCTCGACACCTTCGACGGGTTCGAGACGGAGAAGGACGCCCTACCCAACCTCAACTCGGCGCGGGGGTACCCCGTCGTCGACGCCGTCAAGGCCGCCCTCGAGGACGCGTGCCCCGGCGTCGTCTCCTGCGCCGACATCCTCGCCATCGCCGCCGAGATCTCCGTCCAGCTGGTACGTACATACACTGATCGATCGAACTGAAAAACCTGGCGCATGAGCATGATTGGCAGGTTCGACGTAGCTAGCTATCACATAGAGTGCATGGTTTGACGACTATATGGATGCATGCAGTCCGGAGGACCCGGGTGGAACGTGTTGCTGGGGAGGCTGGACGGCAGGACCTCCAGCAAAGCCGACGCCGAGAACCTGCCAGGCCCCTTCGACGGCCTGCCGGTCCTCAAGGCCAAGTTCAGGAATGCTACCCTTGACGATACCACCGACCTCGTCGCCCTCTCAGGTAACCAAAACTCGATGATCAGGATCAAACCCCCAAGTTTAACTACTATAGCATATATATAAACCGATGGACTAGTTACTGATTCTTTCATGATCAAAGACAGACATAAACTTAATTTGCTTTTGTCTCCATGTCTAGGTGCCCACACTTTCGGTCGCGTGCAATGCCAGTTCGTCACGGACCGTCTATACAATTTCAGCGGAACGAACCGGCCTGACCCGTCCCTAGACCCCACTTACCGGGCGTTCCTAATACAGAGATGCCCGAGGAACGGTCCCGGGAATTCTCTGAACAACTTCGATCCCACGACACCCGACACCTTCGACAATCACTACTTCACAAATCTCCTGGCGAACCGTGGCTTCGTCCAATCCGACCAAGAACTCAAGTCGGACCCCGGTGCACAGACGACGACGGCGCCCATCGTCGACAGGTTTGCACGCAGCCAGGACGCCTTCTTTAGGAGCTTCGTGCAGTCTATGATCAAGATGGGGAACATTATGCCGATTACAAATCCTTTCGTGGGTGAAATCCGGACCCATTGTGCATTTGTCAATAACAGTTAAGGAGAAGACCACGTGGGGATATGCAAGTGCAACATGTGCTATCTGCTGTGTAATCATGGACGTAAGAATGATCTCTTATGGTCCTGATCAATAATTGGTAAGTCAACCAATGTATGTAACATTTCATGCTTATTTGTCCTCGGTGCAGCAAAGTGAGTTTTGTATCCCGCTTATGTCGTTGATCAGATATGGCATCATGTAATAGTTGAAAAGTTCCCCCACAAGAAAAGAAAAAGGAATTGTTGAAAATTTGTGTGAATATGATCTGAATCTTGGCGACCGAGTCGAGCCGGGTGGTTTACCTAGTATCATTGCCTCATCTCGTTTGTAATAAGTTGGGCAACAATTCGACATTAGTACACGATGCGTCCATTTCATACAGTGGTTTTATTTAAATTATTACAACGTAGAGATAGGAATTTCTGCATTTATCACGTCAGTGCGCACATTTATGTCTATCTACGCACAAAGTCGTTGCCTTGAAACTAGCCTCTAAAAGGGATCCGGAGGGGGAAACTGCAGGAGGCTGCCACCATCTTCATTGTTGCGATCCGGAAGGCAAGGGCATCCATTTCCATCATCACCATCACCATCTCCTTCATCTACACCAACGAATCCCTCCTCCATCTTGTTGTAATTCCCAAACTTGTAGTTGTGGATTTGCATGTGTAGTCGTACCATTATTCACCTTACGTTCACACCATTACTATGATGATGTCTTGTGTTTGCATGTGTGATTAGTTTCATTAGTTCCTGGGAAGATTGAGAAACCCTTAGCTTTATTAATATGAGATATGGTTTAATACTTCTTTCCAAGTAGTAGCCGTCTATTTCTGTATATTGTGTGAACGTCGACTGCATAATATTTTCCTTCGGGACGGAAGTAGGTTGTTCATGTTAATGCAATGATTTAGTGGTCATCATGCCCCATACTCAAACAAAGGTAGGGTTGAAACCCTTCCTCTGGTGGGGTACCACTTGTCATTGTGTTAGCGGGAGTAACAGAGAGCCACAAAATCTTCTCCACATCTATGGGTTATATCCCTAATTGCTAGAGGCTCGGGCTGTAAATTCGGGTTCTTACCGGGGCTAGTAGTGGTTGTGCGGGGCTTGTATGCCTGATAGACTCAGGGCACGTCTTAATTTGGGACCCCGCCCCTATATGAAAAAATATATGTAAAACGATATAAACTAGGGTTATCTTTGCTCAATGATATGCTAGGATGGAAGAAATGCTTCCTGAGAACACCTTTAGCCTTATTGCAGTTTTCGTAACCATCACTATTTGCTTGATGTCTCACTGTTCACACTCTCTTTCACTCTCTCTCAAAACAGTAACAACAAAAGAACACCTTTTTCCACACACTTGCTTGTTTTGGAGCAAAGTAACTTGAAGGTAAAATTCTTTTGATGATCAAAGGAGAAGGCAAAGACTATTTCCTCTGCTCCATGTGGTTCGATAACTCTTATTTCGAAACTAGCTACAACAACCTATGCGCTTGCAGGAATCAAGCTATTTTCTGGCGCCGTTGATGGGGAGATAAGCGCCTTTGGTCTTTGTTTTTCATTGGTTATTTTATTATTGTGCTAAGTTTTCTGTAGGTTCTTAGCAGGTACCATGGAGGAATTCTTTACTCGCCAGTACAGACTACTCCAAATCAAAAACATACCCAAACCACCACTAGATGCTTACATGCCGGTGATCCAAAGGGTAAACAAAGAAGGGTTTGAAATAAATACAATGTTGCTTGACATGCTACACACTAAGCAGTTTAAAGGAGATGATACGGATCCATATTCTTATATTGAATTCTTTGATGGTATCTGTGGGACTTTTAGAGTTAATGCGTTTACTGATGGAGAGATGAAACTGAAAAAAATTCCTCATACCTTATGTGATACATCTCTTAACTGGCTTAGAACTCACCCCACAGGAAATTTTGATAGTTGGGAAAAAGTATCTACTGCGTTATTCTCTATCTAGAAAGAGAGTCTTATGGAGCAAAACACATGATTACCAACTTCAGGAAAAGACAAGGAGAGAGTCTTGTCAAGGGATATCTCTCGTTTCGTGGATTACTTGATCATTGTTCTCACCATGATTTACCACCATGGTTAGTCTTACATACTTTTTATGGAGGACTTAATAAAGAGAACACAACTGAGTTAGATGCTGCCTCTAACGGTGCTTTTATGCATTATACTGTCACTCAAGCTTTGGGAATTAGTGGATAGAATTTGTATTAATAAAGAAACTTGGAAGCTTGATCTAGGTAGTGACGGAGGAACCGAAATAGAATATGACTGCATTAAAAAATTATTGAGTCGGGAAAGTGGAAGGCTTAGTAAGAGTTTTCATCTTGATACTGACATCATTTTGCAAGTAGTGAAAAGATACACTGAGTATTGAAAGGTTCATAACAATAATTTTATTAAATTTGAACGAAAATCTAAAGTTGCAGCTGTTGAAGCATATATTGCAGAAAAACCTTTGTAGGTGGAAGAGAAACTTCCTTATGAAGAACAAGTACATTTTCCTGAAGCTAAAAGAAAACATGAAGAAAGATATGAAGCAAAGGTATGTGCTAATATGGTAGATGAAAAGGAAGAAGAGGCTCCACTTAAGAAGGATGTTGTCAAACAACTCTTGACACTAGAATTATCCAAGGGTGATATTGTAGGACTGGACAAAAGTTCATCTCAAGTCATCACAGGTAAAAGTATTGGCAAAACTGTACTGCCTTGCTTATTTGGAGGATCATCTTACTATGGACTATTGATGGCTACAATGGTGTAGTGAATAATCGTCGGTGGTCACCCCAAGAGGAAGGCAGGATGTAGCGAGCGGTAATTTTTCCCTCAGTTAAGAACCAAGGTTATCGAACCAGTAGGACTGTTCAATCAACAACGAGGTACTGAATGGTGATCTTTGGCGCTTGATCTTCGTTAACTATGGACCCGCACACACTCAAACAAATTACTTTGCCCCAACGGCAGGAAGGTTGTCAAGCTTCCTGGTCTGCTGAAAACAAAGGATTAAATCTTATAGCGGAAAAAGAACAATCATGAAAACGGACCAGTGAGCAAGTGCTGGTGAAAAGCGTGTAAACGGTGTTGTAATCAACGGAAAAAGGTGGACGATGGGCCATGGGTTCACTAGTGGTGTCTCTCTAGAAGATAAAATGCACACATGATGGGTAAACAAATTACAGCTGAGCAATTGACAAAATTGTAACACAAACTTAATCTAGCTATGACATAGATAATTCATATGTGATATTCATGTAGGCATCACGTCAAACATATATAGACCGTTAATCCAACTGCATCTATAACTAATCATCCACCTAGGGATCGCTATCCAGCATGTCACCCATCGATATTAAAAAAACATTAAGCACGGTACATGATGTAAGCAATATTCATAATCACGAAGACATAAACACCTCTGTTTTACCTTTAGTAGCAACAACACACCCTCAACCTTGCACGTCTCTGTCACTCGAGCGCTGGCACAAAAGGGGGCATGAACCAACCATCTAGCATAAATACTCCCTCTTGGAGATACAAGTGATTGCTTGGCCAAAGTAACCACACACATCGGAGAGCATGCAAGAACTTGAATAACACATAAAGATAACATGAACAATCTGATCATAACTTCACAATTCACCGGATCCCAACAAACACATCACATAGCATTACAATAGTTGATCTTGATCAGGTTTGGCAGCTCACAAGATCGTAAACATGAAGGCACAAGGGAGAGAGACAACCATCTAGCTACTGCCATGGACCCATAGTCCAAGGTGGAACTACTCACAAATCATCCCGGAGGAAGGCATGGCGATGAAGAGCCCTCCGGGATCGATCTCCCCTCCGGCAGGGTGCCGTGAACAGCTTTAGAACCCTCTTGAATTAGGGTTTGAGATGGCGGTGGCTTCGGGATAGGTTTCGTGGGAAAATGGCCGCCCTTGATGTTTTTAGGTCAGACGTGATTTTATAGGCGTCGAAGGGGGCCGAGGCGGCGCACAGGGAGCAGGGCAGGACCCACCCGCGGGTGGACCCTAGCCCGTGGCTGCAGGCCGCCCCTAGCCCCTAGTGGGCCCCTGAGGTTTCTCTACGGACTTCGTCTTTGTCTTGGCGTAAAAATAATGCCCGTAAGTTTTCGTCCAATTCCGAGGATATTTTCTTAAGTGGATTTTCTGAAATACAAAACAGCAGAAAACAGGGAACTTGATACATCCCAGACGTATCTATATTTTTTATGTTCCATGCTTGATTATATATCAGTGCCACATGTTTTTATATCAATTTGCCATGATTTATGGAACTAACCTATTAACAAGATGCCTAGTGCCAGTTCCTATTTTCTGCTGTCTTTTTGTTTCAAAAAAGTTGTTCGGGGAAGTTTCTTAGAATCATCTGAAAATTTACGTGAATTATTTCCACGAAGGAACAAAAACGGAGCCAGGAGGGGAGCTGCAGGGGGGCCCCACAGCCCCCAGGCGTGGCCCACACCTTGGTCGCGCGTGGGTCCCACCTGGGCGACTCCGTCGCCTCCTCGAGTCGCCCTTTCGCCTATAAATTGTCTTCGACGCGGAAACCCTCGATACCCGATCATATTTTCCAGAAAACATCCGAGGCCGCTGCCGTCGCCAACCCTAGATCGGGAGGGTTCTGAAGCTCTTCCCGGCACCCTGCCGGAGGGGGAAATCATCACCGGAGGCATCTACACCACCATGCCTGCCTCCGGAGTGATGCGTGAGTAGTCCACCATGGGATTACGGGTCCATAGCAGTAGCTAGATGGTTGTCTCTCCTCGTACTCCATTGCTTAGATCTTGTGAGCTGCCTATCACGATCAAGATTGTATTATCTGTAACTGCTACATGATGTGTTTGCATGGATCCGATGAATTGTGGAAATCATTACTCTTGTTCATCTATGTGTTATGTTTTATCTATGATCTTGCATGCTCTCCGACGCTAGTGGATGCTTTGGCCAAGTAATTGTTAGTGTCTTCCGAGAGGGTATTTATGCTAGATAGTGGGTTCATGCCTTTGTGTGCTAAGTGCGATTGACAACAACGCTTATGCTCATGAATGTGCTGTTGCCACTAGGGAGAAAACAGCGGTGTTATTTCCTTGTGTTATTTACAATGCTTATATTATGCACTTTGCCTATTGCAATGATCTGTTGCTTGCAACTTAATACTTCTGGGTGACATGCTGGATAGTGATCCCGGGGTGGATTATAAGTCATAGACACAGTTGGATAACGGTCTATGTATTTGACGTAATGCCCATATTAGATGAATCGGTGAACTATATTGCTTTATGATAGCATTGTTATGCGCCCACAATTCTGTCAATTGCCATGCTATAATTTGTTTACCCATCATGTGTATCTCTTGGAGAGACACCACTAGTGATCTGTGGACCCCGGTCCTATTTTCCCACACTGTTTACATCCATTTTAATAGCTTTCCATCATCATTTTCTTGCTGGTAATATTTCACTTTAATCATATTTTACATCTGCACATTTAATTCGTTGTGTTCAACAAGCCGGAGAGATTGACAACCTCTCTGTTTCGTTGGGGCAAAGTAGTTTGTCTGTGATTGTGTGAAGGTCCACGACAATTGTCGTAAACGGCGCCACACCTTGCTAAGCCTTCTCCAAGTCCTACGGGTTCGATTACCTTGCTTTTGTAATCAAGGAAACTGCTGCTTTGTTGCATCATACCTTCCTCTTGGGGTTCCCAAGCGAACGTGTGATCCACGTTATATAAAGAACTAATAATGATATAGCATTAGCAGAAATGGAGTTAGTATACATGTTTGTGATGCTAGCCGATAGATCACTAAGAAAACCTTATGGAGTTATTAACAATTTCAACATTTTTATTGGTCCCCACTGCTATCCAATAGATTTAGTTGTTATGGATATATCTCCGAGTTCTTTTTGTCCTATTATTTTGGTAGATCTTTCTTGAAGGTTATTAAAGCTAACATTGATATCAAGCATGAAAGTATCTCTATAAAGTTTGGAACGGATCTTATTAAATTCCGTTTCTTCAAGTTCAAGAGTAACCCCTATTATAAGGAGCTTGAAGAGAAAGAAGGACAAATAATTGTTGATCTCTTGCAGCAGCATACTTTGGAACACCTGATGTTGATTTATTAAGAAGCTTGCTCAATTATGAAGAAATTCATGAAGATCTCGAGAAAGAAGATTTCGGTGAAGATTTTAATTCAGCTCCATCGTGGCGTCCTTCATGTGATGAAGTCTATGAGATCCCGGAAAGGAGAGGAGATGAAGAACCACCACCACCTGAGCTAAAAATGTTACCTGAAGAGTTGAGGTATGAGTTTTTAGATGAAACCAAAAGGTATCCAGTTATTGTCAACTCTAACCTTTCACATACCAAGAATGAAAAACTCATTTTTTTATGCTTAAAACGCACCGGAAAGCTCTTGTGTATTCGATGGATGACTTGAAAGGAATAAGCCCTTTAATTACAACTCATAGAATATATATGGAGGAAGGTCATAAACCTGTCATCGAGCACCAATGCAAACTAAACCCCATGATGAAAGAAGGGGTAAGAAAAGAGGTAATACGTCTACTTGATGCTGGTATTATCTACCGCTATTGAAAATAGTAAATGGGTTAGTCTTGTCCAGTGTTATTAATGCCCATTTCATCGCCCTTTGTAACCCTGTCATGCATAAGACATGTCCTAAGGTCTATCTAAAACAAGTTCTTCTTTGACAAAGGACACAAGTTATCCAGACACAATATATATAAGCATGAGTAACTCTTTACTTCAACACAGATGTGTTGAATCTAGGTAAAAAAAATTGATTGTAACTACGGCGGGCTAAAGCCGGCCTATTTTGCAACCAGTGCGTGTGGTGGAGTTCTCTTAAGGTGAAAAGGGGGCGGGAAGATACTACATCAGCGTTGTTCAGGGAGGGTTATAAGAGTTACATCAGGAAATTAGAAAGTCCTTTATAGAGGATTGCCTGCAGTGTCGGATCCAAAGGCGAACATCCTCAACACACCTCTGGGCTACTTGAGAAATACTTTCGTCGTTGTTATTAACAACCAGGAAGTTCCTTCTCTTCCAAATATTATAAAGAATCACGGAGCAGACGGTGCGCTTGGCAAAGAGAGTGGTGAGTGTGTCCCAGAGAGTTTCAATATTGTTGGAGATATGCCCAAGAGGCAATAATAAAGATTATTATTATCATATTTCCCGTTCATGATAAATGTTTATTATCCATGATAGAATTGTATTAACTGGACACAAATGCATGTGTGGAATATAAACGGCAAAGTGTCCCTAGTAAGCCTCTAATAACTAGTTCATTTGATTGAGTGATGGTTAGATGTTTCCTAACTATGGATTTATGAATCACTTGATAAACGAAGTTATATCATAGGAGATGATATAATGGACAGACCCAATTTTATAAATGTCAAATATAGTTTCCTTAGACCATGAGATTATGTTACTCCCGCTTACCGGAGGAATACTTTGTGGACATCAAACGTCACTTCCTTACTGTGTGATTATAAAGGTGGCTTTCAGGTATCTCCGATGGTAGGTTTGTTGGGTCACATGAATCAAGACTGGGATTTGTCCGTCCAACCGTTGGATAGATATCTCTGGGCCCTCTCGGTAGCATAGCATCCAAACGCTTGCAAGCATATGACTAAGTAGCTAGTCATAAGGGATCCTATCCTATGGAACGAGTAAAGAGAACTTGTCGGGAACGAGATTAATCGGATATGGAGATATGATTGATTGAGTCTCAGACAAGTAAAATATCGTGAGACAAAAGGAATCGTATATGGATTAACTAAATCCCATACATAGTGGTTCTACCAGTAAAGTACTTCAATGAATATGTAGGATTAATATGGACATCCCGGTCCCGCTATTAATATGGCATATTCTCGAACCCGCAGGGTCACACACTTAACATTCGATGTTGTTAGGGCTCGAGATAAATGATGGTGTGAATAAATATCGATTCGGAGTCTCGTATGGGATCCTAGACGTCACGAGGAGTTTCGAAGAGTCCGGAGAATAAGATTCATATATGGAAAGTGGTTTCCGAAGGCATCGGAAAGGTCCGGGAATTTCCCGGTAGGATACCAGAATATTCTAGAAGGTTCTAGAGGAGTCTAGAAGTGGGGCCCACATGTATATGGGGCCCACATGGACCAAAGGGGAGGTGCAGCGGCTACATGGGCCTGCCGCACCAGGCACCTAAGGCCCATGCGGCAAGGGCTCAAGGGCCCAAGGGGAGGCCGCATGTAGCACCCCGACAAGTTGTTGATTCAAAGTCCTACTGGTTCGATAAACCTCGGTTCGTTAACGAGGGAAAACTACTACTAGCTGCAATTCCGCCTTCGCTTGGGGCACCACCCAACTTATTTTAATACAACAGCAAGGGGTGTACTAATTTACCCACCGGTACCGTCCGACCCTTGCCTGTACAATTAGCTCTCTTTCGGGGAAAGCCGGCAGGGCGGGCGCGGTTAAACCTTTACAATGTATGAGACTATCCAAGGGTCATCGTGGCGACAGGACAAGTTTATCCAGCCTATTTCAGCCCTGCCCCCATCGCCACATCCTACGCACACCACATCCTCATCATCGCACCTTCATCACCTGCAATGCACACGCAAATGGAAAGCGCAAACTAGAGGACCCTTGGATACGCCCGCACAAATTATTCGATTAGTAAGGGGGCCCATACCCCCACCATTGGGAGCATGCTCGGTTCTTGGTTCTAGCTAAAAGCACTCTCAGCCTAGGCGGCAAGAATGAGGCAAAACACCATCCCCGATGGCAACTCATCCAAGCCTATTAGCATTTTATCATTTACCACAATTCTCCACATTGTCCGAGCATTCCATCTATTTCATTAACATGGAAATAAATCACCAGACGACTAAGCATTCGACTAGGCATGGCTAAGCATAGCTATGCATAAGTGCCACAGTTATAAAGTATATCAGGCCAACACATCAACCTATGGTTAATAGGAGGGAAGACATGTAATGGTTTAGGGGACATGCATATCATAGGATACTCTATATCTTGATCAAAAGTTGACATTGGAATCGAATGCAATATTATGGTGGAGAAAATATATATAAACAATAGGATGCTATATGCCAAGAAGGTTAGGTTATCTCTTGCCTTGCTGAAGGGGCTGGTAGCACTGCTCGTCGAGGTACGGTGGTGGAACCTCGACTCCTGAATCTATCGATACCCAAATAATAACAGAAGAACAAATGAATAACTCGAAGACAAGGTGCAATGCACAATCATGATGACATGTCAAGTTTCTGCAATGATATCATCATACAAATTAGCTAACAATTTAAATGGAGTNGCAATATCTAGGCAATGCCTTAAAGAACATATATGGTTACATTAATTCTTATTTAGATAAAAGGGCACCCCCCCCCCCCAGTTTCATTGAAACCCACCACCACAACAAAGTTTTACAGCATCTGGGGTACATGCCAAAGACCCAACGATAGATCAACTATCCAACGATTAAAAGACAGGTTTCTCCGAGGACAACCACCAGCATCAGAACCTAACACACGATCACTACAAAACAGATTGTCTTCAAACTTCATGAGCACATCTTGCAGAGCTCAGCTTGTTTATCATTTTCTACTGCTTGAGACAGAAGGAAGTTGTCTTCGAGATCCAACAGGGAGACATTCACCAGGCTATCCTTAGCAGTTCCCCTCTCATTCTATTCAGCAGTAGAATGTTCCTGGAGAGAAGCGCAGAAGTGGCATCCTTGGAGAGTATTCTCCATTGCTCCAGCTCTGAAGCGATGCGTCTCCACACTTCCTGCACTCCCGGCCACACCATCCCCTGAAAACATAGGTCATTCCGTAATTTCCACATAGTCCACAATGTAGCAGTACAAACAATATTAATACTAGAGTTCCTGTTGTTACTAACCCACCAACGGGCCACTGATTCAAAATCAGACCCAACAGGAACACCAAGCAAACTAGAGATAACAGGCCATATCAGCCTTGCAACAAAACAATCAAAGAAGAGGTGATGACAAGATTCTTGCTCAGAGCAAAACAAACAGGTTTGATCATCGACATGCCTTCGTTTCGCTAAATTATCTCTAGTTAAGAGTTTGTTATTAGCCAGCAGCCACAAGAAGATGTGAAGTCTGGGGGGCCATGAAGACTCCACATCGCAGGTGTATGAACTGGCAGCACACCTCTATCATTAACAATGGCATAAAAGGACCTAACACTATACACCCCTGAAGAATGAAATCTCCATATAGGGTGTCAGGTTCCCCACTCAAAGAAACAGTGTTCACCAGCTGTACCAACTCCAACCAACGATCAAACGTGAGGGGGAAACCGTCCTTCTAAAGGTGAGTCTAAGCTCACCATTCACATAAGCTTGGGCAACAGTTATATCTTGCTCATTAGCAATAATGAACAAATCCCAATATAAGATAGCTAAGCTACAGTTACCAAGCCAAATGTCACTCCAAAACTTAATTTTACGCCCATCTCCAATCTGCCATCTATACCCAACTCTGGCAGAGCGAGCAGCCCATATGACCCCTTTCCAAAAAGGGAGCACTGGGGAGAATCATAACAGAAAATATAGGATCAAGATCATATTTATGATCCACTATTTCCTCCAAATTTTATGAGTATCCAAATGATACCTTTTGATCCAAGAGGCCAGAAGGCAAAGATTAAAGTCTCTAAGGTTCTGTACTCCTAAACCCCCAAACTCTTGTTTAAGAAAGCAACCAAATCCCAATTAGCCAGATGATATTTTTTTATTACCCTCAGAGTCCTCCATAAGAAGTGAGCCATCTGAGAATTTAGCTTTAATTGCCCACTTAGGAAACTTGATAACAGACAATAAGTACATGGGAATACTAGCAATACAAGATTCAGAAGCACCAATCTGCTTTTATAATTAGCAGTTTCCTTCTCCAACCAGCAAATCTTTTAAAAGTTTTGTCAATTATTGGTTGTAGATCTTCTTTGGACAATTTTCAGGTAATGTAGAGGTACACCAAGGTACTTACATGGGAACTCAGCAATCTTGCAGCAGAAAATTTGGGCAAAAAGATTAGCTTGATCAGGGGGAGTATTAATTAGCTATGATAATTAATACGCATCCCAGACATATTCTCAAAACAAGATACCAACCATTTTAAATTCCTAGCAAAGTCTATATTGTTTTCAAGGAACAAAATGGTGTCGTCAGCATATTGGAGGCTGATGACACCTCCAGGCACTACCTGAGGTAATAAACCTCTAATTAAGCCAGCATAAGCAGCCTTGCTCAACATTTTGGAGAAAACATCAGCCACCAGATTAAACAGGATGGGGGAACTGGGATCTCCTTGTTTTAAACCTTTACCGGCTTTAAAATTGGAGCTATTTTCATCATTGATTCTAACACAGAAAGCCCCCCCCCCCCTATCAACATACTTTTAATCCAGCCTCTAAAAATAGACCCAAAACCCCTTGAAAGAAGCATTTCATCAAGGAAATCCCAGTCTACTCTATCATAGGCCTTCTCATAATCCAATTTAAGAACCAACGCAGATTCACCTCTACTATGGGCTGCATGGATCAATTCTGGGCAGCCACCACACTTTCAAGGATAAATCTTCCTTTAATAAAAGCAGTCTGGTTACTAGCAATTCTACTACCAATAGAAGCAATTCTATTAGTAATAGCTTTAGAAATAATCTTAAGACTACAGTTACCCAGGCTAATGGGTCTGAACTTCCTCATATCCCGCATCTTGTTTCCTTAGGGATGAGGGTAATGATAGCATAGTCAAGCCTAGCAACATTCAAAGTCCCAGACTCAAATCTTTAACCAAAGCCATCAGGCCATTTTTAATTAAATCCCAATATTTTTGATAGAAAAGGAAAGAGAGGCCATCTGGACCAGGGGCGCCAGCTGCATAGGACCCAAAAACAGCTTCTTTAATTTCCTCCACAGAGAAAGGTTTTTGTAGGAAAACATTTTCCTCTTCTCAGTAACCAAATCTTCAGGGTCCCAAAAATTAGGCCCTAGAAAAGGTTAATTCGATCTTCCTTAGCAAAAAGATTCTTATAAAAATCAGAAGCTACTTTAAGCATCCCAGACATGGATTCAACTGGGCCATCAGGACCATCCAGGACAGCAATTTGTTTTTTCCTACGTCGCTGGCTAGCAATAGCATGGAAGTAGGAAGTGTTTCTATTACCCTCTTTAATAAAGCGATCTCTAGATCTCTGCCAAGCTTTAGTTTCCTCTTGCCTAAGCAAACCATTCAGTTCAAACTTAATGGCATCCATCCTGGCTTTTTCCTCATCAGAGAGGATAGAGGACTCAGCAAAAGTATCAAGAATGTCAAATTCAAGGATCAAGTCATTTTTCTTTTTCTTATTGGCAGCATCAACATTAATACTCCAGCCTTTAGCATTTTTCCTTAAAAGTCTAGTTTTAAATTGCCATCTATCAATAGCATAAGAAAGAGGACAATCAGATGTCCAAGACCTGACCACTATATCATTAAACTCAGGGTACTCAAGCCACCATTTTTCAAAACGAAAGAGTTTTGGGGTGGAGCAATCCCAGAGCAGGTGTCAATAAGCAAGGGTGTATGATCACTAAGGCCGTCCGTAATGGTCCAGGTTGGACCGTCTCTTAAAGTGCCATGTCACAGTTTTGCTTAGGTGTCACCCTCATTAAATAAAATGGAGTGAAACCGTATCTTATTTTAGAGCCGGCTCTTAGCCAGCTAAACGAGGCAAGTCATTAAATTCGTCCAATTAACAGCCTACGCTGGACATGCTGGCCAATGGAATGATAGAAAGATTGGAGGAAAGAAATAAATGAAGAGAAGAAAATAAGAAACGGCAGATGGCCTTCATGATTATCTGATGATGTGGAATGCATTGGATACGACCTGAGAGTTTCCCATTACGGATGGCCTAACAGGCTTAGGGAGGTTACATTAATTCTTTCTGCTCCTTAATTAAATTGTTGAACATAGGAGTATGCAATGCAGTGTATAAGCAAGTCTCTTAAATGTGGTGCAAGCTCGCGCGCGGTTGCACCGAGAGCTCGGCAATGTCGCTCGCCACAGGGCCGGGGACAAGTGCACGTTGACATCTTCGGTATTTGTCACGATCCGTTCTTCCAGATCACGCTGTCCGCGCGCGCGGATGCACTACCAAGCACGAGGCAATCTCGAATTCACCAATCCCGTGCGACGTGTTAATTCGAAGTTGACACCGCCCGCGCCCCCACCGTGTGACTCCATGGCCGGCCTTGATCGATGCGATTCAGTTGGCAACTGGATCAAATTGACGTTTCTTTTCTTCTCCCACATGCGTGCTTACCAATGAACTCTATCGATCCAGCTCAGGTTGGCCTCCACCCCTATCCATGGTGCAAACCACTCCAGCTCTGCTATATAACAGGCACATCGACGCTGATCAACGCCATGCATCAGTAGGCCGGTACTGGTGAAATCACAAACTTGTAACAAAGTCACGCTGGTGTCAACAAGCATGTCGCTACACCGCAGCTCGGCTGCGCTGGCGGCGCTGCTCGCGGTCTCGGTGCTGCTGGGCTCGCCCCCCTGCACGGCAGCCGCCGACGATCACAAGCCCATCGTGGCGCGCGTCAGGAAGGACGCCACCACTTCCCTCTACACTATCGTCATCAAGGTCGGCGGGGTGCCGCTGCTCCTCGACCTCGCCGGTCCGCTGCTCTGGCTCGCCAACTGCCCCACCCCGCACCGCACCATCCCGTGCGACACCGGCGTCTGCAAGGTCGCCAACCGGAACCACCCGCCCAACTGCCCCTACGCGCCCGACACCGCCTGCAGCAAGGGCGCCGCCTGCACGGCCTACCCGTACAACCCCGTCAGCGGGCGCTGCGCCCATGACGACGCCACCACCATCACGCTCGCCGCCAGCGCTACGGACGGCAAGAACCCGCTCTTCCCGGTGTCGTTCCGCGCTGTCGGGTCGTGCGCGCCCGGGGAGCTCCTGGCATCGCTCCCGGCGGGAGCAGCCGGCGTCGCGGGGCTCTCGCGGCTTCCGCTGTCACTGCCGTGGCAGGTCGCGTCCAGGCTCCATGTGGCGAAGCAGTTCGCGCTTTGCCTCCCCAGCGGGAGCGGCAGCGATGGCGTGGCCATTTTCGGCGGCGGCCCGTTCCAGCTCCTCGCGGCGCCGCCGGTCGAGCTCGCCGCTGGCATCCTCCAGAACCAGCTCCCGTTGCTCAGGCACCCAAAAAATGGCGCCTACTACTTCCGGATCACAGGCATCGCCGTCAACTTGCAGAAGGTGCCCACGTCGCCAGGAGCCTTCGACCTCGACCCCCACCGCGGCACGGGCGGCGCCGTCTTCAGCACTGTCACGCCCTACACCGCGCTGCGCCCAGACATCTACCGCGCACTCCATGACTCATTCGATGCGGCGACGAGCGGCATCGCGCGCGCGGCGCCCGTGGCACCGTTCGACATGTGCTACCAGGCGTCCGCTCTCGGCTTCACCCGACTCGGCTACGGCGTGGCCAACATCGATCTCATTCTGGACGGTGGCCGGAACTGGACGCTTCCCGGAGGCAGCTCGCTGGTACAGGTGAACGACAACACTGTGTGCTTCGCGTTCGTGGAGATGGGAGCGTCCATGCCGGCGGCGGCCGACATGCCGGCGGTCATCCTCGGGGGTTTCCAGATGGCGGAACACCTGCTGATGTTCGATCTGGAGAAGGGGACGTTCGGCTTCAGTGGCCTGCTCTCCGGAATCCGCACTGGATGTGGCAACTTCAATTTCACCATGGGGAGTAGTTCTTAGCGCCACAATCGCATTGTACTCGATGATGGTGTAGCGTTTTGTTTCAGTAGCTCCTCCCGCAGCTGCCTGCAGTTTTACTTGTCGTGTTGCCAATGAAATAAATGTGTTTTTATTTTCAACCTTTAAGGGCCTCTTTGATTCACAAACTTTGGCGTGTACGATACGATGGATTCAGTTAAGCTTGTCTGAACTTTCAGTTTCAGTTAACACTTAGCAGTCAGATAACAGCTGCTGAACTGCTGATCGCGTGTGATCCCACGTGTGTAGCTAGGTTCCTAGACCGTTTCTTCAGGTAGCACGTTGAGCCGATCGTGTGATGGCACCATCTGTATGTGCTCGTCGTAGCTAGTTTCTCGCTAAGTTGTTAGCCAAGTTATCAGTCTCTGAATAAATACCAGAAAGACGACAGAAAAGCTGCAGATTTTGCATGCAGCACAAATACCTTGTGTTCATTAGTTTCCACTAGACTAATTGTAGGATCTGCAACATCACGATATCGTATAGGATTGAAAAGGATAGAGTTGATCTTAGATTTCCTATAAAACTGAGAACAGAGCGCTAGGTCAGCGGGGCTGTAGTTCAATGTGCTAAACCTGCCCACCCACATTTGAGTCCACGCTACGCGGATTCCGCTGGGGTTTTATCCACGTTAATTTGCGGAGAGGTCTCATGCATCCCATCTAACAACAGACAACTAAATAAGGAGGGACTCTTCCCCCTTTAGTCAATGTTAGATTTTCTATGAAACCTACGACAAAGGATTACTTAGGAGAATTTCTCATGGGATTCAATACTACAAATCAAATAATCACTATAGGAAAATTTCCCAAGAATTTGAATTCTCCAAAATTTCTATGCAATTCATTTGAATCAAAGATACCCTAAGTGGGTAACGGGATTCAAATCGATGGTGATGTGGGCAATATTTGCTACTTACTCAATTTTAATTCATATCACAACCTTATTTTCCGTATTTTTAATGAATTGGTCATTTCCGTTAAGCATTTAATGAAAATAAAGGTGTCGGCACAGTGGAAACCAGGGTACCACGGGCCGGCCTGCCAGGGTCCACAAGATTCTTTGGATGATTTTCGCTAAGGACCAGGCTCTCCAAGCCTGGCGAGCTTCGCGAGGATTTCCCCTCGCGAAGGGTTTTTCTCTCTCGCTAAGGATTCTCTCCTTGCGAGGGATCGCTCCTCGACAAGGTGTCTCCGACGCCGCCCTGCAATTCTGCTAAGGACCAAGCCGAAGGGCTCGGCGAGGCTTTTCGCCTCGCCGAGGCTCCTTCCTCACGAAGCCATCTCTGCCTTCCCCCGCGGCAGAGCGCACATGGGCTCTGCGCCATGTGCAGAGTGACGCCGTGCCTACGCTGCGATGACGACGACGCCGCAGTTGCTGTTTCCATGTATAAAGTAGTCAACAAAGCTGGAGCCAAGCAAAGCGGACAACGAGTATTGCCCCTTTGGTGATAAGGGAACCGTCTGCAGCTACGCTCCAAGGACGACGTCACCGTGGGTCACCTCCCACCTCGGCAAGCGCCAGCCCACCGTCCAGCTGGTCGGTGCCCCCTTTTCAGCTTTGGTGACGCCGTTCCCCTGCCGTGGACCGCGTCACGAGCTTTACCTTTATGGTGGACTTTACCTTTATCGGTGCACCGCGCCTCCTCCTTCGTCGCCATGTGGTAACCCTTCCGCCCAAATGTTTGGGCGGAAGAGGTCCGAGACGCCTATAAAAGGAGAAGGGGTGCGCCCAAGCAAAGGGTTCGGTTTTTGTGAGTCTAGGAGCTACCAAAAACCCTAGATCTGAAGACCTAGCATAGTAGCCATTGTTAGCCACCTCGAGCTCGACAAGCTCTCCTTGTACTGTGAACTCTCCAAGCAGTGCAATACACAAAGCAGGACGTAGGGGTTTACCTCCACAAGAGGGCCCCTGAACCTGGGTAAGACCGAGCGTTCCATCTCCTGCAGTGCTGTCCCGCAGCGAGTCCGACAAGCACCGTCGCCGGAGCCGTTGAGGGTGTTTGATTCCGTGTTCAGCCCCTTACTCGATCCTTCTCGAGACACACCAGTTCCTGGGACAGTTCTCCGACATTTGGCGCGCCAGGTAGGGGGCTGAGGCGCGTCTTTCATCCTCGACACAGCCATGGCCGGCTCCTCGTGCTGAACGTCTCGCTCGCCGGACGGCTAGCGCCGCCACCGCTCCCGCCGGCCGCCCGCGCGGCCGCCCGCGTGGGAGCTCTGCTCCGGAGCGCCGTGTCGACCCCGAGCCCCGCGTCGGAGCACCCGGACGACGACGACATCGACCACGCTGAGGACAGACCTCGGCGAAAGGAGGCCTCCTCCCTGCACCCGTCGCGGGACCGTGCTGCCTCCTCGCTGGGCCGCCCTGCGCCCAGCCCGGCGACTGCGCTTCTCATGGCGCAGGAGCTGCTGCAGTACCCGACCCCCACGCCGGCGGCTCAGGAGGCCTGGCTCAACCGCGTTGCCGAAGCTCATTGGCGCCGCTCGCGCCGCCGCACCCGCACCGTCTCGTTCCCTGGTTCCTTCTGCACTCGTGGGGGACGTGGCGCACGGCGCACCTCCCGCGCCTCCTCATCAGCCCGCGCCCGCTCCAGCTCCACCGGTTCCACCGCAACCTGCTCCAGCGGGGGCTCCTCCTCGCGACGGTCGCGCTGCATCGCACGCGTCGTCGCTGCACGACTGCCAAATCGTGCAGCGAGCCCCTGAGGACGCACGCGTGAGCATCGAGCGCGGGCAGGAAACGCGCAACCGCGTCGTCCAGGACGTCGCCACCGCTAGGGCGTCACCTCCGCGCCACCCTCGCCAACGGCACGGTCACCTACGGCACGACGGCCGCGTTCACTCGCAGCCTCCGTCGCGTCGTCTGGCCGGTCAAGTTCAGGCCGGACCTCCCTCCGCGCTACGACGGCAAGAACAACCCCTGGAGTTCCTGCAGCTCTACTCTCTGGCCATCCAGGCCGCCGGGGGCGACGACAAGGTCATGGCGAACTGGTTCCCCATGGCCCTCAAGGACTCCGCGTCCTCATGGCTCACCAACCTCCCCGCCGAGTCCATCAACACCTGGGAGGAGCTCTGCCGGTGCTTCATCGCCAACTTCAAGGGCACGTACGAGTGCGGCCTCACCTACAACGACCTCCGCGCCGTGCGTCAGAAGCCCGGCGAGACCCTCCGCAAGTACATCCAGCGCTTCAGCCAAGTGCGCAACAAGATCCCCAACGCCACCGACGCACAGGTCATTTCGGCCTTCCAGGCTGGGGTCACAGATGTGCGGATGCTCGAGAAGCTTGGCATCCACGACAACATCACCACCATCGTCAAGCTTTTTGACCTGGCGGACAAGTGCGCCAAGGCTGAAGAGGGCCACTTGTTCATCAAGAACGAGTCAGCCGACCCCACCGAGGGGTCCAAGAAGAAGAAATCCTCCGAGAAGCGCAAGACTACTGCGGTCCTCGCGGCAGAGCCCGACGCCAAGCAGCCTCGCTGATGGGGGGATACTTTATAGGTAGGCCCATGGACCCGGAAAGTAGACCCGCCAAGACCAAGAAGGCCAGTGCCGAGTCACGAGACGAGTCACATGGGCTGGGCTGGAGACAAGCCGACTAAGGCCCGTGTGGAGAAGGGGGCTCGTCCAAAGAAGGAGTCCAAGTACAACCCGGAGTTCTAGTTTGGAAGGACAAAGCCTAGAGTAGGACTCCGTATATGAGTAGAACCCGATACAGATTGTAAGTCCAGGGACCCGCCACCTTTATAAGGGGGGTCCTGGATCGTAGTGAGCTAAGCCCGATCAAGTTAGAGAAACCCTAGCCACCAGAGAGAAGTCGCCGGCTCCTGAGTTGTAGGAGCCGGGTCCTTGTAATCGAGATCTAGCAAAGAGCAATAACATAGAAGCAGGAAGTAGGTCTTTACCTCTAATCAGAGGGGCCGAACCTGGGTAAATCCTTGTTCCCCGGCGAGATTAACCGTTCCCACATACCTGCCACTCCAGCCGCAGGACCCGAGAAAGAAGGATGATCGTCCCTTCTGCATCTATCACAACAGGCAGTTCTCACGCCACGAGGACTACTTCGACATCAAGAGGCTTCGCGAGGCTCGCGAGGCAAACGGGAGGCCGCGGAGGGTCGCGGCGGCCGCGGGGGGCGACGCTGGGAACAACAACTACAACGACAACTACCAGCAGAACCTCAGGCCGACGCCGCCCAGCCCGCGAACGACAACCTGCCTGCCGAGGCTGACGAGGGCTACCAGGTGCCTCGCGGGCCGCTTGCATCCTCGGCGGGGCTCAGGCCCTCGCTCCAACCGCCACTTCAAGCAACTCGCTCGCGAGGGTCGCAGCAGCCCTCCCTGGAGTCGAGCCTCCAGGCCCCTCAAGTGGTCCAAGTGCCCCATCACTTCGACTCCGGCGACCACCCCAAGTCCACTTCAACCGTTGGCACCATCCCGCTGGTCTGCACCCCCACCATCAACAACATCGCCGTCTCTAAGACGCTCATTGATGGGGGTGCTGGCCTCAACGTCATCTCCGTCGAGACATTCGAGAAGCTGCAGGTGCCCTACGAGCGGCTCATGCCCACCAGGCCCTTCTCGGGAGTGACAGAGGGTCTTACCACCCCTTTGGGGCAGGTGAGGCTCCCCGTCACTTTCGGTACCCAGGCCAACTACTGCACCGAGCTGATCGACTTCGACGTCGCGCACATTGGCCTGCCCTACAACGCCATACTTGGCTACCCCGCCTCGCCAAATTCATGGCGGTGACCCACCACGCCTACAACCTCGTCAAGCTCCCTGGCTCGGGTGGCACCATTGTCATCCGCGGCGTGGTCTCGGACGCCCTGTACGCTGCGCAAGCGGCCTACAAGGCTGCCGCGGGTGGCGTCACCCGCTGACGAGGACGAGGAATCCCCTCCCGAGGCCCCCCGCGAAGATGAAGCAGCTGTTCTCCCAGGAGAAGGCCGCGACAAAGCAAGTGTCTCTGGAGGCAAGCGGCTCAGGGGCTTGCATCACCATCGGCGCCAACCTGCCTCCCAAATAGGAAAGCGCGCTCGTCGCCTTCCTCAGGGCAAACTCTGACATGTTCGCCTAGACACCGTCAGATATGTCCGGAGTACCGAGGGAGGTGATCGAGCACCACTTAGCCGTGTGTCCAAACGCACGCCCCGTCAAGCAAAAAGCGCGGCGCCAAGCGCCAGAGAAGCAAGACTTCATCATCAAGGAAGTAGACAAGCTGAAGAAGGCCAGCATCATCAAGGAAGTGGTCCACCCCACTTGGCTCGCCAACGGTGTGGTCGTCCCCAAGCACACCGAAGGAAGCCGCCTCTGCATCGACTTCACCGACCTCAACAAGGCCTGCCCCAAGGACCCCTATCCCCTCCCGAGGATCGACCAGATCGTAGACTCCACCGCCGGCTGCGCACTCCTCTGTTTTCTGTATGCCTTCTCTGGTTATCACCAGATCAAGATGGCGAAGGAGGACGAGGAGAAGACAGCATTTCTCACCCCTTGTGGTGTGTTTTGCTACGTCTGCATGCCCTTCGGTCTGAAGAACGCTGGCGCCACTTTCCAGCGCCTCATGAGGATCGCCTTGGGAGCTCAAATGGGGAGGAATGCAGAAGCCTACGTCGACGACATCGTCGTCAAGACCCGCGAGAAGGACACGCTCATCCAGGACCTCGAGGGGACCTTTGCCAACCTGCGCAAGGTCAACATCAAGCTGAACCCCGCCAAGTGCGTCTTCGGGGTCCCTTCAGGCAAGCTCCTCGGGTTCCTGGTATCCCACCGCGGCATTGAGGCCAACCCCGACAAGATCAAGGCCATAGAGCAGATGCAGCCCCCTCGTCGCCTCAAGGACATGCAACGCTTAGCGGGATGTATGGCTAGCCTTGGCCGTTTCATCTCCAAGTTCGGCGAGAGGGCGCTGCCATTTTTCAAGATCATGAAGAGGTCCGGTCCCTTCAAGTGGACCCCCGAAGTAGCAAAGGCCTTTGAGGACCTAAAGAAATACCCGGCGAGCCCACCCATCATGGCCGCCCCACGCCCTCGCGAGCCTCTGAAGCTGTATCTAGCAGCCACTCCTCAGACGGCGAGCGCGGTCTTGGTGGCTGAAAGGGAAGAGCCAGTCCTCGACAAGCAGAACTCCGCCTCGCCAAGCCCAGAACCCCCCGACAAGGAAGCAGCCTCGTCAGGCCTCCAGCCCCAAGAAAACCTCGCCAAGGACTCCACCGAGCCTGGAGAGGAGCCAGCCGCTGCCTCACCAACGACTACCCTCGTCGAGCATCCCGTGTACTTCGTCAGCACAGTGCTGCGGGACGCTCGCGAGTGCTATCCCATGCAGCAAAAGCTCCTTTTCTCGCTCCTCATCGCCTCCAGGAAGCTACGCCACTACTTCCAGGGTCACCCCATCAGGGTGGTCACCTCATATCCCCTGGAGCAGATCCTGCGCAACCCGAACGCGACAGATCGCGTCGCAGGCTGGGGCATTGAGCTACAACCTTTCGAGCTGGAGTTTGACACCACCAGGGTCATCAAGGGCAGAGTGTTGGCTGATTTTATGGCCGGATGGACGGACACGCGCAAAGAAGAAGAGCTCCCAGAGGAGGAAGCTACAGCCTCAGGAGGGACGACACCAAGCCACTGGACCATGCACTTCGACGGCACCTTCGCGGCCAGGAGTGCAGGGGCTGGTGCCGTCCTCACCTCACCGACAGGCGACAAGCCTCTACTACGCCGTCCAACTGTGCTTCAAAGACAACGACAATGTCTCCAACAACATCGCTGAGTATGAAGGCCTCCTCGCCGGGCTCAGAGCTGCCATCGCCCTCGGCATTAAGTACATCCTCATCAAGGGCGACTCCCAGCTCCTCGTCAACTTCTCCAACAAAAGCTACATGCCTAAGGACACCTACATGGTGGCCTACCTTGAAGAGGTACGCAAGCTGGAGAAGCACTTCAGGGGAATGGAGCTCAAGCACATCCCGCGGGCAGAAAACCAAGAGGCAGATGAAGTTGCTCGGCGAGCAGCAAGAAGAGAAGCCCAGAAGCCTGGAGTGTTCAAGGAGAGGCTCACCAAGGCCTCGGTCAAGCAACCTGTGGTCAACATCAGCATCGACGAGGAGCTCCCGCCTGCCCCACCGAGCGGAGCACCAAACTGTGGGTTGCCCTCGGGCGACCGTTTACTGCTGACCCTGGTAAGGCAAGACACTGGCTGGATCGACGAAATCAAGAACTACCTGCAGAACCGAGCCCTCCCCGAAGACGACGCAGAGGCCGAGAGAATCGCTCACCAGGCCAACTCCTACTGCCTCCACGACGGAAACCTGTACCGCAGGCGACCCAATGGGGTTGCACTGCGGTGCGTCCCTGCCGAGGAAGGCCGCTAGCTCATGAACGACATCCACAGCGGCGAGTGCGGCCACCACTCTTCCTCGCGCACCATTGCAGGCAAGGTCTTCCGGAGTGGCTTCTACTGGCCCTCAGTGCTTCAAGATGCCGCTGAAATCGTCCAGTCCTGTGACGCATGCCAATTCCACGCCAAGCAAATCCACCAGCCCGCGCAAGGACTCCAGACGATCCCGCTCTCCTGGCCGTTCGCGGTCTGGGGGCTGGACTGCTGGGACCCTTCCCGCGAGGGCTCGGGGGCTACCGCTAGCTCTACGTCGCCATCGACAAATTCACCAAGTGGCCTGAGGTGGAACCCGTACGCACCATTCCGGCAAAATCGGCGGTAAAATTCATAAGGAGCCTGGTCTGCCGCTTCGGCGTGCCCAAACCGCATCATCACCGACAACGGCTCACAATTCATCAGTGGCGCCTTCAAGTCCTACTGCGGCAGCATCGGTGCCCAAATCTGCTACGCCTCGGTGGCGCATCCACGAAGCAACGGGCAGGCCGAATGAGCCAACGCCGAGGTGCTCAAGGGCCTCAAGACGAGAAGCTTCAACCGCCTCAAGGCCAGCGGCAAGCATTGGATCGATGAGCTCCCCTCGGTGCTCTGGTCCATCCGAACCACGCCAACAAAGCCAACTGGTGAGACGCCGTTCTCCCTCGTCTATGGCGCTGAAGCCGTCCTCCCCAGCGAGATCACTCATGGCTCTCCGCGAGTCTTGGCCTTCAAGGAGGCTGAGGTGGACGGACTCCGCAACGACGACCTGCTGCTGCTTGAAGGGCTCCGCCGCAATGCGGCCCTGAGAGCAGCAAGGTACCAGCAAGACCTCCGTCGCTACCACAGCCGCCACATCCGCCCGCGCACTCTCGAAGCAGGAGACCTTGTCCTGAGGAGAATCCTCTCCAGGGCAGGCCTCCACAAGCTCTCACCAATGTGGGAAGGCCCCTACAGAGTCGTGCACATCGCCAGGCCTGGCTCCGCGCAGCTCGAGACGGAGGACGGCATCCCTGTCGCCAACCCCTGGAACATCCAGCACCTGCGCAAGTTCTACCCCTGATCGCCCTCGGCGAGCAATTTTTTGCATCAGGGAGAGCCACGCGCCATCATCCTCCACGAGGAAAAACTTCGGGCTCCCCTCTCTACTATACGTTGCCGCGGGCCATTCGAGAAGACTCCCAAGCCACCAAGCCTCGGCATGGTAACCTCTTCAGGCACCATGACTTGGCGAGGTGGATCCCCATGCCGGTCATGGTGGAACGCAGGCTAAAAGCCACCCCCGCATAGGGGCCCCCTGAGCTCTCTCTACATGCGTCTGCCTCGGGCACGCCTCTCGAGAGTCTCAGCCACAGAATGTGGACCCCATGCCAAGAGCATGGCGGATTTTTTGTGCTTCTGGCCATGCCAGTGTAATGAACCTATGTTTCAGGACAATTTGAACTCTTGCGCATCGCGCCAACATATTTTGCGGCTTCGGAAAAGCTGTTATTACTATTTATTCTCGCTCATATGATCCCTCCTGTGTATCTCACGAGTGGGGGCTAGCAGGGTGCCATGCCACGGGAGCATCCCGGCAGCGCCTCAAACCTAAGGGATCCGAGCTCTGAACTTGCGGGTCAGCTCTCATGCATGTCAACTCCTAAGGAGCTCTGAACTCATGGGTCAGCTCCCGTGCACGTCAACTCACCAAGGATCACCAAAAACCTTGGTGCTTGTTCTCCTCGTGAGACACACATGAAGGAACCTACGAGCACAAGTTACCTAGCTATCTATTACTTGTGGGTATGCCTATCTCTCCAAATGCAGGAAAACAGGCTCTCCAAGCCTCAGGTAACGTCAAGGCAAAAACATCTCGCCAGGGAACCAACACCCTCTCCAAGGCAGAATGCCTCGCTAAGCTAAGTACAAAGACTTGGTTAAATTTCGTCTTGCTGGTTTTTGCCCCTCGAGTCTCTTTTCTCTCTCCCACGCCTCATGGGCCGCTTGCACGACAAAGGGGGGCCCCAAGCATCGTGCTTCGAGGAGCTCTTACTTCTTGAGGCCTCACACACCCCCCGGCCTTGTGGAGCCCTGACTCTCACATACCGAAGCGGCGGTGGTGTAGCGCCAAGAGAGGGTCCTAAGACGTAGAGCAAAAAAGACATGAATGGGAAAAGACAAAAGCCACCCGAGGGACGTGTACAGGCGCACTCCAATATAACTTAACAAGTTCTTACAAAGTTTACAACCAAAATACCACGATAATGTGCTCCATGCACGACCAGCTATAGGAAGGAGTTCAGGCCGTCGCGCCTCCTGAGGTGCCCGCTCCGCCCACGGCAGCTCCCGCCTCCAGGGCGCCTTCCTCGCCGTCGCCTTCGTCTTCATCGACCAAGACTTGGTCGTACTTCTTGGCGAGCACCTCAGCGGCCTCCCCCGCCTTGCTGCGGATCTCGACCGGCTCCATCACGGCCTCGAGGTTGAACGAGGGCCAGAGCTTCAGAAGGTTGCTGAAGACGCGGCTGGTGGCAAGGACGAGGAGATCGCGGCTCTCCGCCACAATGCACTCGTCGAAGCGCTTCGCGACCTTTTCAATCTCCCCGAGGAATTGCCCAAAGAATTGCGTGTATGCTGCCTCGTCGTCGATCCCCCGGAGGGAAGGTGGGGGACCTCAATCCTCATGTCGTCCGCGCGGCGAACCAACTCGTGGAGCATGAGCTGGCGCTGGCGCGTCATGGCCCGGCTGTGCCGCGCGGAGTCTTGCGCTTGCTCTGCGCGGTCCGCGGCCAGCCCCACCTGCTGCTGGAGGTCACTCAGGTCCGCCTTCAGGGCGGCGATCTCCTTTTCCACGCGAGTCAGCGCCTCCTTGGCGCGCTGGAGGTGAGAGGTCAACTCCCTCTCCGACTTCTCGAGCCCTTCGATCTTGTGCAGGAACTCGGTGCGCTTGGCTATGAAGCGCTCCTCCTGCATCTTGGCCTTGGCGTCGTAGTCGTTGGCGAGGCTCTCGCGGATACGCTCAACCCTGGCGTCGGCCTCCTCCTGGGTCCGCTTCTGCTTTACCGCAAGGTCAGCGTTGGCCTTGTCGTGGCGCTCCTTGCGGGTGGCCTCGCTCCTGGCCACCGAATTCTCGCGCTCTTGCAACTCCCCCTCGAGGATGGCCTGGGCCGCCTCGAGCAGTTGGATTTGCTCCTCGCGTTGATGCAACTCGTTCTCCTGGAGGGAGAGCTCTTCCTCGTGCCGCTTCAGCTCGGTCTCGCGAGGCGCTAGCTGCCCCTCGTGGGCATCCAGTTGCTCGCGCAACTCCTTCAGGCTGGTCCTCGCGGCCTCGGACTCGTTGGCGAATTTCTCCTCTGCGGCCGCCAGCTCCTGGTGCTTGGCGGTGGTCTCCGTCTCCAGCGCCTCCCGGGCGGCGTCCAGCTGGTCCATGACCTCAGCCGCCTCCCGCTTGACGCTGTCGCGGGTCTCCTTCGCGAAGCGCATCGCTTCTTCGCGCGCCGCCCTTGCCGCCGCGTCCTGCCTGCGACACATTTCCACCCGCTCGTGGAGAAGGGCCCAGGCATCGGCAAGCCTCGCCCGCTCCTTCTCCCTGTCGAGATCTTCCACGGCGAGCTGCGCCGCCAGCTCGTCGAGCGCCTGCCGCGATTGGCGGAAGACAACGTCGTGGCGAACCGCGCGAGGGCGAGGCTCACCCAGCGCCAGGGCCCCTGCCTCGTTGTGGGGCGCAGAGGCCTCGACGCTCGTCGAGGCGCCCAGGGCACCCTGCCCCGAGCTTGTAGCGGCCCCCGTCGCGGCTTGGGGGCTCGTGGGGGCGCCCTCCTCGCCGCCCGCGTCGAGAGCCCTCAGGGGGCTGGGCGTCCTCTCGCCCCCGGCCCCGCCGCTTGGGGGCTCCAGAGGCACCACCATCTCTTGCTCTCCAGGGGCGCTCCCCGCCCCTTCAACGGTGGCCGCGCCCACCCCTCTTGTTGGAGCCTCCTCCGTCTCTGGGGGTGGCTCCAGGACGATCTCCTCGTCAACCGCTTCCTCTTCCTCGCGGTGCTCGGCCGCAGGAGGAGTAGCAGCCCGGGTTGGCGGAGGCGTCGCCAGCTCAATCACCTCCTCCTCGCGGTGTTCAACCACGGGGGGTGAAGCTCCCCTAGATGGAGACGTCGTCGCCTCCTCGACCACCACCACCTCCGCGCGGTGCTCACCCGTGGGAGGGACTGTCTCCTGCCGCGACTCCACAGCCGTTTGCTGCGGCTCGTCAGTCGCCGGCCTCGGCTCGTCAGCCGATTGTCGCGGCTCGTCAGCCGCTTGCCGCGGCTCGACGGCCGCCTGCTATGGCTCGTCGGCCACAGGCGCCTCCTCGGCGGCGCTGGCGATCTCCCCAAGCTTGCGGAGACGCCGCCTCTTTGGCGCCGCGGGTACGCTGAAGAAACACAAGCGAAGCAAAGACCCCTCAGGAGGAGATTCTCTAAAGCAAATGCTGAAAGGAAAGAAAGGACCAAACTTACTCGTCGGCCTCTCTCCACACCCTTTTCTTCCCCCTGGGCGGCTGGAGGGCGCTCGTTCCGGCCTCTTCGGGAGGCGCCGCTGCCTCCTCGGGAGGAGCGTCCCTTGAGGCGGCCCCGGCGTCCTTGTCGTGGAGGGCCTTGGTGCGGGGCTCGTGACGCCCTCTCCTGCTACTGCCCTCCTCCTCCGTAGAGCGATGGGAACGGACCACGCGGAAGGCGTCCTTGTCGCCGCTAGAGGAATTCTCCTGGAGGTCCGCTCCGGCCGGCACGTTCCTTGAACCTGCATCCTCGCCAGAGGGGTTGGCACCTCGGGAAGCCTCAATCCTCGCCGGACTCTTCGTCCTCGTCCGGCTCCAGCGCGTCGCCCGCTTGTTCCTGCTCCGCCGCCCACGGGTTGCGGCGGGACCCGACGAGCCTCGCGGGTCTGATGCCCCATTCGTCAAAGAGGGGTAGGAGCCTACGGGCCTCGCGCACGTTCTCATCCACATAGACGAACAGCGGCAAGGCGTCGTCGTTGCTTGGGGGTGAAACAGACGTCGTGGCAAAGAGGGCCCTCATGATCTGCTTCAGCTCTTCCGGGGAGAGATCATCGGGGCTGAGGCGCATCCTATCATCCGGGCCTGAATAGGTCCACATCGGCGCCGAATGCCATTGAAGAGGAGCAATGCGGCGTGCAACGAAATCATTCGCCACCATCCGGCCGGTGAGCCCGGCCTCGCGGAGCACCTGAATACGCTCATATACCGCCATGAGCTTAGGGCCCTCGAAGTCACCACTCGCCCAACGCGCCCACTTCCTCGGCGGCGCCACGGGTACCTCCAGGTTGCGGTTCGACGACTTGGTGCGAACGAAGAGCCACTTCTCGCGGAACTTCTCCACCTTCTTCGTCACCTCGGTGATGGCATTCTCCCCTTGCCAAGCGATAGGGATGTACTCGTCACTTCTGGCGGCGGCGACGCGGAAGGAGACGCACCCGAACCGCTCATTCGACTTGGTGCTCCGGAGGGAGTAGAAGCTGCGGAAGAGCGCCACCGAGGGGTGGACACCGACGTATGCCTCGCAGAGGTAGGCGAAGATGGCGAGAATGAGCACGGAGTTGGGGTGGAGATGAAGGAGTTGGATCCGGTACGCTTCAAGGATCGCCAGGAGGAAGCTGGAGAAGGGAGGAACGAGGCCGGCGTAGAGCGTGTGAAAGAAGACGGGGTAGTACCCCACGCCGACCTTGCTGCCGCCGGGCGCTATGCTGGTGGCGCCGAGCTCGTGGGTGTTGGCGGCCACCAGGTTCCGCGCCCTGGAAATCACCGCCGCGCCAACGAGAGACTCCGGCATCGTCCCCTGGGGCGCGGCGCCCTGCACCGCCGTCGCAGACGTGCCGGTCTGCATCGCGGCCTTGCCCTTCTGGCCGTCGGTTGCCCTTTTGGGAGCCATGGCCGCCGGAAGGAAAACTCGAAGACAAAGACCTCGGAAGCGACGAGCTCTGGGAGGAAGAAGGGGTTTTTGGAGAAGAGGGCGGCGGAGTAATGGGAGAAGTGACGGGCGCTGCCTGCGCGCCCAGGCTTTATTGACCGGCTCCCGAGTCGTGGCGGGCCCCGCCACGTCGCCCGTTGGAGCCGAGGAGGTCGTGGCCGCGGGTGCAACCGCAGCGTGCCACGTGTCGCGGCCCTGTCAGGCATCTTTGGCCCCTCGACGCTTCGCCTTCGTCCATGGGCCTCGGCGTGCCCGTCGCAGGCCCGGGGGCTACTGTCGGCACAGTGGAAACCAGGGTACCACGGGCCGGCCTGCCAGGGCCCACAAGATTTCTTTGGATGATTTTCGCTAAGGACCAGGCTCTCCAAGCGTGGCGAGCTTCGCGAGGATTTGTCCCTTGCGAAGGGTTTTTCTCTCCTCGCCAAGGATTCTCTCCCTTGGCGAGGGATCGCAACTCGACAAGGCGCCTCCGACGCCGCCCGCAATTCTGCTAAGGACCAAGCTGAAGAGCTCGGCGAGGTTTTTCGCCTCGCGAAGCTCCTTCCTCGTGAAGCAATCTCTGCCCCCGCGGCAGAGCGCACATGGGCTCTGCGCCATGTGCAGAGTGACGCGCGTGCCTACGCGCGATGACGACGACGCCGCAGTTGTCGTTTCCATGTATAAAGCAGTCAACAAAGCGGAGCCAAGCAAAGCGGACAACGAGTATTGCCTCTTTGGTGATAAGGGAACCGTCTGCAGCTACGCTCCAAGGACGACGTCACCGTGGGTCACCTCCCACCTCGGCAAGCGCCAGCCCACCGTCCAGCTGGTCGGTGCCCCTTTTCAGCTTTGGTGACGCCGTTCCCCTGCCGTGGACCGCGTCCACGAGCTTTACCTTTATGGTGGACTTCACCTTTATCGTGCACCGCGCCTCCTCCATCGTCGCCATGTGGTAACCCTTCCCGCCCAAATGTTTGGGCAGAAGAGGTCCAGGACGCCTATAAAAGGAGGAGGGGTGCGCCCAAGCAAAGGGTTCGGTTTTTGGAGTCTAGGAGCTCACCCAAGAACCCTAGATCTGAAGACTAGCAAGTAGCCATTGTTAGCCACCTCGAGCTCGACAAGCTCTCCTTGTACTGTGAACTCTCCAAGCAGTGCAATACACCACAGCAGGACGTAGGGGTTTTACCTCCACAAGAGGGCCCTGAACCTGGGTAAGACCGAGCGTTCCATCTCTGCAGTGCTGTCCCGCAGCGAGTCCGACGAGCACCGTCGCCGGAGCACGTTGAGGGTTGTTTGATTCCGTGTTCAGCCCCTTACTCGATCCTTTTCGAGACACCCCTAGTTCCTGGGACAGTTCTCCAACAGATAGATATTAATTCATGCAAGCTACTATTCTCCAAATCAAGCAAAGGATCATTAACTTCACTTAGCATCTTAACTTCTTCAACTTTTGCTCTCCTATCATAAAGATCAAATATTTCATAACGGTCATCAAAAACTTCTTCAGGTACTTGAGCTTTATCTAAACTTTGTTTAATTTTTGCTTCCAAAAGCAAGCCATCAAGTAGATAATAAGTATTAGAAGCAGACATATTCATGAAAGAACCTTCACATTCCTTATCCAAAAAGACTCTAGAGGTTTCAGATAATCCTATATAAAAGATATGCATGAGCATCCAATCTCTAAGACCATGAGCCATTCCAAAACCTATGCTTCTAAATCTTTCCCATGTTTTCACCAAAGGTTCATCTTCCTCTTGTTTAAACTTGATAACCATTTGTTTAATATTGCAAATCATTTCAATGGGACAACATCTTTCAATAAAAGCAGCTTTCAAATTAAACCAGATGCTAAAGTTACCAGGTGGCTATCTCAATATCCAATCTAATGCTTTCCCCCCTAGAGAGTAAGGAAAAAGCTTAAGTCTAACATTAGGATGGTTCAGTTTTAGCATGTTGCATCTTTCATCAAATTTCTTAAGGTGAGCTAAAGGATCTTCCTTAGGTTTTCCATAGAAACGATTTTCAAAGATTGATTTCATTATCTTAGGATCTACCTCAGTTTCTTCAATAGGGACATTCATCTCTTGAGGAAAATTCTTAACACTAAAAGGCCAAAAGGTTCTCTTTTCCATTATGCAAATTTTTATGTGTTTTTAATTTTTTATGCAAAACTGAAAATAAAATGACACTAAATAATGCAAACCGAATTAACTAATGCAAAACAAAATGCAAAAATGAAAATAAAATATGCAAACCGAAATCTAAATATGATATGCAAGACAAAAACAAAACAAAATAAAATGCTTGAAGGTAAAGATGGACAAGATGATGCTCACGTAATTGCAACCTCCCCAAGCTTAGGTGTTAGCACAAGTTGGTGATGAAGTTGACTTTGTTGTGATATCCTTGGACAAAACCTTCCAGCTATGATTCCCCGGCAACGGCGCCAGAAAAATCTTTGATGACGGGATTGATGAGAGTGTTCTTCTCCCTCAACAACGCCAACAAGTACTCTTGATACCCTGAAAGGAAGATAATATATTAGGGATAGGTTGGGCCTCCAAGTACAGAGTATGTAGAAGTGGTAGTTTTTCCCCAAGAAGGTGACTCGAGGGTTTAAAATCGAACTCTCGGGGAATCAGTAGTGTGGGTTTTATCTTCTTGTCATTCTCTAGATTTCCTGCAAACAAAATAGATTGCTTTGTGCCCTCAACCTAACCAAGTGGTTATCAAGCACAAGGTGTGAGAATGATATTAAGATGATAATGAATGCAAAATAGTAAATAAAAATGCAATGGTGGTGAATAAGTATGAAAGGATGATAGTAATGATGATGGATGGTATTTTGGGGGTTTTTATATGTCAATGCAAGAAGTAAAAGTGTTTTTGTATTTTCTGATTTTAAAATGGCTGAATGTAAAAGATGCTTAAAAGTGGTTGGAAAGTTGTTTCTTATGATTAAAAATGGACCGGGGTTCATGGTTTCACACATGCACTCTCTCTTTAATATAGTGTGGCAAATGAGTAGACATAAATTTAACATATGAGATTGCAAACAAGGTTAATGACATGTTACTAATTATATGGGCATCACGTCCTAACATAGAGACCTTTTGATTATTAGTCTCACTTATACTCCACCAAGATGTGAACTAAATCATGCACCTTAGTAATTAAGATAACATCAGAGTATAGCTTTAAGATTAATGACATGAAGTGAAAATAAACACATGATGGATCTAGTCTTAGGTAGAGGCATGTCACTCTTCCTACCCTACAACATGGTATTTTGGTTTATCCCTAGTGAGGTAAGAAAGTAAGGTAAACACCCAATGGATCATGATATTAAGTTGTCAGCTTATCACTTCACCACCCCCGTTACTCCAACTAATGCACACGTTCCCCCACACACGCTCTCATAAACATGCTTGATCATAACAAGGATACAAGAACGGGGTACATAATATGCATCTACTTTCATAACTGAAATATAACATTGCAATCTCAACATATATTAACTCATATAAAGATCCACCACAATGGTAATACAACGGTGACCGTAATCATGTTCAGCAGCTGATACGGTGCTAATTAGTGAAGCTCAAGAGAGAGAGAGATACATATGCTACTGCCACAAACCCATAGTCCAGAGGTGGACTACTCCCTCTTCATCATGGAGACGGTGGAGATGTCGATGGAGAAGAAGGAGACCTCTCCGGCAGGGCTCCGCCGGAGTTTTCCCTCTCCAATCTACAGCCTCCTGGTCTCTGTTTCTTGTTTCTCTTCTATGGCGGCTCTCCTTTCGAAGAACGTCGGGGAACCCTTTATATAGGCGTTTTTAGGTCACGAGGATGCTTCTGGGCAAAGGATCTACGCAAATGGGGCCACGAGGGCTGAATTAGGTGGGCCCACGTGGCCTGGTACTGTAGCTGTGTGGGGCCCCCTATTTTGGCCCTCTGGCCTCCTTTCGCTTTATTCTTTCGGCCCAATGTCTTCCTCCTTCCAAAATAATGACCCCCGTAAATTTATAGCTCATTATGACGTCGTTAAGGTCCTGAAACAAATAAAGAAAGAAATAGGGGTTTTCTGCCTGCGCAAGATTAATTCCATAAAAAGGGTAAATCATTATTAATTACCAAAAATCATTAAATAACAGTAATATACCCCTTATATGATGCAAATATGAATGGAATATAAGTATTATAGTGCAAAGTTCATGTATGCATTTTAGATGCATCAACATCCCCAAGCTTAACTCATGCTCGTCCTCGAGTATGAAAGTTATAAAACTAACATGAACTTTGCAATATAATCACAACATAGATATAAAAGATGATTGCTACTGCTACATAAAGTCAAATGATTCATTATTTCAAAGAAGTAGCAATATGCAAACAGTTTATAAAGTGATATCAAGTATTCAATGCAAGGATGTTCAATGATAGTTCACAAGGTGTTCAATGATATTTCAGCAAAAATAATGGGCTGAACAAGGAGATCGAAAATTCCAGCACTCAAGAGCAAGAACTCGGGTTTGAGCAATGGAGGAATGATTTTTCGAGAGAGAGATAGTGTGTGGGAGGCAGATTACCTGGTGGAGCCCTCCAGGGGGCACAGGCGGCCTCTGGCCGCGGCCAGGCCCTCACCTGTGGGTGGGACCCGCCTATGCCCCTGGGGGGTACCCCCAGGTCAGCCCCAAGCACTCCTGTGTCTCTTTTAAAATAATAAAATTCATGTAATTTTTCTGGTATTTTTCGACAACTTTTACAGAGGAACTTAAATGACATTAAAATGAGCTAATAACACAGGATAATGGTATTTAAAAGAGATAAACTAAGCAAGAATAAAAATTACAGAAAAGTAAAATATAATTAATAGAGGAAAAACTAATGGTTATTAAAGTCTTTATGTCATTTAAAATTGATTTTTTAGCAAGGTTGCTCAAGTCTTGCTACCATATCAAATTTATTTAGCACAAAGAATGCAATTTCCAAATGACAATTATGTTACCTCATATTGTATAGCAATTGTCCCAATCATAAGAGTTTCATATTTTCTATGATGTATATGAATAGGACAATCAATAGCTCCAACCTTGATGGTTTCAATATTTTCAATGGAATTCACACCAATTTTGGCATTGATCTTCTTTGGGAAATATACCATGTGCTCTTTATCATCAACATTAAAAGTAACTTTTCCTTTATTGCAATCAATAACAGCCCCTGCAGTATTAAGAAAAGGTCTTCCAAGAATAATAGACATATTATCATCTTCAGGCATTTCCAAAACCACAAAATCAGTTAGGATTAAACAATTAGCAACTTTAACAGGAACATCCTCACAGATACCAATAGGCACAATAGTAGATTTATCAGCCATTTGTAGGGAAATATCAGTAGGAATAAGCTTGTCTAATAAAAGTCTCTTATAAAGAGAGAAAGGCATAACATTAACTCCTGCACCTAGATCACATAACACAGTTCTAACATAATTATTTTTAATGGAGCAAGGGATAGTGGGTATACCTGGATCACCAAGCTTTTCAGGAATTTTGCCATTGAAAGAGTAATTAGCAAGCATAGTAGAAATCTCTTCATTAGGAATTTTTCTCTTATTAGAAACAATGTCTTTCATGTACTTTGAATAGGGAGGTAATTTAATAGCATCAGTCAAAGGAATTTGCAAAAAGAGAGGCTTCATCCACTCACAGAATTTATTATAGTGCTCCTCCTCTTTAGTTTTATGAGATTTTGATGGATAAGGCATAGGCTTTTGCACCCATGGATCTCTTTCCCTACCATGCTTTTTAGCAACAGGAGGTGCAGTCTCCTCCTCCTGTTCTTCAAGTTTATTAATATCATCCTCTTGCTCATTACCACTTTCAGTTTCAGCGTCAGAAATGGAAACATCATTAGGATTATTGACCACAGTTTTTATCAAGTTCCATATTACTAGATTCTCCTGATTCTTTATGTTTCTTCTTTTTCTTTTTCCTTTTAGGGGAACTAGTAATATTATTTTCAGCCAATTGAGATTCTTGTTCAATTTTTTTAGGATGTCCTTCAGGATACAAAGGATCTTGATTACTGATACCACCTCTAGTTGAAACCATAAGTTTGTTTATTACTTGTATAGGAATACCAGCAAGCAATCTTTTTGTACTTTAGTATTTGTTCAAGTTGAGTTTGAACCATATGANAAGACATAACAAATTTTTAATAACTAGAGTGTTATCATTTAATTGTTCTTGAATTGCATATTAAAATGAGTTTTTTAACAATAAAGTTATCAAATTCATCCAAACACACTGACTAGGAGGCTTGCTATAAGGAATATCATTGACAGTAAAATCATAAAGAGAATGTACCTCTACCATAGGTGGGTGAGTGGTAGGCTCACATAAAGTTTCAATTGGAGGTAAATTCTTCACATCTTCAGCTCTAATACCTTTCTCCTTGATAGATTTCTTGGCTTCTTGCATATCCTCTGGATTTAAGAAGAGCACTCCCCTTTTCTTCGGGGTTGGTAAAGGAGGAGGCTTAGGATTACTCCATTCATCATGATTTTGGGCTATCTTAGCCATTAATCTTCAGCTTCAGCTACAGTCCTTTTCCTGAAAACACAACCAGCACAACTATCTAGGTATGTCTAGATTATGTCCTAGATTCAACAGTTAGTCCATATAGAATATATCAAGAGTTCATTCTTTGGTATATCATGCCCTAAGACGAGCCCTGAGTAATGAGCCAAATCTCCCCCAAGCTTTAGGGAGATGCTCATCCTCCAGTTGTCTGAAATTGAAAATTCTCTGCAAAGCCTCATGCTGCATGTGAGCGGGAAAATATTTTGCAAAGAAAACGTCAAGCAATTCATGAGGACTTTTAATGGAACCATAAGGTAAAGCATTATACCACACATTAGCATCACCCTTTAATGAAAAAGGAAACAACTTTACTAAATAGTAACGCTGTATCTTCTTGTCATCAGAGAAAAGTAAGCTAAGCAAAGCTAATTTATTCATGTGTTCTATAGCATCATCATTCTTAGTTTCACAAAAAGGACCAGATTCAATATTTGATATAAGTGAAAGATCAACAGAGAAATCAAAATCATATCTTTAATGCATATAGGAGAAGTAGCAAACTCAGGATTAGGTGTGAAATGATTTTTAACAGCATGTTTTTCAAGCAATTTCCTCAAAGCATCAGGATCTTTTGAAGCTTCACAAACCAGATATTGTCCAATAAACTCATCATTAACATCAATATAGGAATCATCAGGATATCTACTCTCATAATTATATAATTCAGGAGAGCTAGTAGGTGTAATAAGACTTTCATCAGGATTTGTAATTTTCTTAGAAATAGCAATAAGAGCATCCAGAAAGGACCTAAAGAACCAGAATCATCAAGCATAATAGAGGCATCATCAAATTCATCAGAAACAGTAGCAGAACTAGAAAGTGACGCATCAACAGTAGGACCAGTGTTTGCAGGTGGTGTAACAAGTTGATTTAAAACAGTAGGTGAATCAAGAGTAGCTTTAGAGTTCAGAGCAGTACCTTTCCTTATGGTGGATCGTAGTATCGGAAACTTAGGATCATGCTTACCCTTCATGATGAAGAATAAATTACGGTAGACAGAAAAACTCCCAGGTGAACTTATAAATAGAGCTATGCTCCCTGGCAGTGGCACCAGAATATAGTCTTGATGACCCACAAGTGTAGGGGATCGCAACAGTCTTTGCAGGTAGTATGACCCTAATTTATTGATTCGACATAAGGGGGGCCAAAGAATATTTATAAGCCTTAGCAGTTGAGTTTTCAATTCAACCACACCTGAAAAGGATCTCCCTGGAAGAAATTTATCATTAGTAACAGTAATTGATGGCAGCAGTAGAACAGTAATAGCAGTAACAAAATAAAGGCAGCAATGGTGACACCAGAAATATTAATGGTAAACAGCAGGATTAAAAATACCGTAGGCATAGGGATGGATAGACGGGCGTTGCATGAATAAGATAGCTCATGAAATAAACATAACTAGGCATGAAGCAAATAAATATAGCATCCAAGTATTAAACAATCATAGGCATGTATTCCTAATTTAGTCGTACGTGCTTGCAATAAGAACTTGCACGGCATCTTTTGTCCTGCCATCCGGTTTCAACCGGGCCAATTAAGGAACAAATGGCAATTTAGGTGTTCCTTTTAATAGAACACAAATAGGGGATACTAGGCGTCATGCCCTAACAATTTGGCATCGAATTACATGAGCAATCTTATTCAATCCCTTCCATCCCCTTGCCTACAGAACGGAACTACTCACACATAGACGGGGGTGGCATGGATGGTTGATGGAGAGGCGTTAGCGGTGACGATGGCGGCGATCTCCACTCCGTCAGGGTGCCGGATCAGCGATCCTAAACCCCGAATTTAGGCTTCGCGATGGCGGCAGAGCTCCGTGAGGTTTCTGGAAAAAGTGATTGGGGGGTCGACGTTTTTAGGTCAAAAGCTTCTTATAAGCAAAGGGGGTCCGAGAGGCGACGCTCCAGGGGCAGGGCGGCCCTCGGCCGCGGCTTAGGGCCCACCCGCGGGTGGGACCCACCCATGCTCCTGGGGTGCCCCCCCTTAGGGTCTTCTGGCTCCGTGGCTGATTCTTCTCAAAAACTCTTTTTCTATTTTTTCTAGAATTTTCCGCGAACTTTTCAACCCTGCACAAAAGAAAGACACCAAATGCAATTCTGCTGAAAACAGCATCAGTTCGGGTTAGTTCCAACCAATTCATTAAAAAACAGAGGCAAAACAATAGCAAAGTGTTTGGAAAAGTAGATACGTTTGCGACGTATCATGCAACTGCTCTGAATGGAAGATGGAAAGGACAGTTAGTAGCTGCTTGTGCAGTTGATGCACACAACTGGATTTTTCCAGTTGCTTTTGGTGTGGTGGAGGTGGAGTCAGAGCAAAGTTGGAAGTGGTTTTTGCAGAATTTGTGCAAGGTCATAGGGTGCCCAGAAGGATTGGCTATACACACAGATGCTTGCAAGGGTTTGGAGACTACAGTAGAAGTTGTGCTCCCTAAAGCAGAGCATAGGGAATGTATGCGACACCTTGCTGGTAATTTCAACAAGAAATTCATGAGGAAAGTTTTTGATGACAACCTGTGGCCAGCGTCGTACAGATGCAACGAGAAGAAGCATAACCACCACTTGAAGGCGATGTACGCTGAAAATCCCTCGGTGCAGGAATACTTGGAAACACATCACGACAAGTTGTGGACAAGAAGCAAATTTTGTCACACATGCAAAGTGGACTATGTGACAAGTAACCTCGCTGAGAGTTTCAACGCAAAGATTAAGGGATTGAAAGCTCTTTTTGTGTGGGAAATATTTGACAAGATAAGGCAGATGATAATGCAGAAGATGGTATTGCGAAATAGAATTGGGCATGTTGCATATGCTGGCCATCTCATCATTCCATCTGTGATCAATGATTCGCATTTGAAAGGTACAAATTATCAGGGTAATATGACTTGTCTTAGACGGAATCAACTTAAGGCTGAGGTGACATATGATAACAGGGAAGGAGGTCGTTGGAGGTACCCAATGAATTTGAAAGAAATGACATGTAGTTGTATGCGATGGCAGATCACTGGCAAGCCATGCATACATGCCCTGTTTTTTCTGAACATCATCGGAGGTGAGTGATGGGGTCGCAACATAGAAAACAAAATTTTCCTGCGCAACAGGCGGAATAAACCCCAAGGATCTAGATCTACTAGACGAAGGTAGCGAAGGTGAGATCCAATCTCTTACCCTTGAAGATCAACAAACGCGTTTTGTCGGTGCAGGGGTTGGCTAGTCGATCCCCGCAACTAGACTCATCTAGTCGCGAGGAGATGTATTTCCTCGAAGTCCAATCCGACGAAGTGCCACAAGGGGTAGCACCTCCGCGGTATCCACACGTACGGCTCGATGTAGATCTCCTCCTTCTTGATCCCGCAAGCAAGGTGGAGATGGCTAGATGGATCTCGGCACCACGACAGTTGTGGTGGCGTTGATGGTGTAGTCTCCACGAGCAGGGCTTTGCCAAGCCAAGCAAGAGGAGAGGGAGAGGAGGGCATGGTGCAGCAGCCCTACGGCTAGGGGTGGTGCAGCATCTATGGTGGAGGTGATGGCGGCAGCCCTTCGGGGAGGGGTGGCGCCAAGGGAGAGGCAAAGGAGGTGGCGGCTAGGGCACCAAGGGAGGGGTGCGGCTAGGGCAGGAGGGAGCTCCAGGGGTGTGCCGCACCCCCTCCCCTCTCCTCTATATATAGGGGGCGGCTAGGGTTTGGGCAAGGGCTGGCCGGCCCCTTGCCTTGGCCCCCAAGTTGGGGCGCCCCCTTCTTGGGCTCCTTAGCCCTTGCTTGGCCGGCTAGGCCCATGTGGGCTTTAGGGTGGTGCGCACCCCACATGGTTGCTGCACCCCCTTTGGCCCATGTGGGTCCATACGATATGGGATCCACTTCTAGACTCTTCTAGAACCTTCCGGAACCTTCCGGTACCCCGCTGAAATATTCCGGAACTTTTCCGATACCTCCGGAAACCACTTTCCTTATATGAATCTTATTCTCCGGACCACTCCGGAACTCCTCGTGATGTCCGGTATCCTATCTGAGACTCCGAATCACCATTCGTTCATTCCATCAAATATCTCATCACTAACCCTAGCTACATCGGAGCGTTAAGTGTGCGACCCTACGGGTTCGAGAACATGCAGACATGATCATATCAATAATCAACAGCGGGACCGGGATGCCCATATTGACTCCTACATATTCAATGAAGTTCTTTATCGGTTGAACCACGATGCCGGAGATTCTTAATCTCATATACGATTCCCTTTGTCTCACCGATATTTAATTTGCCCGAGACTTGATCGTCGATATCTCCATATCTGGTTCAATCTCGTTGCCTGGCAAATTCTCTTTACTCGTCCATAATATAGGATCTCTGTGATTAACACTTAATCACATGGTTGCAACCTTTTCTGATGCTATATTACCGAGAGGGCCCAGAGATATCTTTTCCGTCACAAGGAAGGACAAATCCCACTCTTGATTCATGTCACCCAACAAATACCATCGGAGATACCTGAAAGCCACCTTTATAATCACCCAGTTACGAAGTGACGTTTGATGTCCACAAAGTATTCCTCCGGTAAACGGGAGTGACATAATCTCATGGTCTAAGGAAACTATACTTGGCATACTAAAAGCGTTGGCAATGAAACTTGTGTGACACGATCAATTGCAACTCTTTATTATCGGGTCTTGTCCATCACATCATTACTCCTAATGATATGACTCCGTTATCAAGTGACTGTAACAAGTCCATGGTTAGGAAACTCTAACCATCTCTTGACTAACGAACTAGTCCGGTAGAGGCTTACTAGGGACACCTGGTGTTTATATTCCACACATGTATTATGTTTCCGGTTAATACAATTATAGCATGGATAATAAACTATTATCATAAACATGAATATGCTAATAAACCATTTTATTATTGCCTCTAGGGCATATTCCCAACAGTGAGGAGGGCAAAGTTGATCCGTATGTGTCTGAATATTACTCTGTTGACAAGTTTTGGAATACATATGATGATAACGTGCCTGCTTTGTTGGGAAAGACCAATGGGACATGGTCGATCCAGGATTCAAGCTATGGCCTCCAGTTCTGACCAAACCACCTGGAAGGCCAAGGGTTAACAGATTTAGAGGTTCTGCCGAGGGTAGAACCATTAAGAGGCAAAAGTGCGGAAGATGTGGACAACCGGGGCATATAGCTAGGAAATGCAGCCTTGGAGTGCGCTTGGGTTTTGGACATGACGACGCAATTGATGACGCCGCAGCCACCGCAGAAGAAGAAAAAGCAGCAAAAAGCCGTAGCCGCACGGTTTCAGCTAGGTATGTGTGTCTTTGATTGTTTTGTGCACTAGTTCTATTTTCCACATTTTAAAATCTTTGTTGCACTTCTGTCTCGAATGCCAGCTCTAGGATAAGTAAGAAGGGTAAAACCAAACAACATTGGCAACCAAAGAGTACTAAAAGGAAGAGACATGAACTGATGACATCAACAGAAGGAGAAGCTTCTATTCATGACCAAGAAGGAGAAGAATTTTTATCGGAGGCTTGTGCTGAATTTGAAGACTATCCTTCTGTTCCTGAGAGAGAGAGCCATTTCAAACTCAACAACAGGATTTTGTAGCTTCAGCTACTGGAAGTAACCGAGCACCAACACCTACGCCAGCCAAGAACCCAGCAAGGAACAAAAAAGCCAAGAAGGTTGTGCAACCAACGAGTATTCCAGCAAAGAACACCCGGAGCAAGGTCGTGGCCCCATCATCTAACACAAGGAGCAAGAGAAGAGTGTGAACATTGATTTGTAATACCCTATTTGTAGTTGTACTGTGTCGAACAATTGATGTGCGCATTCTGGTGCGAACTGGCATGTCCCATGGTTACTATGTCACATAAGACGACAATATGCACAGGTTTCATATTTTTTGATTTTTTTTGAATTACTTATGCCATACCCTAATTTGGTCATCTCCCTCGAAATCCCTACTACTCTATTAAACATATCACATTTGAGTGAAGCCTTTTTCGTGCAAATGTATGTAAACCATATTTATATTTTTTTCTCGTTACTATATGACATAAGATGACTATGTGCGAAGGTTTCATATTTTTTTGTTTTTTTGAATTACTTATGCCATACCCTAATTTGGTCATCTCCCTCGAAATCCCTACTACTCTGTTCAAGATATCACATTTGAGTGAAGCCTTTTTCGTGCAAATGTACGTAAACCATATTTTTATTATTTTCTCGTTACTATATGACATAAGATGACTATGTGCGAAGATTTCATATTTTTTTTGATTTTTTTTGAATTACTTATGCTCATTTCAAAGTGCTCGAGGTCTCTCACTTGATTTAAAGATTTTTCGTAAAAATGTATATAAACCATATTTATATTTTTTTTGTCGTTAGTATACAACATTAGAAGACCATGTGCGCAAGTTTCATTTTTTTTGATTTTTTTGAATTAGTTATGCCATACCCTAATTTGGTCAAACCTCAGAAAACCCTGTTGACCGCCTTAAAAACCCACTAACCCTAGCGCCGAACTACAGCCGTTCGATCATACCCTAGCGCCGAATTACAACCGTCAGATATGGTCTTCTAGAAGGAAATTCGCGGCTAGGCTACGGGCAGGCTCCGCGCCGTCCGATATGGATCGCATGGACGGTTCCGATCAGATTTTGTAAGGCGATCCGCGAAAGATTGGTTCTGTAACGTAATTGGCCGCGTAGGACTTGGCAATTCTCTGTCTTCGCCTATGACGAGTGGGTCCGGCTGTCCTAATGACAGGTGGGTCTGTAAGGTCTAAGACGAGAAAATGACGCAATTAATTTGCCTCATTTTTTCCCCCCAACAAACAGAGCAGTCATTCTTCTTCTTCTCCCCGTGCTCGCTCACCATTGCATCCCCTTTCCCCCACCCATTCTCTTCTTCTTCTTCTTCTTCTCCGGCTACGAAGCGCAGGAATGCCGGCCGGCGAGAGATGTCGAGCTCTAGTTCAGCCTCCCGCCCCTCATGGCCATGGTATGGTGAAGTGCTGCTGACGCGATGTCCGAAAAACCAACGCACCAGGCCACTGAAGTGTTGTGTTACTAAGAAGGAAACTGCGAACCAAGGGCGCGAGTTTGTGACATGCGAGAGCTTGCCAGAGATGGGGAGGGTAAGATCTCAGTCTCTCGCATCCATTTACTCTGATTTCTCCAGATTTTTATTTTTTTTCTCAGATTTGGGATTTAGGGTTCATGTTTACGTTTTCAGGCCCTCAATCCATGCCACCATTTTGAGTGGATGGATAAATACCTTCAGAGGCTTCAAAAGGAGGGCTTAATTGGATCTACGGGGGCAACAAACATGGTGCTCGATCTGCCGTCAGCTCCGACGATTTTGCGCTTTGACGACGTCGCTCCGACGATGGGGGATGCAGGGATTTTGCGCTCTGACAGCATTGCTCCGACGATGGGGGATGCAGAACTAAAGGGGGAAATGAAGAAGTTGAACAAGCACTTAAGGCAGATGATTGATCTGAAGAAGCAGGCTAATCTGATAGCTGCAGGATTTTATTTGTGTATAGTTGCTATAGGATTGGCTTAATTGCTGATCATCAGTCATTAGATGTTGTTATTAGTGTTTAGCTTAATCCATGTAAGCTTAATGCTCTCTGTCTTAGCGCTGATTAAAAGGTTCGCCCAAATTAATGCGAGTGTTTTAATTTAAGTTTTTTTGGCCTAATTTTCTTGGATCCATATGCTCTCTCTCTGTCTCAGACCGAAATGACCACACAGTTTTTAGGGGTCGATCGTGTGCAATGCCCAGTAGATAGTTTTGTCGCACGTACGGACTGGTTAGCATGTTTAGTCCCACCTCGCTAGTTTATAGCGTGTACGACCAGTTTATAAGTCCCGAATATGGCACCCTACCAAAGGATTAGCCAGTATTGGTATCCTAAATAGGACACTAATATCTGGTTAATCCTCGTTTTCAACTTATAAAATAATTGAAAATCATTTCATTTTTTCAACCTTGATATCTCGTGCAAACAAATTTAGAACCCGAGTCAAGCTCTGATTAATCCTCTTTTTCAACTTATAAAAAATAGAAAATCATTTTAATAGCTTTTTAAGATAAAAGCAACTCTCCACAACTTAGGTATCAGAGACTTCTATAATCTTGGTTTAATAGCTTTATAAGATGAAAGCAAAAAAAACATTTTACTGTTAAACCAATTATTCAAATGAAACAAAACTTTCTCAGATTTCAAATTGAGCTATATACGTCTTATTGATTTTATTTCAATTATTTCTAAAATGATTTTTTACCTTTTTTTACTCACGCTGTATTTGGCGCCCATATATCCACCATCCACTGAACCCAAAAATATGTTCTCAAAATTAAATATTATAGAAAAAATTGAAAAAATTCTAGTAAGCACTATTTGTTTCGTTTTGTATTCTCGGAAAATTTCGTGTCATTTGGACCAATCGTTTATGATTTAATAGCTTTTTAAGATCAAAGCAAAGAAAGCTATTTACTGATAAACCAATTATCCAAATGAAACAAAACTTTCCCAGAATACAAATCGGGCTATATACGACTTACTGATTTTTTTTCAATTTTTTATAAAATGCTTCATTTTTTAGTTCCCCGTAGAGCATTACCAATTGTTTATGATTTAATAGCTTTTTAAGATCAAACCCAAAGAAAGCTATTTACTAATAAACCAATTATCCAAATGAAGCAAAACTTTCCCAGAATACAAATCGGGCTATATACGACTTACTTATTTTTTTCAATTTTTTCTAAAATGCTTCATTTTTTAGTTCCCCTTAGAGCATTACCAATCGTTTATGATTTAATAGCCTTTTAAGATCAAACCCAAAAAAAACTATTTACTGATAAACCAATTATCCAAATGAATCAAAACTTTCCCAGAATACAAATCGGGCTATGTACAACTTACTGATTTTTTTCATTTTCCTAAAATGCTTCATTTTTTTAGTTCCATGTCGAGCATTAACTATCGTTTATAATTTAATAGCTTTTTAAGATCAAAGCAAAAAAATCTATTTACTGATAAACTAATTATTCAAATGAAACAAAACTTTCCCAGAATATAAATCGGGCTATATACGAGTTACTGATTTTTTTTTCAATTTTTTCTAAAATGTTTAGTTTTTAGTTGCCCGTCGAGTATTTACAGATAAACCCGTAATCCAAATGAAACAAAACTTTCAATTCACTAAATCCCCGTCATTCATTGATGTAGTGGGGACGGCGAGCAACATGGGTGTGCCCGAGTGCATGCACTCCTGCTCAAGTCCGGCCCTACCACGGCCCCACTCGTGAGCGCGATTCAAAACGAGGTGCCCCAGGCCGACCCCACTAGTCAGGCCAACTAACGGTCAAACGAGGTTGAGCCGACGGAAACGTCCGCTTGGCCGGCTACGAGACTCGATAGAGCGAAGTAGGGAAAAAATGAGGAAAACTAAGCGAGTGGGGCAAACACGATAAAAGCTAAGCGAAGCGGGGCACGAGAGTAATTGACCCTACAAACTATGTGCATGCATACTGGAACATGCATTTTTTACTCATTCTTCCATGATATTTTTGATTGGTGGGTAACTTCTATGCAGCCTAGTGGGTAACTTGCATGGTTTGTTCTGGGTAACTAATTTAAACAAACATGGCAAAAGTTTTCGGTCATAACTTTTCTGTGGGTAACTATAGTGTTAATTGGTTGGTAACTATTTCATATGAGCTCTCGTGGGTAACTTTTCATACAAACATTTTTATGAAAGTTGGTAATTAAGTGTATGGGGGTTGATAAACTATAGTATGTGAGTATAGGTAACTTTCTAAAGAACTGTCTTTTTTTCTTGATGCGGCTTTCCTTCCCCATTCTTTAGAATCTTGGCACTTCAGAGAAAAAATCTATTGGCAACCTATACATTCTCTCAGTAGACTTCCCTACCCAAAAAAAACGTTGTCTGACTTATTTAAACCACACCATGTTTTAATGGTGAAGTGATTGTTTACAATCAGATGGTTTAAATAAAACTGATTTTACATTTCGATGTTTCACCAATAACTTTATCCTGCTAGAATCAATTTCGGATTGATGAATTATTCTAGGACCTCCACAAATGTTTAAGAAACAAAAGGGTGGACCTCTATTTATTAGAAAAATGTTTTCACTAGAAAATAGTAAAATATAATTGAAAGTTTTTTCTTGGTAGAGATTGATGAATC